>JALIZH010032971.1:6930000-7281019 GCA_030522465.1 Rhipicephalus appendiculatus
TGGTTCTAAAGACACTAAGCACATAGAGCTTCTCCCGTTTACGCTTCCTTTTTACGACCGGCAGAAACGGGGCTAGAGGGATGCTGCTGCAGCAAATGAAAGCTGAGCCAAACTTAAGCCGCACACCTGCCGTTGTTTATCACATGCAGTACGAATTTTCTCGGCAAACGTTATCTGAGCTCGTATTTACTAACGATTAATTTATTTCTGCAATTTTTTTTTCGTCCTGTCTGCCTTAGTTCGGAACGCCAGCGTTCATTCGTTGTCGCTGCGCTGTTCCAATTAACGTAATGCGTGATAAGAACAGAATCATGTAAAATTATCTCAAATACAATCGAGGAAGAAGGAGAGAGACAATAACACTACTAACTATCTCTGCCTCCCAACTAACTAGCCTAGTCATTCAGGTTACTATGTGTTATCTCTGCACGGTACATTAAGCGAGCTCCTTCAAGTACAACTTTTGTTCAGTCGAGCTTATTTATAATACTCGCAGCTCTCCCACCCCGTCGCACGTGTTTCCACCAATTTCATGCAGTATTGCTGCCATACAGAGGCCCCTTACCTGCTGCCTCCATAAAAAAATTCTGTTTCTTTTTCCATGCCTTTCTACGAAATCGCCGCAAGTTTACTCAGTTAAAGTTTAAACATGTTGTGACGAAAAGAACACGACATTCTAGTGCGCCAGAGCCGCACAGCTCCAACTGCAATGGCAGGCCATATCTTTCCGAGCCGAAGCGCAAGACTCTGCAGACTCCTCCCTGGGGACGTGATAAGATCAAAGAGCCCGGAAAACTGCGGAAACGTATTCTCGCGCACTCGGACTTCAGTTAAAACTTAAAGAAGCCGTCAGTGCGCAGTATTCGCTGGCGTAACAGCGCGGAAAGTTACTGTGGAATCTTGCCGACAGCACGGGGAGAAATAAAGCCAAAACTGGAAGCCGGCGAGTCCCAAGTCACCAGATGCAATTCAGTCGTTGTCTTTTATAGCCGCACCGCGGCGCTTCTATCGCCGCCAGTGGGACCATACGGAAGACTCGGTAAACGGCGAGCCGGCGAAGGACGAAGTCGTTAGATAGATACTGAAGAAAGAAAGAAAGAAAGAAAGAAAGAAAGAAAGAAAGAAAGAAAGAAAGAAAGAAAGAAAGAAAGAAAGAAAGAAAGAAAGAAAGAAAGAAAGAAAGAAAGAAAGAAAGAAAGAAAGAAAGAAAGAAAGAAAGAAAGAAAGAAAGAAAGAAAGAAAGAAAGAAAGAAAGAAAGAAAGAAAGAAAGAAAGAAAGAAAGAAAGAAAGAAAGAAAGAAAGAAAGAAAGAAAGAAAGAAAGAAAGACATTGGGGATAAAGCGTTGTATGGTGTCAGCGAAGCAAGCAAAAGAACAATACGGAAACATGGATGCGGTCGTCGAATTTTGTGTCGTTCACGATTTCGCACGAAAACAGTTTCCCTAAGCTTCAACGACTTCGAGCAACTTAGAAGCAGAAATGACGAAACGATAAAACAGCCGCCGAAGAGATGACCACCAGCAAATGCCCGTCTGTTCCACATCGTTTCAGACTGTAGAAGCGTATACCGCGTGCTTCCTTCCGGAAGCAGCCTCTCCGTCATAACGTTGATTGTCGTGGCTGCGTTTCGAAGCCCAAAGTTTTTCTATGCAGCCTGTTCGGGCACCCGAAGAGCCGCGCATATGCATCTTGCGAATTACAGCCGAACAAGGCTTCTGGCTTTTTTTTCAATTTTTTTATGGACAGTTTCGTCAATGCCGTCACTACAGTGAGTGCCCCAAACATACTTCCGGTTCAGCTCTAATCGTTCCGCCAGACCGGAAATAAACACAATTTTTGCGGATTCCTTTTTTTTTTTTTTTATCTGGGTGAAATGTACGAGACGTATATTTTGTGTACGTTTTCAAACTAATGTGCCGTGTGCAAGACTGATCCACAAAGCGGATACCCAAAGTTGTGATAGGCTGCAGACAAGCGCTGCTGAAGATCTCGTGGATTCTGTTCCACCCCAGTAGTGTTGACTTCGTCATTTTATATCTTGCAGCAGGTCAATGAAAACACACAAACATACATACCTCCAGAAACTATTGGTAATTATGAATCATCACGAAGCAAATCCAACTAGCCCAATTTGTAGTCCTAATTGCTGAAAATCAAGTAAGTTATTACATTTTAAGACGTCTTCATTGTGCCTCCAATATATATATATATATATATATATATATATATATATGTGTGTGTGTGTGTGTGTGTGTGTGTGTGTGTGTGTGTGTGTGTGTGTGTGTGTGTGTGTGTGTGTGTGTGTGTGTGTGTGTGTGTGTGTGTGTGTGTGTGTGTGTGTGTGTGTGTGTGTGTGTGTGTGTGTGTGTGTGTGTGTGTGTGTGTGTGTGTGCCTCCAGTATAGTATAACAATATTGCCACAGAAAACTCTGTCTTCGTGTACTACGCACACCACTCAGTAAGGCCCAGTTGTCGTGATGACCTATGTGATTGTCGCGTTGTCTTGATTGATTGATTGATTGATTGATTGATTGATTGATTGATTGATTGATTGATTGATTGATTGATTGATTGATTGATTGATTGATTGATTGATTGATTGATTGATTGATTGATTGATTTTATGGATGAGTAGGATGATTTTAGATCTTCGTCTAGTGCATGCTTTCATTTCAGTTGCACTTGCGTGCGGTGGTGAAGCGCCAAGTATACGTTGAAAGAGGTGTTTTATTGCGATAGCAATGATATGTACCTTCTCGGCGGATTTTCGCCGTCACCGTCGCCGTCATGTCCCGTATATGTATGTGTATGTATGTATATAAAAAAGGCACAAAGAAAAATAAATCCGAAGAAAAAAATTCCGAAGCACCCGACCGGGGATTCGAACCAGCGTCACCACTTGGCAGGAGGCAAAGAAGGGTCACTCCACGCGCCGCAGTTTAAAAGAAAAGAAATATCTAAGAGCGTCTGGCTCTGTATAGTCGGTGCTTGCAGCGCGCTACTCAAACACGAAGACGTAACAACTGTGACAGTTGTCAGTTCGCGCTTGTCTTGTGTTTACCTGTGCGTTATTTTCGAGTGTCCTTCTTTGTGCTTCAGCGGTGCGCTGCAAGTTTCGAGCAGCTTGTCGTTCTTCGTGTGACATTCCAATTTTTTGCTATCGCATTCATTGCTTCGCCCTCGCGGCGAAATTGTGACTTTTCTGTTTCTCTTTTAAAGGGGCTATGACATGGGTCACCCACCGAACTGTGGTTTTCAGCGAAGTATAGACCTACTTCATGTTTGTAAACAGCGGTAGGCACCGTCGGCATAACGAGGCGCTTGTAGCGACGTCGCGGCGCATAGGCTCCGCCCAGCCCAAAGCTCGCCACCGCCCTCTATGATCACGTGACAACAGGCACAGCAACTGCAAAGCTGCCTCCGAGCACCACGTATCGGGGCGCCTTTCGCGTGCTTACAAGGGGCGGCCGGGAGGCCGTGACAGAGAAAGTTTTTGGGGCCTGAACAAGGACCCTGAAATGAACATGGAAAAAAAAACTATGTTGACGTGCAACTCTACCTCTGATAACCTCACCATAACATCAGGTACCTTGACGTATATGAATGGGGACTGATTCGCAAAATGTCATCGACGTTGCTGTAGTCTAGGGCGCATGTGTAGATTTCAATTTGTTAACTAAAGCAAAAACGGACCTCCTAGCCCCGCAGGACGCTCTTTACTGCGGTATGAAAATGCGTAGAGTTAAATTAGGAACAGGTCCATAATAGTTACGGTAAATCCTCGCACGTAAAAAAATTTGCCGGGAGTTATAGTTACTCATACAATCGCGAAGGGCGATCTCGGCGACACTTTAATCGTCAATACAGGTGCGATAACGTGTTAAACAATTACTACATGCCATGGACAAGGCTGCTACATATCTCTCAGATACGCCAACCGCGGGTCGCGGCTGTGCACGTACGCTGAAGTCGAGTCCGCGAAGTCCTACAGCCCGTAAACAGACTCGGAACATTGCGCGCTTGCAAGTTGTCTGTGGAGTCTGGCAGACATGGAAATATCTTAGTGCTTATCGCAGCCAGAACAGCCGTGTCCAACGAACTTGCGCTGCGTGTGTCATCGCAGCCGCGTACAATTTCGAAAAGTATAGCCGAAGTCGTGCTTTCGTTCGATGCTGCTTTGATGAACCGAGCCGCATCTTTAGTTCACGCGAATACTACAAAATCCTTTTGACCCCTCTGACTTCCCCATTTTTCAATCGTGATGAATTCTCCGCATATTACAAAGCTATCCATACCACTTACGTACCTGTGCTTTGAAGGTAAACATGCTTCCAATGGCTCCACACAAGGCTTATGCCAAAAAATGTTGTGCGGGACATTACAATGACACACCTTTTGAAAAAGCTAATCGCTTTCGTTAGATAAAACGAGCCTTGCAAACCGCTCAATTTTGTCATATAACCGATGAGCCGGCGTCGCAGACGAGTTAATAACAGCTGCGGCCATTTTCTTGCGACAATATTCGTAAAAATAAAGCGGACAGAAGCTCATTCCGCCTATTTTGTGCCTTCCTGCGTAAGTAACCGCGACGCATCTCGTCGGTACACTGTTTCTTCTTCATCGCACGACGGTAAAGAGCGTACGCACCAACGAAAACACGGCAGCAACTGCGGCAGGCGTAGCGGCTTTTGCCTACCGCGCGAAACTAAACGCTCGACGAGAGCGCCACCGCATTTTCGTGACGTATGTCCAGTGGAATTCGTCTATAAAAGTACAGGGTCTATTTTGTGCCTGTAAATGTATTTAAAATGGACTGTAAAAGAATATATCATTGGAAAATGATCCCTAGAAGTCCCCGGCTATAAACCCCGCCCACCGCCGGCGACTGCCATTTTGCAATGAGGTGTGCGACGTCATGTGTAGAGTGACCTAGAATAGGGGGAGTGTCCAAAGCGGCGCGCGAATACATGGGAGGAGTGAGGGCCTTTCGCGGTGAACTCCCGCGCCGCGGCGCTGCCGTGCCGGACCCGTGGGCTTTCTCCGCGGTGGAAGCCGCGTCAAAGCGGCGAGCGTCTGCTACGCGCCCGATATTTTGGCCGCTAATAGCCAACGTTGCGGTAATATGGAGAATATTTAATACTGCGTCACTGAAACATAACACTGCAGCGACTCACCACACAGAGAACACGTTTGTGGGTAGTGAAACAGGGATTTTCCATATTTGTTTCAGCCGCTTTGTCACCGCAATCATCCGCACTTACGCGCCCGTTTGAGGAACGCATTCTGAGCGCACCATCGTGAGCGAAGGTGCTTAATTTAGTTTCGTGGGGAATGACGAACGTTAACGCGCTGCAGAAAAGAATAAGCTGGAGATCCCAAAGCTAACACGGAGAACGTAGCAGATAGATATACATAGTAAATGGCTATCTCATGCTAACGAGTTTGCACACTTCATGTCCTTTCTTTTATTTCGCGCGTTCGATTTGTTTTACATGGCTGCCTCCCGCGCTTTGCTATTTCAAGGATTTTCATGCGAAGCGGAATGTGTCCGTCAGCGTGGCCGCGCTACCAAAAGTAAAAAATGACTCGCGTAATTAACTCTCGCGTATCGTTCACCTGGTAAGGTAATATGGCATCACTAACTTGACATGCTCGTGATTTGCGTAACGACTAACGGTAATAATATGGCGTGTGGCGCGCAACGTCACTTTATTCGGCCATAAATAATTCTGACGATGCGTGGTCTGATGATATGTCTCCGTCAGGAAATGAAAACATTGTGATCAGCAATATCGATCTCAAGATGTGGGACTTACCGATACATTTTGAAGCATTGACCGCATGGGTAAAATACACGAAAAAAAAAATCAAGCTCATAAGGTCCCTACGCATTCGCCTAAGACGACTCGGCGGCAAAAGCCATGTTCTTTTTCTCCATTCAATGCCTTAATGCTCCCCCCGCCCCCCCTCCAAAAGCTTTCTGCGCCTAATATGGTTTCGCACTGCCGCCAGGATCGAAGGCATTGCGAGGTTTCTGCACGTCACCTGGTTTTACATGGCCTCCGTGATCGGCCCACAGATCACGGAGGCAATGCAAAGTGACCATATGGGTGATGAAATCTTCACATGACATCACGCTGAATGACGTCACGATGCAGTCACAAATTTTATCGATCTGAGACGTCCATGTGACGTTATCACGTGATATTTTTTTGCATCACTCGTGTTGACAACGCGGGAGGCCGGTGGTTAATTTCCGTTTTGATGAGGCATCTAAAGCTTTCGCCTTTAGAAAGACCAGACAAACCAAAGTAAATGAATCAATTACAGTGCACCATCGTGTACGCCTCACATCATTTTACGAGTGATCGCCGGAAAACAAACGTGATTCTCAGCTCACAGCAGCTGATTACGCACGCCCGTGGTACGTACACAAGAGGCTTGCTTTACCTATCAGGCCATGTCTTTATATTTATTAAAGAGATGATAGACATGCTGTGTAAGTTAATGGGAAAATTTAGAGCTGTGGCAGTACTAGGGAGCTTGAGCATGAAAGCGTGGTGTACGCTATATTGAGCTCATCAGCAAAAAAAAAGAAAACAAGAAAAAAAAACGGGAAATTGCAGCCAGGTTCCCTCACACTAAATTACCGCGGGAACAATTGCATTTCATGTAACTACTCGTCTACATTTTTTTTTGTAAAAATCTCTGAACCGTGCGATCGCTAACCACTGAGAACCTTGAAAATATCTGAAGTTAAGAATGAGCTGTTTGAAACTGTAACTTTAATTTTATGATATCTGGATATTGGTACTGCATTTTCTATAATACGCTTTTTATGCACAAGCTTGCGGAATAATGTAAGTTTACCTGGCAGTGCTTTTCTTCAAATGTCGGAATTTAACTCAAGCTTTGCGCTCGGTGAGCCTTGCTGTACGCTACCTCAAAAGCGAAAATAAACCAACCATATCGCGGTCGTATGGCCATCTCTACCCTTTCTTTTGTTTCCTTTACGTCTTCCCGATGAGCTCTATTCATAATAAAGTGCTAGTCAAGGCTAATAAATTGTCGAATAAAGCTGTGTGCATATGGCTAGAAAACCACTGGCGACCACGAGCAGTGGTGCTCGTATATAGTGGTGAGCGAAGCGGTCCCTGCGCGTATGCATTTCAGCTGACTGCGCGTGTAACTTACCTTCTTTTATTACTCTTAATTCTTGCATGCGCGATACCATTGCCCGATTACCCGTGCGAAAAAGTTTATTTTCGTTCTTTCCTTGTCCCTGCTCATTTCGCGCGTTTTTACGCACGCACCAACGTTCCCAAGCTCTATCACTGGAACTAGGTCACGCTGATGCCGCTTGACACGTGATTTCTTGCATTCTGTTGTTGCCCCCAGACTAACACAACGCTTAAAGATGGGTACGCTCTATTCCGCACCGCATTATTAAAGTTAAGCAGACCTCAAGCGCCCTGTGTGGAAACCGAGCGCAAAAAACTACAGCGCGTAGCAGACGCCCCTCGCTTTCCGCGCGCTCCCGAGCGCGGAAAGCCCACGGGTCCGGCGCAGCAGCGGCGCGTGGCGGCAGTTCACCGCAAAAGGCCCACGCCGGAGACGGCGCTTTGGACACTCCCCCTATTCTAGGTCACTCTAGTCATGTGCTTCATGGAGTCACATGAAGCACATGACGTTTTCTACCTAAGTTTCAGCCACTGCAAATCGTGCAAATCGTTCAATTTTCAATGAAGAACTGATGAAAGCTCTAATAGCTCCATGTTACGTGGAGCTGACCACGAAACAAAATTGTTGGCCGGAATGCAGACGCTCGCAAAGCAAGCGGCCTGTTACGTCACGGCTCGCGAGTGCACCAGTGTTGTCAAACTCTCGGGCCGCTCGCGTGTTTAAGAAAATGCTCGTTATACATTGAAGTTCTCGACCAAATGCGCTGAAATTTCGCCAGCTTGTTTGTGCGTCTTCGGGGGCGGGATGGGGCGCGTAAAGTTTGCCCCATGCATTGACTTATTAGGGAAAGGGGGTGCTGCGACGAACCTCCCCCCTCCCCCCCCCCCCCCCCCACCCGCCTGAAGGGGAACCCTGCTCACGCTTATGGTGAACACCCAAGGATTAACCCACATAACACTGTTCATGAGCGAAAATTGGGTGACATGGCCCCTTTAACAAATGTCTCCACCGTGCAAAAATGGATTTCAGGAGGACCGGATCATGGAAAGAAGGGGACGAACAATACCTCTGCGGTTAGCATGGCACGATTCCGATTTGAAAACATTAAAAGCAATTTACTTCTTTTATGTTTTCTGGCTTTGCTGGGTGTTTTATGCCAAAATACGTCCCAACTTGGTCGCATGCGCGATACTTGCAAAACGGTCGCTAAGTAGGAAAAGCGGCGTTCGAAAACATCAGAAAGAGCACCGCCCTTGCTGCAACAATGATTCCAGCGCTAAAGAATTAACAGGTAGAAGAGAGGAAATGGCAGAATGCTTGAGGGGCATCGCATCTATCAAAGACACGCATATTTCCCCAGATATTGTGAAAAACAGACATCTATTTCTATTGGGATGAGCCGAAGAAGCATTGTGGCTAACAACTGAGGTCTAACAGCATTGAAATGCGAAGAAACGAGTTGGAGGGGGATGAAGTAAGGAAAATAGGCTAAAATATGCAGCGAACTGACAAAAAAAGAGATTTAAAAAAAAACGCAACCACGCGTTTCAATATTCATTGTACGGACCCTCCATCTCCCTGTGAAGCCACCACTGGAGCGTTGAAAAGGGGGCTGCTGCCGAAAGATGCTGTAGTTTGTAGAGCACGTATACGCCCGTACCTCGCCTCTCATGCCGGAAGGCAAGCGGATACAGAATTTCCATTTCGCATGGACACACCGGTTGACAAAAGGCGAGCCCTACCTATCCTTCTCAGAAACCCGAGTCTTCGTTTTAAACGCTTGTACGAACCATTGCGGAGGTTGTTTGTTATTGTTTCGTAATTTCTTTTCTATCATTTGATTCTGCGAAATTCTGCCGCCCACATCCTGCAATCGCCGAGCATTTGTTTCTCCGTTGCTTCTCAAAAAAAAAAAATCCTTCTCCCTACGGCGTTACTGTCGGTCGGTTTGGTTTCAAGACGCGGAGATGTTTGCTCGGTCCCGCATCCAACACCATTATACCTGCTTCAACAAACAGTAAACTCAATGCTTTTTTACGAACAAGCACGCGGATATACGCCGTCGAATAACGGGTTCTGTTTCTTTTGAATCCCCCCTCTCCAGCCCCTACCATACGTTTATACTTCTCTTCGTCCTGTCTCCAACCCTTTTTCACTTCTCCATCTCTTCGTGTTTGTTCATTTTTTATATCCTCGCTACCTCAGATACCTTACCGCCGTACGCACCTTTGTGGGCGGCCTTTCTTTGGAAATCGATACGCTCTCTCGCCGACGTCTCTAACAGTGCGGAGCATGTGTACTCAGCGCATGCGTTTTGTTAGGCGTGCGTTTCTTTTTTATCGGACTCGTGGCTTTCGCAATATCTGCCTCTCCCGTCCCTATTCCACGCCGGCTTATAGGCACCTGGTCGTGTTTACCTCAAACCGTTGAATGCTATATCTCTTTTCCTACTCTCACTTCCCAAAATTTTTTTTCTGTCTGTTTTTTTATAGTTGACAACTTCCATCAACCTACGGGTAGCATTCCTCTACACTGAAATGTAAGAAAACAAGAAAAATAAGGAAGCAGTTCGGCGCTTTCAATCTGCGGCTCTGTAGTTCCCACAACGCGTGTGTACAAAAAAAGAATGGTCGCGCCTGCACCTGTCGGCGCCGAAAAAAAACAAAGAAAACAAAAGAAATGAAAGTGAACCAGAAAATATACGAGTGTATGCTAGAAACTCGTTCGCGTCGAAATACGGATCGAGGTAGAAATTCGAGGGGAAAAAAATCAGAAGAGAGATAGAAACCACGCGACAGCAAAATCTGAACGGCAGCAGCAAGTAAAGACTTACGTTTTCCTTTCCATGCCGGTTTCAATTCCCGCTTCAGACCAAGGTCTTTGTACAGGGACAGCAGCCATTCTCGGCGAGCGCGTGCGCGCGTGCGACGGGCAGTTTTCAGAGACTCCTCTTCCTTCTTTTATGTCTACGCCTGCTTGTAGCACTTTTCTAAGCCGTTTACCATCATTCCTCGTTACATGTGTGAAGTATATAGAAGAGCAACGCTCGGATTTAGACAGTAACGAATGCGACGCGAGATATGCACAAGACCCAAGCAGCAGTATACTCTTCGCTGTACCTTTCATCCCCCTGACAGGAAGTCGATATACAGGGTGTTTTTCTTTTTTTTTAATGCGAAGCATTTCTTTACATACTGTAAGCACTTTTGCGTTTCTATCTACGTATCTATCTATCCATCTATCTGTCTATCTATCTATCTAGCCGCCTACGTCTGGGTGCTCTCGTGATCGTCTCCTTTAACTTGGGGTAGACCAAAATTTGTATGGGAGGGTAAGAGGTATTGACGAATATGTATGGCTGGTCATGACATGAATAACGTGGAAAATCCTGCCGCGTACGTCGTCAAACACTTTCCTGCAGACACGTGTGGCACATACCCGTATACCACGGGCCACGGTATGCGGGTATGCACCACAGGTGTTTGACAACTTATATCTACCCAGGAACGGCGAGGACAGACATTAGTAATTTAAATGCGATAGCGTTAAGAAAAACTGACGTCGGCAATGTTGACCCGACGAATGCAAATAATAATTATCAGGGTCCCAGCAGGAATCGAACCCAATCAATCTGCGCGGCAGTCAAGTATTCTACGACAGAGCCACGCCAGGTCTCGGAAGCGCTTTGGAAAAAGACCCTACCCTATATACACGCGTAATGTTGGTGAAACGTCAATTGTGGTTGCAGTGCTGGCTATCTAATTTTATAAACATTACATATGTACTCCTATGAGGCAGGCGTCATATCGTGTTAACGTCACTTGTATAGTTAAGCGCCATCCACTGTAGTTGGTCCACGAAGCACTATCCAGGGCTACCATCCTCACAAGCACAAGTGTTACATATCAGCTTACCGCTTGTGGTGTTGGTAATACCCATGTCTCTGTTGGCATCCTTACGCAACTGTAATCAACTGGTTATATGAAAGATATGCGACTGTTGAACATATGCCTGTGCGTACAACATTTGTACATATAATTTCGTAACGTTTCGCTCAATTTCGTAACGTTTCGGGTAATGTTTCGTCGTAGGAATCTGTATAACACGAAAGTAAAACGCTTCCTTGCCGAAGTAGTTCAATGTTTACTGTACACGGATATAGCCAGAGCTTATACAATGTATTTTGGCGTTTGACAGCTGCAGCACCCTTTAACGTGAATTCACCCACGTTGACGCTTGGTGGTACATCTCCATCCGGACGACAAACGTCCGTGCTCAAAGATTAAAGGGACCCTGAAACGGTTTTGACGATTTTGTACAAACACATTGAGCCAGTAGACCAAGTCCTAAGGCTCATTTACAGACTAATTTAAGCTCTCTGCGTACACTGTGTAATTGATTACAACGCTATAAAGCTGCGAATCGCTGCAGATCACTGCGGCTCAGCCCAACGCGTTTTCAACCGCCCCTCCCCAGTATGACACGCAGTCTGCGCACGATCTGATTGGCTGCGGTGTGCGCGCACGAAAAAATTGGCTGGTAGGGTGGCGGCACCTGTCGGAGCAGATATCAACCCCTCCGCGATGTCTCTGTTGCCAGACGGCGTGCGTGCTGCCGGGCGCACTGGGGCTATGGTCTCCGAGATGCACGCAACCTGTCGGCGTGCAGTCTCAGAGGTCATCACCGGGCGAAGCTCAAATCATCGAGTGTGCTCACATGAGCTCTGCGATCGCCAGCGATGCCAGCGTGTATCATGAGTTGAGGAGGCAAGGTAGGGGTAAGAAGGAGGGTATGATATAATTGGCCGTAGCCGCCTTGGTACGCGGCGTGCAGCGAAATTTGTGGTGCCAATGGTTCGATGATGCTCTAGCCTAAACGCTGACAAAGCTTCAAATAACCGTTTCAGGGTCCCTTTAAACAGACCTTTGTAGTAGCTGTAGCGGTTAACGGTGAGAGCGGAATCAGAGAAAGCGGAGTGACAGCCAGAAGAACGTTGCTGATTGTCCGCAGACCTTAGGCTATGGTCGCCTACTCGCGGCATGTCAAAGAGAAATGGAACACCACGGACCAACTGGACATAAACGCAACACGCGCCGTGTCGCCCATGTTGGCCGGCCGCGATTTTTCTCGGGGTGAGCCAAAGCCACCTAAGCGGCGAACGCGGCGTTACAGACAGGCTGGGCAGACACGTGTCGCATAGCTATTTTAGATGCGAAGCGTCTTATGGCGAAGTTCAATCCGGTGGCGGTGGTGGTGGTGGTGGTGTGCGGCCGACCACCCTTACTGCGCATGCGCAAACCCTTTCAAAAAAAAATAAATAAAAAAACCTCCTCTCCCCCTCTCTCTCCTCTAGGCATCCCTCCCCGCGGCGACCACACTCTCACTGCGCATGCGCGTCCCCTCCCTCTCTGCCCTCATACGCTCCCTCCTCTCTACTCTAGGCATCCCTCCCCGCGGCGTCCACACCCCCCACTGCGCATGCGCGTCCCCCCCTCTCTCTCCTCTCCTACGCTCCCCCCCTCTCTCGCCTCGCGACGCCGACGCAGGCAGCGTCTGCTAGCGAGTTTCTTGGTTGAAAAAACCGACTGCTCGAGCTGCACAACCGTTCACTGGCCACCCCGTATATATGGCACTGGATCTTGACCTGCAAGGTAGTGCCGGTGGGACATTTCTCCTGTGCGTTGTTGAACAATAAAAATTCGCAGCGTGCGCGTTAACTAAAAGCGGACTGCGGGTCTCTGTGTCCAGTCGGAGCCTTCTGTCTCTCATTGCCCATTAGCAGCGATTGGCATGTTCCAGCAGGAAACACCGGTCTATCACTGCGTGATTGCGCCTCCCCAGGTTTCTCTCTTGCGCAACGCCGCGATGAGCGCCAGCGTCAACGCCGCCGCCAGTGTAAGCGTTAGCGCCCGCTGCTTCGCATCTACACATACACATGGTTCCCTTTAGCGGGAGATGGTGTAATTTTTTTTTTTGGTATGGATGGATGCTCTGAGCAGGTGGACGCTTGGGCGAAGGTCGCCACCTGGCGGTATTTTTTAAGGCGTCGACAAAATTGCTCTTTTCCTATTGCAAAAGCGCCGAATGATACGGACGCGTAGCAACGATGCGTTGAAGGAGCTAATCGTCAAGGTCACAGTCTTGATGCATTACCACCCCGTCGACCAAGAACACTGTTAGAGGGCACTGTTAGATATAAAATACGCGTTTGTGTAGCTTACAGAGCATGTGAGTATGTGACCGTGCAATAAAGAAAAAAAAGTATGTGACCGTGAAGCAGCACAATAAAAAAAATGTTGCAGTGGCTTAGCTCGGCTATGCCAGGATATACGTAACGTTAGCAAAGGTTCAGCTGGTTCTTCTTAGCTTTCCTGATTGTCTAGATTGTCTAGGATTAGCTTGATTATCATACTTACTGCTGCTCCAATGACACACAACCACGGTATACGTATTATGTGTCACATGTATATTTTTGCTTAACGTCAGGTTGCTTCTCTATTGCCACAAAGACGGCTTGGTGATCAGTGAAGTAACACGCTGCCGTCTCTATGGCCCCAACACAGTATTCTGTTCATTCTTCCTACCCTCAACCGCAAATTACTAGGCCACTACTTCGGGATCCGATGAGTCACGCTTCTCCGCTCTTCTGCGCCGTTGAGCAGCATTTGCGCTCTCCTTCTCTATGGATATACCACACTGGCAAACGCCAGTCAGAAGCGCAGCGGCTCCAGCGCAGTGTCAGACGGCGACTGCACAGCGAAGGCGAATAGCTGCGCGCGCGCGCCGGTGCCAGTGCGTCTACCACGGCTACGACGTCACTCCTCTGGAATGCGCAGACCGGCGGCGGTTAGTTGCGCGCGGCGGCGGCGGAGTGCGCGGGAGATGCCAGCTCTGGTGCGCCAGCTGTGTGACATCACTGATCCTCGCGCATGCGCAGCACGGCTGCTCGCCTCACTCTTCGTCCGCGCCGCATGCCATATTATGGTTCATATGACTCGAAGATCACGGGATTCGATCCCGCGACCACCGGGACAGCAGTACACCATAACCACTTGACCACCGCGGTGGGTTGTGTGTGTGTGTGTGTGTGTGTGTGTGTGTGTGTGTGTGTGTGTGTGTGTGTGTGCGTGCGTGCGTGCGTGCGTGCGTGCGTGCGTGTGCGTGTGCGTGTGTGTGTGTGTGTGTGTGCGTGCGTGCGTGCGTGCGTGTGTGTGTGTGTGTGTGTGTGTGTGTGTGTGTGTGTGTGTGTGTGTGTGTGTGTGCAGTCCTTTTGCTGCAATTGTGTTCACGCCTATATGTAAATAGCGTTTTTCTGCTTTGCACTTCAAGTGCGTCAAGAACGAAAGTCTATCTGTTATAACCATTATTCCCGCGATGCACATCCACAGCCTCGTGGAATTATTCTCTCTTTCGAGAGCTCTTCACTACGTAAATCTTAACATATTCGGTCATTTCTCAGTCCATGGTGCCCGTGTGTGCGCGCGCGTATGCTCTTCAATCAGTGGTGATTGCTGTTTTCAGTTTTATTATTTGGTTGCGTGCTTTCTTAAACTTTTTTCCCCGCACGCTGCGGTGCCGCGGCGTGGGAATGGACGCTCGAGCGGATGAACCCGAATAGCGTTCGAGATTCAAGCGGCACGCCAGCTTGTTTTTGAAACCAGGAAAGTAAAACAAAAACGGATGGGTGGGAATCGGCGCTGTAAGCTTTTGGAACGGTCAAGCGATGCTTGAATAGTGAGACACAAGCAAACAAATGTACAAAAAAAAACGAAAAACGTCCAGCCGTGTTTCGCTACTTTCCTCGTTCTTATTGATCAGTCGTAAAAGAACGCAGGCTGCAATATGTTGTTCCTGAGTGAAGATAACCATAAACAAAGCGCCGGTGCGCTCAGCTTTTGCTATATGGGCCGATTACATCGTGAATAAGTAATCTGGTCCAAGCGAAAGATGCGGCAGACAGGAGAAGTTTTTCTTGTTTGTCTGTCTGTCTCCCGGCCTGCTGGACAGCGAGCGCAAACCGTCACTGGAGGAATGATGAACATCGCCATGCCTAAACCGTTCTTCTTCTTCTTCTTCTTCTTCTTCTTCTTCTTCTTCTTCTTCTTCTTCTTCTTCTTCTTCTTCTTCTTCTTCTTCTTCTTCTTCTTCTTCTTCTTCTTCTTCTTCTTCTTCTTCTTCTTCTTCTTCTTCTTCTTCTTCAACTACCTTACTTGTTTCATGGTTCGCACATAGCTTAAAACGTCATGCTGTCTAGTACAGCCGCGCTAAATGCGAGCACTGCAGCGAAAATCTACAGATTTGCCTTCATCAGTTAGCGACACACCCATGCCGCGTGGTATATTCACAAAAGACACCCATACTTCACAATCGTTCGTAAGAGAAATTCTCAGCCATTTGTAATGCTGGACGTATCATTAGCCAAAGCCGCCTGGCCGATGACAGAGCGCACTTGAGAACTCAAAGATTTTCGAATACGGTGCGAGTTCTTGTGAATATTGAATATGGTTTTTCTCGGCAAAATAAGTGCGTCGAGCTGCTGCAGATGCTGTCGAAGAAAGCGCACGTTTCTTTTAGCACATCCTCAATGCTGCTGTGTTGTATAAAGTCGAAAAAACTGTATTCAGGTTACGTTCTTTTTCTTGTAGTGTGTTCTGAAACATGTGCAAGTATGCGCAAACATGTGCAAACCCGGACAACGGCAATGGTCGTTTGCACAGGGAACGTTCAGGGAGCAATGCAATCACGCCGCCCATAGGCGCGCAAACGGGCATGTCACGGTTTTTTTTTTTTTTTTTTTTTTTTTTTTTTTTTTTTTTTTTTTTTTTGTGTGTAAGACGAAGCTTTTACAGCTCGAGGCAAAACGTCGTCGAGTGGATGGTTGAGCGCGAAACTTCACTGATGTCCGACAAGGCGCACCGGGCGACTCCCTCGTCGGGACCGTCAGGCCAAGCCTGACGGCCGCTCCGCGGGCCTGCTGGACGGCCCAGAGTTGGTCGGCCAGGAGGGAGCTGCGGAGGGCCGCCTCCCACCTGGCCGAAGTATTATCGAGGTTAGTGTACGTTGCCTCGCAATCCCAGAGCATGTGTGCTAGCGTGGATGCATGCCCGCATGCGGGGCAAGCGTCGTTGGGGAACACATCGACATAAATGGCGTGTCCCTAAAAAAACCATCTGCGCCGTTGCTTATCACGCTCAAGTAGAAGCCGCAGTTGTGGCTGTCTCGCGCGAAGAAAAATTCCCCATCTCCCGCTAAAGGGAACCATGTGCGGATGCGAAGCAGCGGGGAGATAATTAGCTTGAGCGGGAGGAACGTCGCCGCTCTCATTTCACGGCAGCGGTCCGGGCGCTCATCGCGGCGCTGCACAGGAGAGAGAATGAGGCGCGCGCGCTCCGTCATTTTCATACCGCGGAACTACCGTGGCGCCCCCAGCGGAGTATGCAGCTGTCACACCACCTGTCGTGCCCGCCGCTGCGTAGAGGATTCCTAGAGGAAAGGACGGGGGGGGATCGTAGGAGAGGAGGAGGGGACGTGCATGCTCTGTGGGGGTGTGGGACGCGGGAGCAGCTCCGTAGAGTAGAGGATTCCTAGAGGAGAGAGGGGGAGAGGACGTGGATGCGCTGTGGGGATGTGGGACGCGGTCGCCGCTCCGTAGAGTAGATGATTCCTAGAGTAGAGGAAGGGGGGTGAGCGTAGGAGAGCATAGGGGAGGGGACGTGCTGTGGGACGCGGGGGCCGCTCCGTAGAGTAGAAGATTCCTAGAGGAGAGAAAGGGGGTGAGCGTAGGAGAGAGATGGGGAGGGGACGCGCATGCGCTGTGGTGGTGTGGGACGCGGGGGGCCGTTCCGTAGAGTAGAGTATTCCTAGAGGAGTGAAAGGGGGTGAGCGTAGAGAGAGAGGTGGAGGGGACGCGCATGCGCTGTAGTGGTGTGGGACGCGGGAAGCAGGGACGGACTAAGCCCCCCTCCAAACACATGCAAGCAAGATTAAGGAATTGGGTCAACCTGGGCGACAGGCACCACCTGCCTAGCCATTGCTAAGCAGCCTCTCTGTGCTCTCGGCCATGACTCAAGGAATGGGGTCAACCCGGGCGACAGACACCACCTGCCTAGTCATTGCTAAGCAGCCTCTCTGTGGTCTCGGCCATGACTCTGATGATTGTGGTAGGGTTGGACGGCCTTCATATTACTACAGTGTTCTGGTTCGCATAATGGGTGCTTCCCTACTTCATGAAAGTGGCCGGACGCGGGACGGGGGACGCGGGACGCGGGACGCCGGACGGACATAGCCCCGAACATAAGATGATTCGCATCTAATAACGAGGGAAGGGGTCATGGGGAGCGCAATGAAGTTTTGCGCTCCCCATGACCCCATTCCCTCGTTATTTTGCGCTCCCCATGACCCCTTCCCTCGTCATTTCTTCGCGCGAGACAGCCACAACTGCGGCTTCTACTCGAACATGAACCGAATAGCCCAGCAACGTGTACGTCTAGCTTATCACGCGTTGTTAAACCCTCCGCACCGATGTTTATCAGCTACGCCCACCGACGGAGACAGACGCGCAGCCGCCGCGCCGAGTTGGCCCGCCGCGCGAGCCGTGTACACGAGCGACAAAAGGCCCGTGCTTCTACCGGCGATGCCACAGCCAGCTTTGCATTTTAGTTCTGGCGCTGCGGTTTGGACACTCTTGCAAGATCTGCGGCAGGCTGCGGTTCGACTCTACGCCAAGAAAAGACTTAGCATCAGCCAAGAGGGCCACGTTAAGCCCCTAAGATCAACAAGCTTCGCTGTTCGTAAAGCCTTACACAGCTAGTGTAAAGCTTCGCCCTTTTTCTTGTTTTTTTTATTTCGCAGGGCATCTTTAGTAAGGAGAAAAAGACTAATACCTAACAGATATAAAGTTCGAAACTGTCAAATCTGACGCTTTGCAAGCCGATCTACAGCTTTCACACTGGAATTTTTTTGCTCAGCTTCATTGCTTCAAAATTAAGTTAATTAAAATAGATAATTAGGCAGTTAGGAAGAAAAAATATAGTGTGCTCATGACCAAGCGCGAGAACTGACCTGCCGCGACGATCAATCAGCCACCGAAGAGCTGGGCCCAGACGTACAGTTTAACGACCCCTTACTCACCTACCACGAAATCACCTCTCACTATCGTAACGACAGAAGCCAGTACCCCTTACCACACACAAAGCTCCAACGCGCGCAAGCGGTAGCCTTTCGCATGCTACAAACGAGATCGTACCCATCACGGGGCCGACTCAGCCATTACAACTCACACATCGTTCCCCAATGTCCAGATTGCACAGAACTTTATTGTTCACTCTCGCACATGCTCTGGCAATGTCCCGCGTTACTTCAGGGTTCTCTCAACAGTGAGTCCGACTGGGAAGAGGTACTCAGGAGCTCCGCGCTATACCACCAGCTAAAGTCACTCCAGAAAGCTCAAGAAGCGCCACCATGTTCTCGTCCTGACTCGGGCGTCGCCTACGGTAGCGGCTGCTGTAGGGTGTCCCTCGTGGATCCCCCGGCGGCTTAAACTCTCCAGGACCTTTCGATAAAGTTCTTGACCGACCGACCGACCGACCGACCGACCGACCGACCGACCGACTGACTCCATGTAATAGTCATCAACATACATCGTGTTGCATGGACATAGATTGCGTCGGCATATTTTTAAACTCTGGCTAGAGATAGCTGGGGCACCCTGTATATTCCCATCATATGGTACATATTGCCTGCCTATATACTATATATATATATATATATATATATATATATATATATATATATATATATATATATATATATATATATATATATATATATATATATATATAGTACCCATCAAAATGTAGTCGCGGTGGTCCTGAAGACCGCGACTTCCATCTAGCTCAGCAACGCAAAGTCATAACTGCTGGGCGACTGCGGTTGCCCCCTGCGTTAGCTCCAAGGTTTCACGCTGTCTTGGATGTGGCAATCAATAACTTCCGCAATTAATAACCGTAGTACAGCAGTCTGAGCTCCAGGGCCCGAGTTAGCAAAAACGTCTTATACTAGATTTGTTTGTAAGGAAATAGTTTAGCCTCCTGATCCCGAACATATATCCATATCGAACGCGGTCTTCCAAGAACACGGAGCTCCTTCGAGAGAAAAGCTGTGCTAACTCGGCTCCAGGTGAAAAAAGCGGCAGAACTACAGTATTTGCATTATGCATCCAGTGCCTTCTTTCGGCAACTGTGCGCCCGAGCAGACGTCAGAAAGATGACTGAGAAGTTGAGCGCACGTTGGAAAGCATTCGAAGAAAAAAAACTAGGACCCGAAGGAGAACGATTGATCGCTCTTGCCCTACACGCGCCCCTAATCGGAGAGAAATGGTTGAATGGAATCGTGGCCGAGCGCAAAAAACAAGTGATGAACAGCCTTGCAAGACAGACTCGGGCCTCGTGGGTCGTTACTCTTCCTGGTTTCGTGCGCGCCGACCCCTCGCGGCGTTCCTGCTCGTTTCAGCAGCGGTAGTATACATAAGGTGGAGATTTACTACGGACGTTTGCTCTCAAGAAGCACGGCAGGCATGTTTCATAGCTCGCACCGGTATCTAGCTTCAGCCTTAAAGAAAAAAGCAAAGCGCTCCCCATAAACTCCCAGGAGCGCATTCGCAAAGCATTCTTTCGGTAGAATTTCTCGTAAGAGGAAATTTCGGTGAATGTTAACGCTGAATACACTAGTGAGTTTTAGTACTGAGTACGTTGCGTCCGTAACGGCGTTGCGTACGTAAGAACACTGCGTTCCACATAGAGCGCGTGCGCACAACTTCTGCTCATGCGCACGATGCGAAACGCAGGCGTTCTTATGTACGCAACGCTGTTACGGACGCTACGGAACGCAGTACTAATTGTCGTAGCAAAGATAGCGGGCCGACAACGAACGGACACTTGCGAACAAAAAGAAAAATAAAGCTTTTAATTTTAGGCTCCTTAAGCCATCAGTATTAGTCATTGAATTGTAGATTGGCCAAATTAATATAGTCGGTGACAGCCTAAGAATAAATATAAGCTCCGCCCACGTGGCCGCATTGCTCATATTTTGCATGCCTCCGCGCTACAAACGAAGTAGTTCTTAAACAATGGCAATAATTTTCACGCATACAAACAATATTTTCCAATACTGCACTGATATTGAAATAAAGAAAGGAAAGCTAGATAAAAGAAATTGTGAACGCACGGCGTTCAGCGTCAGCTTAACAATATATCTGCTGTTTAAATCGCACCTCCCGCCGCGGTAATCTCAGAGTCTACGAAAAAGTAATGCAGTACGTCTCAAAGGCTACGTTTCTGCGCAGCGCCTATTATGGTATTAAAACGAAGAATGTCACATTTAACGTAGAATCAATATAAAGGAAACACTTTACGGTTTCACAGAACGACACAGGGACATTAATTAAATTTAAAAAGGTCGTTTGCAATCTTTTTCTTTTTAAGAAAATTTCGCCGCCACTTTTCTTCATTGTCTGCAGTAACTATGGCAACAACAACTCAAAGCGAAGAAAAGCGAAGGGTTCTGAGATTGCCTTTGCGAATTTCGATTCTTGTGTTGCCATGAATATCATATTTGCGTCTGGAGTTGCCGTGGTTGTCATCATGTTTGAGGTAAACGACTAGGCTTCATTTGACGTCGCTTCAACGAAATAAAAGCGCTCATGGCGCTTAACTGTGCGGGTCATTGGATACGCTGGATACGCCAAGGCGATGTACGCGGCTAAAGTGGCAGTGACTAAAAGCTTTACGTGAGATTGTTTCTGGATTCGATAACTTGCACTGGCGCTGCCACGACTGCTTCAGCCCTTGAACGATCAACTGTTTTATTTCTTTATGAATTATTGATTACGTACCTGCACCGCCCCAGTGGGCATTCCAGCAGGGGGCCCAGTTTTGATGGAAGAGGGGCCCCTACCTTCTATGTATATATGTGTGTTTCTGCGCAAAGGTATATATATATATATATATATATATATATATATATATATATATATATATATATATATATATATATATATATATATATATATATATATATATATATATATATATATATATATATATATATATATATAGCGAAGAGGCTGTCGGCTGTCTTCAATTGTCGTAAGACAAACAGGAAAAGGATATACGCTTCTAAAAGAAACAGTTTATTTGTCAACGTGTCAATCGGAGGCTGATCTTTATCAAGGCACAATTTAGGGAGCTTCGTTGCGCTTTTATAGCATCATCCTCCAAGCAGGGAGAAAGAGAAAAAGGACACACAAAATAAAAATAGACAATGTAAAAATGAAAAATTGAGTAGCCAAAAGATTATAAAAAAAAGACGTGCATCAGAAGAAGGGTAAGCATTTAAAAGAAAGGTCTACGGACTATAAGCTTCACGAGAGTCCACTGTAGTGTAAGATAAACAAATTATCACTGCGTAATATATGCACACAAAACACACAAAATACGGAAAGCGTACGTTAGACAAAAGCAGAACCCCAAATATGATATCGTGAATATGATGCAACGCCATTATAAACAAAAGCTTTTTTTTGTACTCAATGATAGTTTTAGGCGCGTCACTTCAGTTGCAGTCGCGATCCATGCAATCGAAAGTTCCTGCGTCACAGCGATATTATGTAGCGTGCATCTCTTCGCTGTTTGTAGACAACGATTACCTCGCACGGCGTTTTTCATGCAAGGCGTTCATGCATCGAGCGTGAGAAGACTTACGCGACGGGCACTTCGACCTAGCACATCATTCTGGGCTGGTGACACACGTCACATAATCACACATGCACCGGATGACCACAATTATCTCCTTATAATGCACACACCACAGCATGTTCTCCATACCTGGTTTGTTTACTTTCGCACTGTGTTGCGCTAACGGGTTATGATGGTCGCTCTCTTTCGCTTTGTCTGCACATACGCCATTCATAGCGACGCACAGCACCGCGTATTGCGCAGTAGATCACCGAGATTCGGACGTTGCGAGCTCCAAGTAACACACATACGCACGCACATGTGGCAACGCTAATGCTATGGCTTTTGCAAACGGTAATCAAGCACAGACGCGGAATATTCCGACTTCACCTCACTGCACACGAATGAACGCGACAATCGCCGATATGGTGACACTCAGGTGATCTGCTTGGTGCATCCGAGCGATGGAAGGAACACGCGCCGTGATGCAACTTGACGCTGCCGAAACGACGGAACGCGATGGAGCGTCCGAGCTGCTAGCTGCCGCTTCGCTGCATAGAGTTTCCTATAAATACACTAGAGGGAACTCTGGCGCTAGTGTCTATGGGGGGTTGCAACACACGGCGCTTCAGCCAGCATGGGAATCATGGGTAGTACACAAATTTGCCTAGTCTTGCCTAGTCTTCGTTCTTTTGGCTCCGTGTGGCCTGAATCCGCTTTGCAGCAATACGAAGTTCAGCAAAGGTTTAGCAGTTACGCTTCACCACCGTGACCTCTTTAGGCTCACGAATTCAAATCGGGTCACGAAGTTCAGAACGGTCCATTCTTTTATCCGAAACACAACGAAAACGCAACAATTAACAAAGCCACAAGTGCGTTTGAAGCCAGCAAGTACGAAGACTAGGCAAATCCGTGTACTACCCATCATTCCCATGGTGGCTGAACGATCGCAGCGACAGAGTCCCCTCTAGTTAATTTTAGGAAACTCTATGCTTCGCTGGCTTCGCTGGTACCTCGCCTCTCGTCGCGAACGGCGCCATGTTGCATTTTTCATTGGTTCGCCTTAACCGTTACGTCATGGTAAAGAGCGGCCGTAGTTGGACGCGCATGATACAAATGAACAGCGGTAGAGTTTACTTTTTATTCTTAGCCTGTCACCGACTATAGATACATCTTTAACATCACCTACAGCAACGGTGACGACGAAAAAGAACACAGAAATTAAGTTACGCTACCTACTCCACTCTTCCTGCTGTAACGGCACCGGGTCCGCATTTGCAAAAAACAGCCTAGGCAAGAATATTTTGTAAGTGTGAATTTCGGCCAACCCTTATCCTGGTAATGTTAACAAAATGATACGCCACAGGGCTGGACAGTACTTGCGATAGTATCTTAGAGATACTTTTGTGTATCTGTATTGCTGTATCGAGATACATTTGAAAATTGTATTTGTATCTTAGTAGTGCAATACCTTCACGATGTATCGATTGTATCGTGCTACTTTGTAGGACATCAGGCCCCATTTGCAGGCCCCGTGCGCATCGCCTTCTCAATTGCTAGCCCGGCTTCGGTTCTCGGTGCATACCTCGACCGTGCCGTAAGGAAAACGAACGACTGTGCACGTAACATTCACTGTTTCAAACTATGCTAGAATGTCTGCTGCAAGTACAGTTGTTAAGTGCCCACTACGCCATAATTATTCATTCTGTGAATCAGTGAAGGGCCCACTACGCGTCCGTAAGGTAACAAAACGCGAACCTACGCAGCTGGCCCACTTTGTTGATGCTTTTGCAGCTGATGATGATTAAATATGTCTGAGCACTTTGTAATGGGTGGGCCTTTAAAACACCAACTTGTTGCGCAATTCACATGTTCTGACGCCTGGCGCGATTCTAACGCTTCTGCCAACGCAATATCACATGCTTTCAGGAAAATCCTTCCATTACATGACAGTCATATAGTACGGCTACGAAGAACTTTATTTGAAGGATCCTGAGAAGTGCCACCACCCCTTCGGGCGACACCTGCGGGGCGTTCCCACGTGGGGACAGTTAAACCTAGCCTAACCGCCGCATCGCAGGCTCTCTGGGCAGCCCAAAGTTGAGTTTGATATTCCGACCTCTTGAGGGCCGAGCTCCATTTCTGCTCTTTTTTTTTTTTTCCGAAGAAGTTTCAGGACAACAGCGTGGATCTGTGGTAGAACACCTGCTTGCCGCGCAGACGGCCTGGGTTTGATTCTCACTTGGAGCGAATATTTTTTATGATTTATTTTATTTACATCTTTCTCGATTTTTCGGTCACGGACAAGATTATGATTTTTCGCTCACAACCAACGACGCCGATACCGATGCCAGCACCGGAATTTCAGCGACACGAGCTCTTTAATGCTACCGCGTTAAAAATCATCGTCACGTGACATTGTCGCTTGATCAAAGGTAGGCGGATCCCGGAGACAGTGCAAAACCGTGTTGGGTGCAGAATAGAGCTTTCAATAGAGCTTTCAAGAATCTAATTAGAAGAAAAAGGATGATGGATTTGGCTTTTGAGTCGTCTTAGGCAAATGCATAAGAGACCGTGTGGACTTTTCTCTCTACATTGCAGGCCTGCTGAAACTGCAGCACCTGTTCCAGCTGACGACGGACAGGTACCACCTGGAGGTGAAGGTTGTCAAGCGCGTGCAGAACGCGTCCGATGTGCACCGCTTTCTGCGACGTCTGGAGGACCGCGACCGCGAGTCGCGGAAGTACGTCGTGCTAGACTGCAGCGCCGACACCACGCGCCAGATCATCATCAGCCACGTGCGGGACCCTTTCATGGGGCGCCGGAACTACCACTTCCTGCTCACCAGCCTCGTGAGTGGGCGTCTTTCACATATGGAACACACACACACTTTGCGAGAGATAGCATGTATTACGCGAACTGTGACCCAAACTTTGATTATCGGGCACGCATGCCCCGCAGGCTATAAAAAGGGTCCCTGAAATATCTCTCCACATTAAAATGCGTCATTCTGAGAAGCCAGCTTTGGTACTTCGCTTCGTTTCAATAATAACTGTCGATGTTTTACGTCCCAACAACATGATATGATTATGAGGAATGCCGTAGTGGAGGGCTCGGTAAAATTCGACCACCTCTGGGTTCTTTAACATGCGCCTAAATCTAAGTACACCTCCCACAGCATTTCGCCTCCAACGAAATGCGCGCGCCGCGGCCGGGATTATTCGATCCCGCGACGTTTGAGTCAGCAGTCGAGCACCATAACCACTTGACCACTGCGCCGGGTGGCCTTCGTTTTCCAGGGTGCTTAACATATATAAACATAAATTTTTCCGTAGCATCTTTGAGTGTTCGTATAAACTACACAATTAAACAAATAAACTAAAGCATTAAGCGTATACGAATTGCACGCTGATCGCGATGCCTATGTCTGTTAGCCGAGCCGTGGCGTCACAAATAAGGCGTTTCAAACACATGAAACGTGACATAAACACAAGAACGATAGAGCTTCAGACTGTTATCCAACGGTACTTTAACTTCGCATATTAAACGTATCTAGATGGCAGAATGTGAACAAAATCCAGAGTGAGGCTCCTGAACAGCTTTGGAAGGAGGCGCATGGAAACGGTACATGCGGTTTCAAACGGCAGTCCACTGTCATTCGACCCTGGTACACCAGAACTGCGTAAAGAAAGTCACAGCCACAACAGAGATAAAACGTACCTGCAAAAAATAATAACTGAAATGGCCTAAGGCTTCCAGCTTGTCCCTAGTACAATCGTGGTGTCCATTGATTACCTTTGAATTGTTCTGTATTTGCTACTGATGTGATAGCGACTAACTAGTCACTCCTGGCATAACAGCTTCCAGAGACGGCCCCTCATTTCGCTCGTGTGCATGCTCTTCCTTGTCGCAGATAATGGACGAATTCCAAAATAATCCGAGCCTGGAGTTCGGCGCCGTCAACATCACCGGCTTCCGGCTAGTCCAGAACACGACGCTTCCTTACAAGGAAGTCTTTACCGAGCGCATCTCTAAGATTCCTTGGCCAGACCCAAAGAAGAAAAGGATATCGGTGAGTCAAACATTCCACAACAACTAAGCCAGTAACACGCCTCGAAAACTGTCGGACAACCAAGCTGTAAGCGCGAGTGTATACGTGAGGGTAGACTAAGACAGCTTAGTTTCATTTCGAGCATCATTATCATCATTCTGTTTTACCTATTTTCTTACTTACTCCCTCCGTGCTTTGGTCACGGGACCTGCGTGACACCAGACAGACATGCAACGGCGCAAGCTCGACTTCGAACAGCTCCGCTGTTAACATACTTTGTTGCATGTCTCCGGAGGCTTATATTTCCAATCTCCTCTATCCGTCAAGTCAAAAGTCCTGAGGTGTGAGTGCCGCATTCGACTGCTTTTGTAAGCCGCGATCAAAAAGTAACGCCTGCAACTGGCAACCCGTCCATCTTTTTTACTTTCGCTCCGTATGACGTTTTCTGTTCCTTCTCTTCTGATCGTAGGCCGACGCGGCTCTTATGTACGACGGTGCCAAAGTGCTGCTGCACGCGTTCAAGCAGCTGCTGCGAGACTACCCGAGCATCTTCAGCAAGAACTTCAGGCGCGGCGAGGTGTACAACAACAATACCCGAGGCATCGACTGTCGCCGAGAGAAGGTCATGCCCTGGGAACACGGCGAAGAGATCGCCAAGCGCATTCGCTCGGTAGGAGCAGCGTCCTTTGTCTCGTTCGAACGTGTCAGTGCAACGTGTCACCCAGAATCTTTGACCAGTACTGTAGCGTACACCTGAACACGTTGAAAACGTTCACCCGTCAGCACACGAGGAGTAGTCAGCGCCGCATTCGGGATGGATTTGTCCTTTATCATGTTAATGGAAATATTTTTTCGTAGCACGAGCATCAAGTGACACTCTTGTTTGTCTTGTAAGCACATGTAGTCGAGCACTTGCTTCCGATTTCCCGATTATTCACAAAGAGTCTTCTAAAGAACAGCAATAGAAATCGATGGCTCTGGCTCAAGTTAGGAGTATATTGAATACATAGTATATCAGAACACAATTAGGCCTATGATAAGGGCCAATTAACTGTCAGAATAATTAATAAAATGTCAGTGTGCGTTAAAGAACTCAAAGTTATCCGATGTAACGAATACCTCGAATTCTTGGCTTGTCGGATTTCAAGTAAAGTAAAAACGATAAACGAAGTCCCTCCCCCGAGCAACACTTGTACGACTAATGATGTAGAAGGAAAAAAAGAAATCTTCCCCATCTCCCGCTTAAGGGAGCCAAGCGGAGTATGCAGCTGTCGCACCACCTGTCGTGCTCGCCGCTCCGTAGAGGATTCCTAGAGGAGAGAACGGGGGGAACCGTAGTAGAGGAGAGAGAGAGAGGGGACGCGCATGCGCTGTGGGGGGTCTCGGGCGCGGGAGCCGCTCCGTAGAGTAGAGGATTCCTAGAGGAGAGAAAGGGGGTGAGCGTAGGAGAGGAGACCCGCATGCGCTGTGGGGGGTGTGAGATGCGGGAGCCGTTCCGTAGAGTAGAGGAAGGGGGGTGAGCGTAGGAGAGGAGAGAGAGAGGGGGAGGGGACGCGCATGCGCTGTTGGTGTGTAGGACGCCCGACGCGGGCGCCGCTCCGTAGAGTAGAGGATTCCTAGAGGAGGGAAAGGGGGGTGAGAGTAGGAGAGGGAGAGAGAGAGAGGAGGAGGGGACGTGCATGTGCTGTGGTGGTGTGGGATGCGGGAAGGAGGGACGGACTAAGCCCCCCCTCCAAACACATTCAAGCAAGATCAAGGAATGGAGTCAACCTGGGCGACAGACACCGCCTGCCTAGCCATTGCTAAGCAGACTCTCTGGGCTCTCGGCCATGACTCTGATGACTGTAGTGGTGGTTGACGGCCTTATTGTGTTACAGTGTTCTGGTTCCCTACTTCATGAAAGTGGCCGGACGCGGGACGGGGGGACGCGGGAGGGACGGACATAGCCCCGAGCATAAGATGCTTCGCATCTAAAAGAAGAACGCCGGGCACACTTGGCGTCCGACGCCACCACGTGGCAGGAGACGCAGAGGGGTCATTCCACGTGCCGCAGTTTAATAGAAAAAGAAATATCAAACTGCGTCGAAAAGTCTAGCAATATCATTAATTCTTGGCCAATCCCCCCTGAGTGGGTATGAGCCATGTCAGAGGCAACAACAACAACAACAACGACAGCGTCGGCTTCTGCATTGTGGACACTCGCACCGCGTTGCTCAAATACAAACACGTAACAACTATGACAGTTGTTAGTTCCCGCTTGTCCTGTGTATACCTATGCCTCCTTTTCGAGCGTCCTTCTTTGTGCTGCGGCGGCGCGCTGCAAGTATCGAGCTGTTTGTCGTTCTTCGTGTGACATTCCAATTTCTTGCTATCGCATTCATTGCTTTGCCCTAGTGGCGAAACTGGGACTTTTTGTTCGTTTTGTAGCCTATTGTCTTCACAGCCTATTGTCTTCGCAGCCTCTTTTTCTTCTATGTTGTTCTTTTACACCCCGTTTCCCCTTCCCAAGTACAGGGTAGCAAACCAGAGACATTCTCTGATTGACCTCCCTGTATTTCGTTGATCTCTCTCTCTCTTCTGTTCTCAACTTTCAGGAAATAAAACGTGTATTTAGTAAGAAAGAAACCTGACTGTTCATATATGCCTTTATTCACTTTTTTCTTCCTCTTCTTCCTTGCGGCTTCTCTCCCTAACGCTCTCAAGACGAAGATCAAAGGGCTGACTGGAAACGTCAGTTTTGACGACCGAGGCTTCCGAGTCAACTACACCATCGACGTGGTAGAAATGACAATAAACAGCGAGATGGTAAAGGTAAGCGATACGCGGCCCCAAGCGCCGGCAAAATAACTCTCCAAGCGCCATTGTCATCTTTTTTAGCATTGTTTGATATTTTCTATCATCAAACTTTCCGCTGGAAAAAGTTTCAAGTGACCTCTCAAGCGCTCTGTTTACCGCTCACCGAAACCCCCGATATTCGGCTCCACCAAAGCATCCAGCAACCTGAGGTCGTTTCCAGATTCATGGCAGAAGAAAATCGCGCAATAAAAAAAAGAGTGGAACGAAAGGAATGCGGAAGTCGATAACTGTCTATACACGCACGCGCGGAACACTCGTTCAGAATTGCGAAACTCTCACAAAAGGGTCCGAGAGATACTAGACGTTAGTGTGGGCACTCCATACACGGTGTCGCGCGCAGCAGCATCTGTGGTTGTGGCTTCCTTGCGCAAAGCCTCGGCGCCACGAAAGAGAAGCCGCACCGAAGGGAAAACCCTCAGTGATGGCGAAAAGTTGTCCTTGCTTTTTTTCAGATCGCCGAGTGGTCCGACCTAAAGGGACTCAAGCTTTCGTCGCCCAAGTACCGTAGAGTTTACCAAGACACGGGTTTCGAGAGCAACAAGACCTACATTGTGACCAGCATTCTGGTAAGGTACTTCAACCACGACACTTGTTTTTCTTTTTTCTTTTTTTTTTTTTTTTTTGGGGGGGGGGGGGGGGGGTCTTGTTATTTTCCTTCCATTTCTCTTCCTTACGGTGCGTAAGTCTCTATGTCTTGCGCTGAGTAGCTCGAGTTGGGACGTGTAGATACCGACCTTTTTCATGAAAAAAAAAATGCCTGTGACCTTGCTAGTTTGCTTTCGAAGTGAAAATTGTCCACAACTCGTCCCGCGATACGTATGTGCACGCGCATCAAGCGAACGAGTAATCGCAGTAAATTTCACGAAACAGTATTCATTGCTCACAAACGTAAATATCCGTAAAGCGTGAACCATTTAATTAATGCGATTGAAGATAACAGGCAAGTAATGACTGGGAATATTTGACCTCCGTTTCAAGGTTACTACAACTCCACAACAGGAATTACAACTCCACAACAAGGCTCCACAGCAGAAGTAGTAGTGCGCGACGTGCATGCCAAACGTATATAACGTTAGGTAGACAGCGTGAAGAAAAAAAATGACAACGCATTACCTGTTAATTTCGAACGAAAGTTCGTTCATGGAATGAAAGACGCGCACCGTTATGCACATTGCCTCGTAATCTATCTATCTATCTATCTATCTATCTATCTATCTATCTATCTATCTATCTATCTATCTATCTATCTATCTATCTATCTATCTATCTATCTATCTATCTATCTATCTATCTATCTATCTATCTATCTATCTATCTGTCTGTCTGTCTGTCTGTCTGTCTGTCTGTCTGTCTGTCTGTCTGTCTGTCTGTCTGTCTGTCTGTCTGTCTGTCTATCTATCTATCTATCTATCTATCTATCTATCTATCTATCTAAGTAGGGGCATTGTCGGAGAGGCTCGTTTTCTGTATCATAAACTAATGAAACCGACAAACAATTACGCCAGGGGAACCACAGGGGACATTATTTGTGGTTTCTCGACTGTATTGCAATGATTCTCACTTAAATGGAAAGAAAGTAAAGTGGACGAAAAACAATACGTTCAGTCGGTGGGACCCGAGCCCACAACCTTCGAATTACGCATCCGATGCTCTACCGTTTGAGCTACAGCGGAGAGTGCTGCCTTTCCGCTTTTTTTTTATTTATTTTGTAGGGTATTTATGCGTGCTTTATGCCTGGGAGTGTTAGCCAGCGCTACTCTAGCCCAGGCGGCGAGCGTGGGACATTCCTTTTTTGCCAGAGGGCGTCACGAGGCACGTGATCTTTGCAGGAGGTGGCAGCTGACAAAATAAATCCTCGCATACTACCCTCACATACTACCACTAGTTTATTCCATCTATCTATTTCTGTCTGAAGAACAAGAGAGAACAGTACTAATACAGTCGTGACTGCAGTGAAGTTTAAAAAATTCCGTCGGTCTCCTGTTACATCCACATCATTGAAAATCTTTTCGAAAAGTTATTAAATAATGAGGAGCAGTGGGAGGCTGCCTTGCGCAGCTTGAAACCCGACGTCCTGGAGGCCATCCTGGGTTGGGAAGAGAGGGTTGCGGAGGACTACCGTGTGTAGCAACCTCCCCCCTTCTCTATCCCTTTGCCCCTTTCCTTTCAAAAGGAAAAATAAAGTTTTTACCTACCTACCTTGAAAACGACTCGACTCACCGACGCGGACGGCGCCAGGAATGAATTTTTTTAAGCAAACACAAGAAGCTATATTCGAGAAAAATGTGAGTGCACTTATCGATCTGGAGCAACGTCTCTCATTCATTTTATCGCGAAATCGCTTTATAACACGATATCCCGCTATTCTTCATACAATCCCCAAAACGGAAAACATCGATTACTCTATCTCTTCCGCAAACAAAGCGCTCCTGCGTCGCTCGCGCGAAAATCTCGAGGTATCGAATTAAAGCGAATCTAGAAAAGTAGGCGTTTCATTCTGGTAAAATGTTTGCTCGGCGCAGCTGAACAACATTCTCTTCCTTGCACGCTGCTACGCGCAAACACGAACGCTGTTTGCCGCCGTTGACATCCACGCTGCTGATACAGCATACACAGTTGCATCGTGATGCTACGTAAGACGAAGTAAAAATTTTTTGAGATACGAAAAAACGTCGCAGCTACGAACAAGAAGCCGAATCTTTGTGCGCGATCACGTTCCCTCTAGCGTCATCTTCCGTACTTCTCGACCTCCAACCCCCCCTCCCCTCCTAAAGCTATGCTTTCATCTTCTCTTCTTTCATAACGGAAAACATAACACGATTCTTCGTTTAAGCTTTACGCGGCGGCCTGCGGGCCTGGCGAGACAAAATGGGAATATAGAAGTGCGTGGAAGCCAAGCGTCCCGCTTGGTGCAGGTTTCGCGCCCACTGTTTGCAGTGGCGCTTTGAAGAACGGAAACAATGTGTGCCGACCTGGTTTAGCCAATCGAAGCGCGTGTATGCGCAGGCGGTAGTCATACAGGAGTTTCTTGCATCATTTTTGGGTATGGGTGTAGGATTTTTTTTTTTTTCGTGTGTGTCAATATTTCCCGAACATCATTATCTACCCGTGGGCGTACGCGTATCGCATGGGTTCTGTTAGCCACAGTGTCTGAACGGTATAGTATAAAGGAAAGGACATGTCATGCGGAGACAGCGCTTAATAAGACTTTCGATGAGCAAATAATATGTGCATATTAAAGTATTAAAATGGGGACACTTAAAGTGGTATGTCGCATAATCGCATTACATTTTTGACATACAGTAGAAACTACTTATAACGATACCGGTTTTAATAATATCTTGGTTATAACAATGACAAGCTACTCCACCATCAACTTTTGCATGTTTTCTATGGTGAAATAACGCGCTTACAGCAATGCCCGCATGCCGCTTTATTGGTTATAACAATGAATTAGGGCTGTTGGATGTCCGTGCTCAAAGGTAATGGAACGCGCAATCCTTGAAAAGAAAGAAGAAAACAAGAAATTCCAAGGTGCTGAACCCCCATCCACAACCCCCCAACGTCCCCCAGCGCCCCTTCGGATTCACAATATGCTGCATTGCATAGCACTGTGGCATTGTGGGGAAGCTGACTTTTGAAATCCGCAACGGCGCCGGAGTGGCGGTGGCTTCTGTTAATGCACTTTCGGACATGCAGTTCGAGTAAAAATTGAGACTTCAAAGAATTTCAGCATACGAAACTTCAGACGTTGTCATACATTGGCTCTACGGTGCTTGTGGCGGTCCCGTGAAAGCGTCCAAATTTTCAAGCATTTCCGAAATATTGACAGCTTTGTCATCCTTATCACTGATGTCTGTTGGCATATTCAATCCGATCTTATACTTTTCTCGCTACAGCCAGCTGTCCCCCTATTTGGCCTTTTTCGGTGAAACCCGTTCATAGCAATTATCGGTTATAACAATGAAATTTTCGTGGCACTTCAGTATTTTTATAAGTGGGTTCGACTGCACTCGCAATTATGTGCGTTGTATCAGTGTGAAAATGCAATATCATTTGCGTTCCCATAATTTACGCTTCTTTCCGCGCCCTCTATCTCCTAAGATGGCGCTGTTGAGATGACAACCTTAAGATGCACTCCCGCTCACTGACTAGTTGGTCAAATAAAAGATAAATGGAGAAAATGGGCGCAATTTTCACGATGTTGATGTGAGCGTGTGTCAGGCAAAAGAAAGAAAGAAAGAAAGAAAGAAAGAAAGAAAGAAAGAAAGAAAGAAAGAAAGAAAGAAAGAAAGAAAGAAAGAAAGAAAGAAAGAAAGAAAGAAAGAAAGAAAGAAAGAAAGAAAGAAAGAAAGAAAAGAAAGAAAGAAAGAAAGAAAGAAGACATGTCTAGACTGACTACACCAATGCGGGCGCTCTCATACGCCTTAAAAGCAAAAAAGAAAATAGTACTGTGCTGTTCAGGCTTTATTTTTTCCTAATATATTTACCCCAAATTAACGCTCTGTGGGTGGCGCACTGAGGAATATCACCCAGGGGTATTGTCTATTTGCTGAAACTCCGTGAGAAAAATGAAAGAAGACGCACATTTCGCAATCACCACATTAGAACTTGCACATTATGCCGCGGGTTCATTCCCGGACTTTCTCTTTTATATTTTTTTTTTCTTGAAATGTTCCATGGCTCAGCGCTTTACAAATGAGGCAGTGGCAGCAACGCATGTTAACCCTTTGTTGCATGCTGTCCACTTCAGTGGACAAATTTTGGAATTTTTGGAGCAGCTGTGGTGCCTCTTGGACGCGCATGCGCATATTGGTAACTAAAGTGGACCAAAAGAGTTTTCATTCGCCACATTAGATGACGCCACGGTCCCGCGCTTTTTCCTGAACTCTTGTTCAAGATGGCAGACTTCTCCTTTGGCGGATAAGTCAAGTTCTTCTTCATGTTATTTTCTTATGACACAGATGAAATCGCGATTAGGTATGTTTTATTGAATTCATGCCATAGAAGAAGCATTCGTAGACAAGAGCTGTAAATATTGCGGCTTAGCGAAGCGAAGATAATATTTTAGAACAAGTTTTGAAATATGTCCACTGTAGTGGACACCATGCATGGCGGGAACGGAGCTGTGGTGCGTCCGAGACGCGCATATGCATATTGGTAACTAAACTGGACAAAAAGGGTTTTCATTCGCCGGGCTAGATCGCACCACTGCCCCACGCTTTTTCCTGCACTTTTGTTCAAGTTGGCAGACTCCTACTTTGGCGGGTAATTCAAGTTCTTCACTTTTTTGTTTCTTATAAAACAGATGAAATCGTGATTTGGTATGTTTTATTGAATGCACGCGATAGAAGAAGCACTCGTAGTCACGAGCTGTAAATATTGCAGCTTAGCGAAGTCAAAATAATTTTTCAAAATAGTTGAACCTCAGCCGCCCTCCCAACCCCCCCTTAGCCCCCCCCTCCACATGAAAAAAAATTCTTGTTACTGTTCTGGTGGTACTGCAGCTAATTTTTTGTGTTCATTTGTTCGAGCAAGACAGCTCGACGGCTGAAAAAACTTTTGCAACTTTCACTAATTGGACCTCTTGTGCATGTTGTCCACTGTAGTGGACATTCTGTATCTTATTATATAAAGGTTTGACTTCAACAAGATTTTTTCTCTGCTTTTTCTGAATGCAAAATAACAGAAAACCAAAAGTAAGCGCTGTTTAGATGCGTAGGTTTTTGCCATGTAACAAAGGGTTAAAAGCCGTGATGGAAGCCACGTTCCGGTCTTCCTAAAGCCCTTATATTTCAGAGTCAGTTGCCAAAACGAAGTGCTAACATTTTGTGATTGTAAAGTCTTTTTTTTTTTTTAAGATGCAACTTGCCGCAACAGAAGCCGTAAGTCTGAACCAGGAGGGTCTTTTAGCAATGCCGGTGATACCGCTCCGTTTACGCTACTGCATAACTGTTCCGTGTTAACGTACCGCGATCCTAAAAGTTTTTTACTGCGCGAGTCGCTAATTGCGGCAACGTGATGAGATTATGAGAGTGGCTGATGCAAGTCTTGCAGACTAACATAGCTACGCGTCGACCACGACGATGCAGTATTCTGGTGCTTGCCGCACGACAAGCCTTCGCTGCAGTGCCGGTTTACCACGCGGTAAGTACGGAAATAGTACCATACCGTCGTGGTCGGGGCGTCACCTTTTTTTTAATCTGCACGGCTCGTATTGGCCATTATAGCCATCTTGACATGTTACCGCATTGTGCGACTCGTGCAGCGAATATATATGTTTTAGGCTTGCGCTACATTTAGCGAAAAAGAAAGAGCTCCTGATTTGGAAGTCATACATTGGAGTGTATAAAAGAATATGCATACCTGGGGCAACTACTAACAGAAGAGCCTAATCACGAAAAGGAAATTCACCGAAAAATAAGAATGGGCTAGAGTGCATTCGGTAGGCACTCCCAAATAATGTCAGGAAATCTGCCACTGTAGATGAAGCGAAAAGTATGCGATCACTGCATACTGCCAGTTCTAACATATGGGGCTCAAACAAGGATGAAAACAAAGCAACTAGAGAAAAAAGTTGAGAACCACGCAGCATGCAATGGAACGTAAAATGATAGGAGTAACATTAAGATATTGGAGGACGGCAGATATCGGCGTTGCAGATATACCAGTTGACATAAATCGAAAGAAATGGACCTGGGCCGGCCACGCAATGCGTAGAACAGACAGCAGTGGACAGCAGAATGGTTACCTGGGGAGGGGAAACGCAGTCGAAGAAGACAGAGTTAGATGGAGTGACGAAATTAAGTTTTCAGCTATAACATGGAATCAGCTCGCACAGGACGAAATAAACTTGAGATCACTGGGAGAAGCCTTCGTCCTGCAATTGACTAAACCAGGTTAACTCTTTTGTTACCGTGGGAAAATGGGCAACTTTTCGTAGGTTTTTGTTGGTATTTTTTTGTAATAAGTAATAAAATGGTTATACTGTAATGCAATACATCAAGAGAAAGCTAAATAAATGTACTTTTGACGTGTGTAATTTTAAAAAACTGAACTTGGAAACTAATATGCAGAAAAAATCGTTAAAGGTAACATTTCTTGCAAATTTGAAAGAACATTTGCAATTGTATGTTTACTACATAAAAGAAGTAAACCTGCAAAATATTCTGAAATATACAAATGGTTTAGATAGGAGACATCTACCTAACAGAAAAGCTTCACTGACCTAGCTCAACAACTGCACGAGTTACACTTGTTTACTTGTTGCCCAGTAGAAAGTGTCTTGTTCAGCCAGGTTGCACAGTTTTTTTCTTTTTATTGCACAAATTTCTCACACACAGAAGCACAGCAAATATTAGTAAAAAAGGGAAAGAAATGGGCTATTGAACCATGTATATATGGACATATTGCGGTCTATGGTTGCTCAAGAAAAAAATCTTAACTGGGAAAGTACAGTGTCGCAGACGGCGCCAGAACATCATTATGTATGACTTCACTACACAAAAAATATGTGGAATTGTGTAATTAAAAAAAAAGCTTCTTCATCATCTGAATCACTGCTGCTAGAAGCAGCCGAATGATCGCTTCCAGATGCAACAGAATCGCCAGAAAGGCGTCATTCGCGCGAGGGACCGGCAACAAAAGCGTCTGCCATCTTCGTAAACAGACGGAGCGAACCGCACAATTGGAACCGCCACTTAAATCGCCGCCGCACGGGAAAAATACAAACTACGCAAAAAATGAAAGATTGGTGCCCAGAGAATACGACAGATAGCGCTGCAAGTCCATAGGAGCGCTCATATTTTAAAAATAGCTTGTGGCGCGTATGGGTCACCGGTGACCCATGTCCTATGGACACGGTAACGAAAGAGTTAAGATTGATGATAATGACATTTAAAACAGAACAGTAATGATACCGTAGCGCAAACGGTACAGTACGGTATTACGGTCACTGCTGACACTCCCTGCTGTGTCTGCTGACCGTGACTCCACCCATACTTTATTCGCACTGTCCGCGGCCTATAGGTGGCGCGCGAAGTAAACCAACATGGCGGTCCGGAGGAGGATAGCGAGCGAGTCGGAGGGCATGGAAGCGTACTGTAGAACTTGTTTTGACAAATGTAATGACACCATGCCGCTTTTATTTCGTGGCATCGCGTTCCACATTGAAATAGATCACGACTACGTGCAAAAACAGGAGGAAATGGGCACAAATTTGTAAAACGACCATTCATATGGTGGCGAACACGAAGCAGCCTCAGCACGATTTGCGAGCATCAAGTGCCTCTTCATTCTCCGCTGCATTGACCCGCTTGTCTCCGCAGCTGTCGCGTAGGTTCTCCTACGAATAAATGTTGCGACAACACAAACGATCTGGGGCTGCCATGCCGCTCTCTATCAGTTGAACAACGGCTGCATTATTTTATGTAGTGTGACGCAGCTCGTGCACTTGGTGTCTTGAAAGGCGTCATGGGCGGTTTTCAAATAGGAAAAGGGGTAGAAACGCACCATCTACGCCAGACACGACGCTTTGTCACTCCCGAAAACACATTGCTTCAAGCTGTAATGTGGTGAATGAATTCTGTTATCTCTCAGCAATTGGACGAGATTTTAAACTTGAATGACTTTGACCACGTGAATACAATGCTAGGATTTATTTGATTTATCATGAGCATTAAGCTCGCGAAATAAATCATTCACCGGTGTCGGCAGTTTTGTATAGAAGTCTTTGCAGTTTTGTTAAGAAAGATACATGTTTATTGGATGAAGGGTGGGGAGGGTGGGTGAAATTGGGAAGCGTTTAGGAGATAACATATATCAGATTATCTTTACAATAAAAATAAGGCATATTCGACTCATTCTGGGAGTCGATGTCATGCGAAGTAGTAGGCAAGTAGTGGCCTATATAGCATGTTTTATTGCTTTGATTCAACCGTTGCGAGTTGAACCGAATTCTTTGTGAGTGTTATGTGTATGTCGTTGGCAGGCCCGTAGCGAGGAATTTTGTCCGAAAGGGGAGGAACCACTTACTGAAGGCCTTAACTATTTAAGTGCCTATTTGAGGAAGCAACATTTTGGAGGTGGTCAGAGAACCCTGCCTCTCTCCGCCCCCCCTGGCTACGAGATTGATCGTAGGACCGATTCGACCAAGATAACTTCGGAAAATCGTACAGCTGATTGAGTGAGAATTGCACTAAAACATTCCAACGTAGCGCACGCGAGCCTGAGTTCTCTATTTGCACGTGTCCAGTTCGTGCTTTTTCTCCCACCCCCGCTTCTTAGAATGGCATAGAATCAGCCGTATTGAAATGGTGCAGGCTTGCCTACATATTTTTTGCGCACCGAAGCACGGCGCCCGTATGTTGTACATTGCCACTCTTAACCATCGTGAGCGCGAAAAAGGCTAACAAAAGCCCCCCTGCCTGCATTGCAGGTGTTGGCAGGGCCCGCGCTAGCCACGTGAAAGCGCTCCGTCGTCTGTTGATCATCCTCGTGGCGTTTCTCTCTCTCTCCGCTGTGCGGCGCGACAGTCTACGGACAGTGCGAATTTTCCGCCTCTTGGCGACTGATAGACGGTAGCAGCCAATTCTCCGTTCAAAACTTCAAACAGTGAAATATGAAGAGAAAAAAATTTCTTTGGCGAGTGGATAGCATAGTGTGAGAGCAGTGACGAAGAAACAAAATGTAAATAATATGAGAACGAGGAGCCGAAGTCTGATGGGCATTATTGAGTCAAATACTACAATAGATGACTCGCTCCCTGTCACACAATATGTAGCGCTTTTGCGCAGCATGACGCTTGTGCCCCCCATCTGACAGAACGATGAGAGACCAGGCCTGAATCGGGAGAAAGGATAATGTGACCCGCGTCACTCGTTGACAGTTCCGCCGGTCAAGGAAAATAAGGAAGAGAACGGTTGTCCTTGCCCGGCCACGTCGTCGACTTTCCTTTGTTATTCTAAGCTGCCTCTTCGTCGAGCGTGGGAGGCCTCTTGTCGTCCTGTCTCGACCGGGCCTGTGTGTGCGCGCCGGTCCGAGATCCTTTCACGCCGTTCCGCTCCGATGGTTCCGATGATTGTCGTCGTACGGCGCCCTCGTCGTCGCGTCAGGGAGGCGTCACGCGTCGTGTCAGCGAGTCTCGCGATGATGCGACCTCCGCGCGAACGCTTTTCGCTGTACTTGTCTCGAGAAAAAAGGAAAAGCACAAATTGGCCTTTGTTGCTGACATCGAATCTTTGCACTTGTTTTGCTTTCTCATCTTCATATATTGATGAATAATATGACCGGGCTTGATTCGTTCAGAGATCGAAACAGCCAGCACTCCTCCAACTGATAGAAGAATTATCTAAAGACCGTTTAAATACCTTCATTTGTTCTTTTTTTCTAACGCGAAAGCCTTACATGCAACATCAAACACGAAAACTCACCGTCATTCCAAACATGAGTGATGCCAAAAATCATCGCGTGGTGATGTCACCATATCACGTCATCGTGGCGTCAGATAACGTGACGTCACGCGATGACGTCATCGTTTGCTTGGTCAAACGTGGGTCGATCACGGAGGCAGTACAAAACGAGGTGAGGTGCCGAAAGCTTTCGGAGGGAGGGGGGAGGAGGATTAATACAATGAGAAGGAAAAGAAGAAGATTGCTTTTTGTCGAGTCATCCTGAGCGAATGCATAAGTTACCCTGTGAGATTGTTTTTTTTTACTTCGTTGCCCGAATCAGCGATCTAAAATATGATGTCAATCAATCGAGCTTGGATGACGTACGACCTCTTTGGTTCCCGGAGTAGCAAGGAAAGCAACACATAAAGTCTGACAGAAAGAATCCATATTACAAAGAATGTCGGAAGTTAATGTGATTGGCATTGAAGCAATGTAGTGACACACTATATCACCTACAAGCGTCATGCATGAGACGAGTGGGCAGCTGGGCTCCTCTCCCGCACTTTCCTCCGTACCCGCTGCGCCATCTAGCATTGTCGCCGCGAACTCCCAGAGAGGAAGGCGTAGTTTCCGAGATCACCCGACATCATGGTCAGCAGGCAGACGATCTAGGAGGCCAAAGTGAAACGTGAGTGAAGGCACAAGCGCTGGCTGGCGATTTCGGAGGCTACGGTGGAACTTGTGGGAATACAAACGAGATAATGCATAGAACTCGCAGCACAAAAAAAAAATGCCTTGAAGGAGTTCTTATCGTTGAGGTGAGGCACATACATACTCTCTGGTAAATCGTTCTTATTTTCTGTTGTTATCTGTATTTATCATGCATGCGAGCGTGTTTTTTAGATGTGAAGCATCTTATGGCGGAGCTTAATCCGGTGTGCGGCGTGACATCCCTTACTGCGCATGCGCAAACCATTTCAAAAAATATAAATAAAAAACCTCCTTTCCCCCCTCTCTCTCCTCTAGGCATCCCTCCCCGCGGCAACCACACCCTCACTGCGCATGCGCCTCCCCTCCTCTCTCCCCTCCTACGCTCTCCCCTCTAGGCATCCCTGCCCGCGGCGTCCACACTCCCACTGCGCATGCGCGTCCCCCCTCTCTCTCCTCTCCTACGCTTCCCTCTCTCTCTAAGCATCCCTGCCCGCGGCGTCCACACTCCCACTGCGCATGCGCCTCCCCTCCTCTCTCTCCTCTCCTACGCTCCCCCCCTTTCTCGCCTCGCGACGCCGACGAAGGCAGCGTCTGCTAGCGAGTTTCTTGGTTGAAAAAACCGACTGCTCGCGCTGCACAACCGTTCACTGGCCACTCCGTATATGTGGCAATGGATTTCGACCTGCAAGGTGGTGCCGGTGGGAGATTTCTCCTGTGCGTTGTTGAACAATAAAAATTCGCAGCGTGCGCGTTAACTAAAAGCGGACTGCGGGTCTCCGTGTCCAGTCGGAGTCTTCTGTCTCTCATTGCCCATTAGCAGCGATTGACATGTTCCAGTAGGAAACACCGCTCCATCACTGCGTGCTTTGCGCCTCCCCAGTTTTCTCTCCTGCGCAACGCTGCGATGAGCGCCATCGTCAACGCCGCCGCCAGTGTAAGCGTTAGCGCCCGCTGCTTCACATCTACACATGGTTCCCTTTAGCGGGAGATGGTGTAATTTTTTTTCCCTCATGCAGAAGGTAGTGGTGAAGACTACGCTCTTTCATGCTCCGCCGTATCAATTCCTATTATTCTTTCTTATCTACTTTTCTTGCGTCATGATCAAAGTGTATGCATTAAAAATGAGCACTCATAACAACAACAAAAAGAACTGCCAGAATTTTTTAGTAAAGCGAGAGGCGTGGGCACGAATGGGAATATTGTTGGCCAGAAGAAATATCTAGTAGGAAAAAGCACCACCTACTGCTAAGCATGGTTATTTTGATTATTTTTTTTTAGCTTATTGGTGAATATTTTTGTGCGAATGCGTGCGGTTGTGCTCGTTCTTGTGCTCAGAGTAAAAATGAGAATGTGTGCTCGCGTGCCCACATTTGCTATCTTCTCAAGCCCTATTCAACATTTTTAAAATAAGATATGGTAAATATCGTAAATATCGTAGCACTACTCCATGAGTATAAGCGTCTAACAAAAAAAGAAAACACTAACGCGCATTGCATTAAAAATATTATGTTGTCGAAATCTCCCGTTGACACGCCATTGGAGGTAAAAATGAGTGGACTTGGCAGTTTAGCGACTCCGAGGAGCAGAACAACAATGCATAAAAATGCAGAGAGGTAAAAAGGAGGGATTTCAGGGGTGGCTATTCTGCAAAAGTCGACAAACTGGAGTGCCCGTTTCAGCACGCGCTGATTAGATAAAGCTGGAGAACTTGCGGGCTGGCACCAATCATCGTCACCTGCTATCTGGCTCGATTCAATCATCACGCGCTGAATTGACAGTCCATTTAGTGGACTCTTACAAACTGCCACCCCTGCTACCCTAGCCCTTGGGGAAAGGCGGTAAGGAGCTAAAAATGCAAATACAGTGTAAAAGCTGTATGGTAACCACAGTTTACTCGTAATCTTGAGGTTTGAATTAGTCTGTGGGCTGGGTTAAGGCGCTGTAGCGTTGGCTGCGTATACGCTGAGGCATGCCCCGTGGTTTGTGCGCGCCAGGAAGAGCCCTATCTGATGTACAAGAAGCCCGAGCCTGGCCAGGTGCTGACGGGCAACGACGTGTTCGAGGGATACTGCAAGGACCTGGCCGACCTCATCGCCGACAACCTCAAGTTCAACTACACGCTCAAGCTGGTCAACGACTCGAAGTACGGTGGTCAAGACGCCAACTCGCAGGCCGGATGGAACGGGATGGTCGGCGAGCTCATTCGCCAGGCGAGTTTATACTTTTGAATTGAAAACTTGCGCGAAACAGCATGTGGAAGTGACCCGAATTATATGCAGCCGCCTTATTCGATGAATGAGGCGCCAACATGTCGAGATTTTAAGGCACAGCAGATCGGAAACTTGTTAGCAAAACACTGACAAGGTTTGTGAGGAAGCGCGTTGTTCTAAAAAGCACGGATATGACATGAAATGTTTTCAATAAAACTTTCTACTGGGCTAGTTGGTTCATACTTGCAAGGAAAAATGGTTGCGCGCAAACTAGACAGGGACGCAGTAGACACGGACAAGCAACTCTTCAGCGTCCTTGTCGAGTTTGCTCCGCGCAACCATTTTTCCTTGTAAGCATGACATTTATCTTGCATTATGCGAAAATTTGTATTTCTTTTTACCTGATAAATATTTCTGGTACTCACCAGAGTACCTTAGTTTCTTTTTCTTTCTTTTTAACATCTATACTTACTACATCTTGTACATATATGTCTTGAAATTATCTCAAGATTGATTGATTGATTGATTGATTGATTGATTGATTGATTGATTGATTGATTGATTGATTGATTGATTGATTGATTGATTGATTGATTGATTGATTGATTGATTGATTGATTGATTGCTTGATTGATTGATTGATTGATTGATTGATTGATTGATTGATTGATTGATTGATTGATTGATTGATTGATTGATTGATTGATTGATTGATTGATTGATTGATTGATTGATTGATTGATTGATTGATTGATTGATTGATTGATTGATTGTATACGTTAGACGCGCTTGACCGCGAGGCTGAGGCTGAGTGATGCTATCTAGTAGAAGAGAGGCCAAAACATCTGTTTCATAATAAAAGCCCGTGCTACCCTCCTGTTGACGCTGAAAGTTGGGTGCGCACTTCTAGGCAACGGAGCAACGATGATGCGGTCTGCAAAACCCTGGTGTATTTTGGTGTATGTCTCTTGGTCGATGATACGGTTGATCATGATTTTATCAAGGATCGGATTCCCCATGCTAGTTGCAGAGAATCTTGCTATTGGTTATCTTTCTTGCGCCTCCGCAATTTCCTTATTCGCGTTGTGTATCCCTAACTTGAGTCTTTGAGTGCTGGTGCGAATCGGGCCTCTGATACGTCCCTTTTTTTTTCTTTTTTTTTTTGTTATTATTGTTGTCTCTGGTAAAGCTGACGATCTGTTGCAAATCTGTTGTGCCTATTGCGATTTTGCTGTTCACCTAAAGGGAGTGTACGACGCAAAAATCACCCATTGTACTTGACCCAACCGAAGTTAATACACGCAAAATGCTTCCTACCATTCTTTCTCATCTATCCACCTTCCTCCTCCCCCCTAACAATACAAAGAAAGCGTTCCACTAGGCACGTCAACAGGATACTAAATAAAATATAGTTTGCAAGTATTTATAAAATAAAGCAGCCGGGAGGTCCACGTAGGCTGTAATCATTACCACCTATTCTTGTAGGTGGAAAAAAGTTCTTGACTGCTCATAACAACATGTGTGTTAACGCGATGGCGTTAAAGAGCTCGTTTCGCAGAAATTCCGGCGTCACTGTGGGCATCGTTGTTTGTGAGCGAAAAATCAGCGTTGTCCGTGAGCAAAAAATATAGAAAGGTGCAAATAAAATAAATAATAAAAATATTCGGTCCCAGTGAGAATCGAACCCAGGCATTATGCTTGCCAAGCAGGCGCTCTATCTACCACAGAGCCACGCCATTCTTTTTTTTTATTTATTGCGTGAAATATTACCTGTAATTATTGTTAACTACGCACAACACACTTCGTCACATTATAATTACATGGAGATCCACAACAACCACATACTTCCAGACAGAAGGAGGCATATCAAAAGTGTGTGTTTGCCAGAGCCACGACATTGCTTGAAGCTGCTTCGGAAAAAAAAAATCACAGCATATCCACGGGGTGAATGATGAAGAGTTGGGGCGAAGCTCGTGAAGCAATCATGGTTACACCGTGAAATCTTCAGTGGTTTCGCCCAGCAGTAATCAAAGCGATAGTGTGTGTGAGATCCGCCTGGCGCCGCGCTCGCGTCGCGGCGGCCTCTCGAGCTCGCACCTCGGGATCCTGCCGACGAGCACGAGCCGCAGCGGCCTTCCGCACCCGGCGCTCCTCGTCGTCCATGGTCCGCCAAGCAGCACGATCCGGCAAGCGCACTCGTACGGCGACGATCCGGGGAATGAGAGATAGCGGGCGCTCGCCACCCGGCGCAACCCCGCGCAGCCCACGCAGCAGCCAATCGGTGAGCAGCTGCACCGCCAACGTCATCTAGCGTAGCTTCACCCAACCGCCATATTGTACGCATGTCTATGGGACAGCGCCCTCTCGGAAACGAGACGAGAAATGGAGATGACGACACAGAATGCGTACAGCGCCATCTAGTATATCGTCACCCAACTGCAGTTTGCATGCATCTCTATGGGACAGCGCCCTCTATTGTACGATAAGGAAACACTGCGGGGTATAGAGGATGGATCGACGATCGACAACCGACCAGGTCTCGCTATCAGGAGCTTCGCCCCTAAAAAAAACACTACGTGAATGTCGTGTAGTGAGAAGAGCCCCCTCATCGCATGTAATTTGCGTGGCAGAAGCGTAGAAACGTGCGAGGCGTCAAAACATCTCAATTCCGCATCGAGCGGGTGTTTTAAAAGCCAACCCATTACAAAGCGCTCAGACATGTTTAAGCATCATCAGCAGCAGAAGCATCCACAATGTGAACAGCTGCATAGGTTCGCGTGTTGCATTAGGGACGCGTAGTGGGCCCTTCACTGATTCGCCAAAGGGAGAATGAAGGCGCAGGCACAAGGTCGCATTCTATAGAATATTTTGAAATGGCCAATGTTACGCGCACAGACGTTCGTTGTTTTTTTTTTTTCCGGCACGGTTGAGGCCTGCACCGACAACCGAAGCCCAGTCTAGCAACTGACAAGGCGATGCGCACATTGCCCGATTACGCTACCGCGTTCCTCTCTTGAAGGCGAAGCTCAAACGTTCTAAAAGTTTTTATGTCGAATAATAGATTTCATTACCTATGCGTATTGCGCTTCATGTGTATTATTGATTGAGTCGTCATTGCTTTTTTTTTTTCTTGTCTCCTATATGAAAGCCGAATCTTTGAAGCCGTGTAAAACGCAATGTAGATTAGTGTTCCTTTCTAAGCGGGAATGACAATGTGCACCGTCTAGAGCGCAATATTTGCACTGCGCTATTACAAATCTATGCGCGTCGCGTAACGATTCAGATATATGGTGCGTGCGACAACAAATGCGGGATCTTCCAAAATTTGCAGACAGCTTTGCGTGGCAGAAGCGTATAAACGTGCGAGGCGTCAAAACATCTCAAAACATCTCTACGCAATGCTCACCCACTCTTCATACTTTTTTCAGCTAGTCGTCCTTTATTCATCTTTCGCAGAGTGAAACTGGCGGTGCTCAAAAGGCTTTGTAGGATATTCAAGAAAGCGCTCGGCGCAACCTTAATGATGCCGGCTATATTCGAAACATGCGTTTGCGGTGCCGGAAAAAAATAGATAACTAAAATACGAGACTGCAAAAGTAACTCCGTAGGGGTGCAGTTGAATCTGCATACGGCTTTAAGAACGCCTTCAAAAGTTTGCTGAAGTTCCGTTCGCGAAATCCTCAAGAGGCGTTATGTTGTTCGAAGTGTCGAGTACAAAGCAACTGAGTGCCTCGCAAACACCTCTTCTTTTTTTTTCTTTTTTTTTTTCTTTCTCTTTTTTTTTTTTCATCGGTGTCTTCGCGTAGTGGTGGATGAAGAATGCCTCTTTGTGGATCGGAAAAAACCACGACGTGCCGCGAACGTAAACGCTAAGCGATCAAATACTTAACAGTGAATTAATGCAAGAAATTGTAAATGTGGGTTAAACACACACGGAAACACGCGCGCGAGCGGATTGCTCTTTTAGATGATTTGCCAAATGCAAGACATTAGGCGTGTTTTCTTTCTTTTTTTTTTAATAAGCATGGTTTAGCGAAGGTATGGCCATACGCTACGTATGATTATCTTGGCATTTGCAATAGAACTACATCGAGCTCTATATTAATTTCGTTGGAAATGTGCAGTAGTATGTAGTGAACAATGACTCAAACCCACCAATTACCGAGTACTCCCTTGCTCACCCATAACTGACGTCTCTAAGGGCTGCAGAAGATAGGGCCATCTTTCCCTTACTTGAAGAGCCATCTCTCTGACATATAACTTCGCCGTTAGATGACTCTATCCAAAGGCTTTTGCCGACTTCAAGGTTCACCTCTGAAGGATTCCAACTTACCAAAAGCCCACCGTAAAAGAATTGTGGTCCATTGCTCCCATCAAGAAGCTGTATTTCCGAGTGGTTGCTTACAGTTATATTATTATGTGGCGGGTCCCTCTGTTTCACCAGAGCCAACGCCTCATTTCTACCTGAAGTTCATAAAAAGGTTGTTTAATTTAAGCGAGCTGAGAAAATGAGATTGCCCAGTTTCTTTCTTTCTGCAGAAACGAGCGCGGAACATCTCAACGAAAAGAGAACAAAGGAAGTAATATTCTTTAAATGTGCGCTAGCCTGACGAGGGCACATGGCTTGTTCCCAACGGGCGATGCAACGCGAATTCTTGAAAATTAAGTTCTGGAGTTTTTACGCGTGGGAACTACAATGATTATGAGGCAGCTTGGTGGCCCCGGATTAATTTTGACTAGCTGGGGTTTTTTTATTATGCACCTAAATTAGAGTGCACGGGTGTTTGTTTTTTGTTTTGTTTTCTTTCTTCGTTCGTTTGTTTGTTTGTTTGTTTGTTTGTTTGTTTGTTTGTTTGTTTGTTTGTTTGTTTGTTTGTTTGTTTGTTTGTTTGTTTGTTTGTTTGTTTGTTTGTTTGTTTGTTTGTTTGTTTGTTTGTTTGTTTGTTTGTTTTTCACGTCGGCCCCCGTTCTGAATGCAACTGCCGCAGCCGGGCATCGAACCCGCGTCCTCGAGTTTAGAAGCGCACCGCCTTAGCCCCTAAGCCATACCACGCCGCGTCGCGATTTAATCAAACGTGAACTCACATTTGGAAATTTTCATATAAAATTCATGTAATCAGTATGTCTGGAATTCGACAGTCGCAGTTCCACATGTCATTTGACTCAGTGTGGCTGGGATATATTGCTTCTTAACACGAGAGTGCCGAGCTTTATTTTAGCTCGTGTACAGTTTAAGTACACGTTGCATATAGAACCGAATGTGGTCCAAGTTAACTCGTAGAGTTCAATTTCGGTGCTTCTCATAATCCATGTGATGTTCTGAAATGTTAAAAACTTCTCTCAGAGAAAGCAAATGAAAGCTAATGATGCTGTAGAGAGAGCCGACTGTGGAGGAGGCGGCAAATTCTCGGCAAACGCTTCACAGTCGTATACTTACGAACGGACTCCTCCACGCTCCGAACGAAATGCGGTTCACACATACGTCACGCCTCCGCATTTCCTAGTATTGTCGTTAGAAGCAACACCGTTGGACTCCCACCCGCTAATGAAATGTCCGGAATCAAATGGCTGAACAAGGATTCCAGCGCTGCGCAAACAATTGCAACAGTGTGGAAGATATTTTCGGAACGCGCGCTCGGGCAAGCTGTGGAAGAAAACAAAATTGCATATCCCTATGTCCCGGGTATGACGCAACAAGGCTTTTGAAGCATAGCCGTTGAATGCGTAGGCTTAAAAGTTTATCGAAAACTCGGGCCGCCTTCATTTAAAGGTAAACTCGATGCCTGGAACCATGAATACGCATCAAAAAACGTAAAAAAAAAAAAGAACTATCGATCACATTTGCTACGTCCTCCCTTTGAGAGCAAAATGTTGAATGACGTAAACGCGAATCAGGGTATGCATGCAGTTTCTGTGTTTCAGTCGAAGCGGCCAGTTCAGTTATACAGGCCACACGTTGCAATTCATACTTTGTTCTTCGTATCACCGACAGGCCGAGCACCAAGAATCCCATCATCTGAATTTCAAAAGGGTTTTCTTTCGGTATCAATGACAGCATAGTGAGAAAAAAAAAAAGCAGACAATTTTGGCCGCTCTTGTCGCAATGTACAATGCCGAATGGCAGGCGCCCCGCTAATGAAAGGGACAGACACTCGTCATTCTATAGCCGAGACATTCCTCTTTCACGCGTTGCCATAAAGAGGTTCAATTTTATCTCACACTGCAGGTTCTCTTCAAACCACACTCTTACACCCCCCCCCCCCCCCCCCGCTTGCACCCCCTCCAGTACACCCTCCTGAAATATAATTCCAGTTCCTCGCTGGCTTCCTTGCGCCTTCTTCTCTTCATTATGAAAGTTTTGGCGCGGCCCGCTAATTAAATCTGTTTGTGCGTCGGTGCGTACACCGCAGTACCCTTCCCCCGAGAGTAATTAGCATAATGGAGCAGAACAGCCTCACGCTACCACAGTACTCCAAAGCTAAAAGAGAGGGAAAGAAAGCTAAGAGAGGGAAAAAATGGGGGGGGGGGGGGGGGGTGCACGACGGGAGGAAAAGCAAGGAAAAAACGGAGAGGGAGCACGCAGAACGCGCTGGGGCAAGAAATTACGCCCCGAATCAGGGAAGCCCTTGTTTGCCCAAATTGCGCGGTTCCGCGCCGAGGGAACGTATTGTGCGTGCGGGCGCCGGCCGCTGCGTGACGATGCCCTTTGTGACGAGACACGTCCCTGAGTGACGAGAAGCACCACTCCCCCTTTCGCCTCTCTCGGGCCTCGATGTAGTCCGAGCTGGCCGGTGGCCGCTCCGAACAACTCCTCAATCTCCCGCACGACATTCGAGTTACGACAGCCACGGCTTTAAACCACAAGGCTTACGCTATCTCGTGTTTCTTCTCTTCCATCACAGTGCAAAAAAAAAAAACAGAGAGAGAGAGAGAGAGAACGGATCAATAACATTCGAGAAAACGGGGGAGACGCATTTCATTCGCAACCAGCATAAGCGCACGCCTGCACTGCTTAGTTCGAAGCGATATGAAAAAGAAGACCACCGGGCATGGAAACGAAACGAAAAGAGAGTGATTCAGAGTGTGAGAGGAGGGCCGTATCTCGAGAACGGGACTTCTTCGACTCGTCAGCAGCAGCAGTGAACCAAAGCTTGGGACGCCTAGAAATAAAAGAAAACATGAAGTAATCAAGAAACGCGCGCGGCCGCTATTAGTTTTCCGGGCTCTTACGAGAAAGTCTCGGCTTTTCGATTCCTTCCGTGCTGGCTGGCGGCCGTAATGAAACGGGGAGGAAATTACGCCCATATTTGAAAATTATAACAGCGAATGCGCCGCTAGCAACCCTAATGACGGGTCCAAGCAAGCGTAAGCACCACCGTCCAGCCCCTAGCTTCTTCCGCCCTTCGCACTGCTTTCCCTCATCGCGGGGAAAAAGAAGCCGCGACTTATCATTCATTGAAAAACTCTCTCTCTCTCTCTCTTCTCAGCTCTCTCTACTTCCAAACCCTCAACTCCGCGCAAGCACGAATGTCTTTCCACAGAACGAGGCAACATCAGCAGCTGCTGGGGCACGAACTGTTGCGTTTCTTAAACATCCCCTTCTTGACCGTTTATTTTAAAAAAAAGTATTGATTTCTCGAACACGTGCGTGTGAAAACATATCCGGAAAGCAAAGGGTTTGCATCGGTCTTTCTGTTTTCGTTTGCGGGTGCTCGTTGTGTCTTGCACAATAGCTTTAATGCATCCTCGTCGATGGAGCCGTTTACTTTTATTTGTCCGTTCGCAGGCATCCCGCTGCGAGTTCAATTCACGTCCCACATGGTTTCAATCGATACACGCTGCTGGCGCAAATGCTACGTCCTCGACAACGAGGACCGTTGGAAATGTAGATGGCATGTCGCGGCCGCATAATCAGCTCGCGAAGGGAATCGAAGAACCGGAAGAATTGTGAAATGAAAGCAGAACTGCGAGACACTGATTCATTTTGTAGATTTTATTGTAGCAGCGCCTTTTGACAGCGTGCACTGACAGCGTGTCTTACGTAAACAAATTATGCAGTTGCTCTCAACGTCTTGCACTCAAACGTCATCCCTCTTCCTTTACCTCCTCCCCACCCTCACCTCTCTTTCCCGCCCCTCTGCTGTATTATAATATACATGGCTATGCTATACATGGCTAGGCTAAATGTGGTAACAATGAATCCCTTGAAGAACACAAGTCCGCTTGTAGAAACGTCGGCTACAGCGACACCCCGGGTTAACGAATTTTTCAGTGGTATAAGGAGTGTGACTTATCCTTCCGCAGTCCGTAGCGTGCTGTGACGTCCTCGACTGAGGGCAGCCAGTACTGCTAGATGGGACTTGCGGAACAAGCTGAGCCCTTACCACAAAGCCCTTCTTTCCGTTAACAAATGCTTTTCCTCCCTTCTTTCCCCCCAGGAGGCCAACATGGCGATCGCGCCTCTGACCATCACCTCGGCCCGGGAACGGGTGATCGACTTCACCAAGCCCTTCATGTCGTTGGGCATCAGCATCATGATCAAGAAGCCCATGAAAAAGAAGCCCGGCGTGTTCTCCTTCATGAACCCGCTGTCGCGCGAGATCTGGATGTGCATCATATTCGCCTACGTGGGCGTCTCGGTGGTGCTCTTCCTCGTCAGCCGCTTCTCGCCGCGCGAGTGGCGCTACGAGGAGACCTTCGTGGGGCCCTCGGTGTCCAACGACTTCTCGCTCTACAACAGTCTCTGGTTCTCCCTGGGCGCTTTCATGCAGCAGGGATGCGACATCTGCCCCAGGTACGGGACAACACACACATAAGCAGGACGCCCTCGGTACACACATACACACTCGTTGTCGCACCGTATGCCGCACCCCCCCGAAACGCCAGTTCCACTCGCAACTCTCAGTCTTTACGCACTCTTAACGCGCATGTCCAGCGATACAGCACACCTCGGAAATGCTTTATAGCTTTCGCTTCCTGCTGGCATAACAGGTGCAGGTTAGACGCAAGGGCTACGATTTTGATGATTGGTACGATTTCACAATGACAAGAAGAGGGCCAGAGGGCCTATACCGTACTATGGAAAACGGGGTACTACTCCGTTTGTTCCGTATCGTCACGCTTAGCACCGCCGGCGCTGTCCATGTGGGAGGCCCTGACGTATTTCGAAATGGCCAATCAAGGACAAACACGGTGTAGTATTCCGTACTCCGTGGTACGGTACACTCTAAGGGAAAAAAAGGGTCCTTTGGCTCTTTTTTTTTTTTTTTTGTTTCAAAGCACGCTTCAGCGGAAGGCAGTGAAGGTCCCAAATCAGTTGAGTATTTCATTCTCTCGAAGAAAAGACAAGTCCACTTGTCGAAACGTCGGCTCCGGCACACATACCCTCTTTACAAATTTCTCATTCTTAGACAAAGTTAGATAACGTCGGTTGGTTATCTCGCTAAATGATAAAGCTTTAGACAAGTCCGAGTGCGAGGTTACTCATAAGTGTAGAATGGGGACGCATCTTGCGCTTTTGTGCGGTAGCGTAAAGCGCTATGCTTATATAAAGTGAGTGTCAAGTTTCTATGATAATGAGACACCAGTGAGCAAACTCAAGAGAAAAGCAGTATTGAGAGAGAGAAATAGATAAAGGAAAAGACAGGGAGGTTAACCTGGTAGAAGAAGCGGTTTGCTACCCTGTACAGGGGCGGGGAAAAGAGGGATCGGAAAGAGGATAGAGGGAGAGAGAAAAAAATTAAATAAATAAAAAAAGGATGCACACATATGCACACACATGTAGGACGTTCTGATTAGAAAAAGCAGTATAACAGTTTATGAAAGCTATTATTCTGGAAGCGACAAATTAACAGTAAAATCTTACAAAGATAAACAATGAGTAGAGTGTAGCACTACTCAAATTCAACGCCAAAGTAATTATTTACGCACTCAAGGCTTTGTTATTAACGAAGTTCCCAAGATAACACCAGGAGCTCGTTCGAGCGCGCTAAGGTAAATATGGCGTAATGATCAAAACTTCCTTCCGTAGTGACGAACGTCTTCCTGCGGATACTCACGGACAGCTGATGAGTAACTTAGCTATAAAGCTATTCCGTGGCAAAGACCACATCGAGTAAATTCACAGGCAAACATTTAAAATTGGACACCAAGAACTCGTCATAATATACTAATGAACGGAGACTCGGAGATTTAAGCGGTGATCTTTTTCTAATGTATTTTTTAACCTGAACCAGGACAGGGATAGATATATCACTACTTGTCCGAGGGAAATAAGGTATACGATGTTTTTTTTTATATATATAGTTATCGCTCACTCGTTTAATTATATGCCCGATGAAGACAATTTCACTGCAAGATTTTCCACGAGCTTGGCGAAAGACCCAGCTATAGAACGCCGCTGTTTTCTAAAGATTTAAGAAACAGGCGCTCAGAAGCAGTCGTTCATTATGTTGAACCGACGTTCGAGCCAGATTCTAGCCACGCATTGAAGAGTAGAGAGAAAGAAATAATAAAGAGGACTAAAGAGGACTCAGCATACAAAACTGCTACAGGCGATGGCAGAGAAGACAAACACATGAACAGAACGCGCTTCCGCTACAAGGCTGTTTACATTGTCGCAGCTCTGCCCACGCTCCCAGCTCAACGCAATCAACCAAAGCTCCTTCCCGTGTCAGTTCGCTCCCAGAAAAACAAGGACAAGAAACAAAAAGAAACATCGCTCTTCACTAAGAGGCCCACAATATGTTATACGGAGAAGAATGTATATTCGGCGCGCATTCACGCTAACGATCTTTCTCGTCGTCGGTGCATAAATAGGGCGGGGCGTGCGCTCGACAACTCCCGGCCTTCGTTTAAACATCGCAGCAACAACAACAAAATTGCAGAGGGAGACGAAGAGGGGGGCCGCTTCGATCTATAACAAACACGCAGCTGCTTTTCCCAGGAGTCTGTATAGAGTTTAGCGCGCGCCGCACTTGCTTGCGACTGCCTCCGACATGCCTAATCCCGGGAGATCGACATTCTAGAATGGCCCTGCGTGAGTTAGAAAAGTTTTATTAAATATTACTCCCCCGATCGATTTATTAGGAGAGTTGAGTTCCAAGGTTTCTCGCAACCCTGCCTCCGAGTAACATGATGAAAGTGAAACAACAACGAACAATTGTTATACTGGGAGCAAACAGACGAGAGGACGAAGGGATTGTGTATGCGCACGAGCGGACGACTTGTATCGATGCGGCCGTTGTGAGCGAATAGAAGGCGTGTTGACAAAAGACCCGCACCCGAGGCAATGATCTTCCCTTCCTCTCGCCGAGCAAGGATGAACGAGCAAAAGTTATACAGTCTACAGAGTCCACGGTGTGTTTCTGTGGAGGCAGAGAGCAAGCGGAAAGGGGGATGAGAGAAAATGGGAAAGGGGGGGGAAACGCCGATTGGTGCAACAGGCTCTGTATCTCGCCAATGCCGAAGCGCGGGAGCATTCATGTCTTCTTGTCGCGGGGATGGGGGGGGATGCGAAGGATGAACTGGATACAGACACACCTTGGGGAGATCAGGACACAAACGCCGCGCCGTTCTGATATCGCCGAAGTGCAGCGCGGACTTCGCGCATGGTCGAGCTCGAGCACAGAGTGTGGTCTTCTTTATGTAGTTACTACACGCTGTAAAAGCGAGAACAGAGTCTTTTCCGAGTATTTCTTTCTTTTCCTGGGAAGAATGCCTTTCAACGCTTGGCACCATTAATTTTTGCCTGTATTGCCTGCCTTATCACTTACTCTGAGCGAGACTCAGCTGGCTATGTGTCACTATTGAACGGACAAAAAAAAAGGGGGGGGGGGGGGGATTGTTCGAGGGGCTAGTTTCTTTGTTAGGCACAACCACGGATACCAACAGCCAGTTAAGACGAGGAAAGCATTGGGCGGATTGTTTACTGCGTTTAACTGTAGTGTAATGACCATGAGCTAATTTAAAGGAATTAAAGAGAACGAAAAAGCACCCTTTCCGTCGGTGGGATCCGAACCTCGTACCATTTTTAGTTGCTTAGATTACCCGCGTTCATTCCTTCCTTTCCCTGCTATGTTGGCTGTCGTTTTCCGAACGTCATATTTCTGTCATAGCTTTCTCGCCTTCTCAGTGATTCTCTGTACGCCCGCATCAGAAGAGACAAAAGTGCTTCTTTGCAGAAGTTACGATTACGTAGGAATTATTACAAAATAAGTGTCACCAAGTTACCGTAACCCGCACTTGGCAAGTTTCATGGAACAATAATGATAATGAAGAGTAGGGATTTTTCAGGGACACTTGTCGTTATAGTTTGTCGGTGCTCTGAGAATAATAGAGAAATCCCTTCCGTTTTTAGGTAATTATTCTTTTTCTTGGGATTTCCAGGAATACACGTTCTTCCCATATATTACAACATTACAGTAAGTGCCATCGTGTATGAAATGAAACAGATTAAGTTAGGTTGCAATAGTGATAGACATCAACCGGTAAACTTAAGTAATCCTTATACATCCACGAATGCCTGTCAGGCAGTTACCTGGAAACCTATGACGTTGTGTGATTACCAATGTTTGGGACAGTTAAGTGTTCAACGCGCCAATATAGTGGGGAAGTGCACCATAATTTTTTTTCAATCATAAGCATCATAGCTATTATAATCGCTGAAAAAAAAATGTATTGATGCGCATGTGTCATTTTTATTAGGTCATCAGATGTATAATTTTCAAGAATTTGGCAAATTCGTTATATTCACGATACCCAGAAGGATATATGTGCGGATTTCTGGTTTATGACGAGCAGCTGTCCTCTCAGTTTATTACTGAAAAAAAAGCAAGCATTGCAAGGTTACAAAATATGAAAGCATTTTTTTGTACCAGTTACCACTCATTCATGGGTTATTATACTTATGAATTAAAATTCGTCCATCTATCTGCTTTCGCAAGTGAATTAACGTCTCAGGCCAACATTTTTCACTTACACCGTGACGCTTGCTACCGCAAAGTGCGACTGAATTAAAAACTATTCATACAGGATAGCTCTGAATCCAAGAGAGATCTATTGTCCATTACTCTTGAATGCGACGTAACAAAACTGTCCTTTTTTTTCTTTGTTTCCCCGGTCATACCGCACATCTTCACGATACGCGTGAAGGGTTTCCTCAATAAAAATCCGCACTAAAATCACACAAACATACGTCGGCAAGTCGAGTGCTGTGGTAAATCGACGCATACCTGAATTAAAGGGTCAGCTTTTTTCTTTCTTTTTTGTTTTTTGTGCGAGATAGTAAAGGTGCATTAGAAGAAGTGATATACGTGTCAGAAATGAACATACGTGTCCCCGCAGGTGCGCTGCCCCTACATAAATAAAAGCACAAAGTTTAAAATAAAAAGAAAGCGACAAGACAAACGGCTTCTGAAGGTCGATACATCTCCGTACCACCGGAAGACATACTGCGCTATCGCGACGACCAAGTCGCGCCGAAAGGAGAACAGCCCTCCATTCAGAGTGGCCCCCCTTTGTGAGCATAAATCAGCGCGCCAACCCGGCACCTTCGAGTGTATCAATGCAGGAGGTTTCTTACATAACGCGCTCAGCATATGGTGCGCGCTTCGCCAAACCGTGACACCTTCTCGGGGAAGTAACTTAGTATACGAAGCCGAGAGCTGGACACGGTCATTTCCATCCTTCCCACATCGGCGGAGACATTCGTACTCCGAACTACAAGCCGGTCAGCTGTCAGCGGCCACCGACACGCGCGAGCGACGCGATAAGACCCGCATATGGTTCGAGCGAGCGTCGAAGTCGCGATGGGGAGCACGGAAGGATGGCAGGAAGTGCGGGTAGGAAGGTGTTCAGTGCAGGTGGAAACGAAGGAAGGGCCCGGTCAAATGGCGGGGCCAAGTTGTGCTCGCTTCTGGGGCAGGTTTCGCGGTTCCCGCCGCATACTGCCGTCCAGGGTCGATGAGAGACTGCTGCTGTCCCGCAGCACACGCGAGGCGCGCTGTGATGATGGCCGCATCGCTGCTTGGCGACATCCCCGCTTGCTCACCGCGCCGCACACCCATTCTTGCTCGCCCACCCTTTCTTCCCATGCCATTGTGTGTGTTCCGTTTCGTATCTCACCTAGCGCCCCACCCTTACTCAACCCCTCTCTTCGTATTTGTCACTCCGCACCCTTTTATTGCTACTGTTGCCGCGAGTGGCTGATTTCTCGCACTGAATGCACAAACGGGATCGCACGTGCTTGAGGCGCGATCATCACATTACGGTGGTTTGGTTAAACGCGCCGAGTCGGAAGTTGTTCATAATAGCAGCGCTTAAGAATAACAATGACACAGAAACAGAAAAACGGGACAGGCGCCTTATGTTATTCTGTTTCTGCTGCTATCGTGTCGAAGTGGGAAATGTAAGAAAGAACGAAATTTCGGACGGTTAGCTCCAAAATATGAGCTTTCGCAGTTATAACACTTTTTTATCGAACACATTACAGCAGGAATGCTTGATTTGGTAAGCTTGTATCAGTGAGTTTGTTAGAATGTTCCATATGGTGCAGCACAAAAGTATTAACAACGACAGTATATGCAACACAGTACGAACGGCATAATTTATGGTGCTTTCTTTCGCGCATTATGGGAATATGTATAAATGAACGGACGACAGCCACATATGTTTCCAGTCACCTATGAAAATTAAGGAACATAGCTGGCTTTGATGCTCATGTTCGTGTTCGACAGGATGCCTACATGTTTTAATACAACTACAAAATAGAGACATCAAGACACGCACACGTATACGTATATAAACGGGCGAGGGACTCCGGTTCATGTGTGTACGTTTCTAACGAGCATTCCTGCCGTACCGGGCGCAGTTTTCCATTAGGCTCGCATAGCCCTGCTACGCACGCACAACATAACAAATCACCCTTGCTCTCAGCGCCCCTTAAAAGATGCATGCCCGCATCAGAGACGCAGCGCTGCGCAGAGAGAAAGTCGCTCCCATAAGAGAAGCCGGCGGTAAATACCTATCCGCCTCCTTCCAGCATCCCATGTGTCTGCGTCATTTGCAATTCGCCTAGGAGGGAAGAGCCTCCTTGTCCGCAGCAAATGTGTTGGCTTCTCAGCCTGCCGCGTGCCAGACATTGTGACTGTCTCCCGCTGTATCATGAACACGGCGCGAACATTCGTCGTGCTCGCATCAGCTCAGTCCCCACCCACCTGCCCTGACGCACGTACCTCCTGCATAAGGCTGCCTCCATGCTTGTTATAGTGATACGAGGTGCAGATGACGACCATTTGCCGGCGTGACGTACACCCATTTACACAAGACGACGGAAGCCGCCGATAACGTCATCAACGACAGGAACGCTAATCGCGGTAATCTCGAATGGTGTTTGTTTACGGGATATGCGATGTGGACATCTCCGGGCACAAACAACGTAAGTGTCCCGCTTAAGGCTCGTTCACACCTGCGGCTAGCACCGGTCGCGCGACAAAGTTAACTCGCAAAGCGACTGATTGTACTTGGTCGAAAATCGACCACATTGGTTAAAGAGAAACACTTACTAAGCCATGCAATAGCGGGCTGGTTTGCAAATTGCGTTTTTCTCCACCTTTACACTTTATACACACACACACACACACACACACACACACACACACTCATATATATATATATATGTATATATATATTGTTTTAAATGAGTAGGCAAGGTTCTAAGCATCATATGTAACTTCAAAACAACGCTTGTCATTATTAAACCAGCTTGTCTCGAAACAAAATAAAAAGGGTAACGTACACAAACAATACAACGCCCATATTACTTTCGGGTTCAGCGTGATAGTGCATGCACGAGAAAAGATGAGCCCATCAGTCAAAATTGTTTGAACGAGATTTCGTTAATGTGGTGTACGTGGGGGGGAGGGGGGGGGGGTGATTCCCAGCCGGACTCGAGGTTCTAGTGCACATAGCCAGTGTAAAACAAGGCTTCCGCTACCACTGTTGCCATCCGCATGACCATGGTCGACGCAGCATACAAAAAGAAACACGGAGATGAAGCAAGCGCAGGGGGAGCAGAGACTAAATTACGTAATCGCGTGGCCACCCACTGTCAAATCCTCGAGGCCACCAGGCTTCAGATCTGGAAGCTTAGTGTGCAGGCCCTTCCCAGTCCACAGATCGTGAGCGGGGACATGAGTAGGTGCGACCGCCGCAAGCCTGTAATTGGATCTTGCTGTAACGCCTGTCTCACCTGGTTGGGGCGAAATTCGTACGAGAAATCTACCTGGTACTGACGAAGTTAATCTCATTATTTAGCCGCACTTTTTTGTCCCGTTTCACCACCTGTCTGCCCTGTAGTATTACTACCATTCGTTGCACCCAAGGCTCTTACCAAGGCTCACTAAGCCCAAGGCGTTAAAATAAAGACTTTTGCCAGTGAACGATGCAAATGATGCTGGTCAAGATAGACTCCACCAGAAAGAAAGCAAGAGTACGGCATAAGGCGCCTAAGCTTAGCACTAGTTTCAAGAATGTGCGCTCTTCGTTTCGTTAAAAGCATTATCAGTGTGGCTACGATGAAGACGGAAAATTATGACGATGAAAGAAAAGCAGTTAGGCACCGGGCCGAATTATTAATCCCGGTTCATTACAACTCGCATGATTCTGCTGGTGGTTTCGAAGTTCTTACGTGACAGCGCGCTCCGTTCTTGCCTATCATCTGCGGAACCTAAACGTGTAATCTCGTCAAGGCAATTAGACGAGCTGAAAATTTAATAAGAGTAATTAAATATGTGTCCTCATATCGACAGAGGCAAGTGGCATAACTAGCTGCCGGCGCCTTGGCAACGAAGAAACCACCGTACCAAAAAGTGTGGTATATACGCGAGCGTAATCTGTTCTGGCGGCGCAAGGTGAAAAAAAAAAATGCTCCTCCTGCGTGGTTATCACCCTGGTATTCTCTTTGCTTATCTTTTCCAATCCTTAATTTTCGAGATTGTCTAGAACAGTTTGTCGTATACTGAAAAGACCACCGCTGTATCTGGCGTGATTTATTTTGATTTATCCTGACGTGAACATCGCAGAATAAAGGGAGGCGCCGAGTTAGGCTTCCTAAAAGTGTTCCGAGAAGCTTGTTAGGCTAGTCCCGCGAGTTCTCAGGAGACTTGCGTGACCGATTTCAAACCAGCAAAGCGAACACCGTTAGGACGTCCTTTTGTTTTTTTTTTTTTTTCGAGCACTTTGTACTCCCTTTTATTTCCTCTAGACTAAGGGAAGACAGATAAGCGGCGACTGTTGTACGAGGTAAAAGCAATGCCCCGCGCTCAAGCGAAGCGTTCCCGTGCTCGCGATAACAGTGAGGATGTATAAGTATATGTTAGGAAGGAAGGAGTGGTAGAGGGTGGGAGCTGAAAGTGGCGCGCATCACGCCTAATTTCATCTTCAAGTTCATGCGGGCAGAACGTGGGGCAAACTGAAAATTGATCGTTGATGTGTAGACAGCAGCGCTCAAACGAACCTTCGTGAACGAGCATTATGGAGCAGCCTTGTCCCGCCTCCTTCCTTCTTTTGTGCGTGTGTGTGTGTGTGTCATCAGCTGGCACTGTTCTATTACGCTAACACAGAAGTAATCCGTGATATGCCGTATGCATTAGACGGACAAGTTTAAACGCGTGTTATGACCAAGGTGGCACGCTAGTTATCCATACACCAGATTTGAATTATCGTTTCCAGCCATTGGAGCTATACACCTCAATAGCGTGCGAATTTCTTGCGCATCAGTTTGAAAGACATGTTGAGGCGCACCAAGTGGAGTTCCTGCATGGCCGTGATCGCGTCGAAGGCTTAAAAAATAGTTCAATTAATTTTGGGGGGGCTTACGTCTATGAATATGAGAAAAAAAATTAGAATTTGGTTAAACATGATACACTCTCTATGCGCAAAACTACAAAAAAAAATAGTGGACATGGCGAGAGAAGACACACATACAGAACACATCAGCGCAATGATGTGTTCTGTATGTGTCTTCTCTCGTCGTGTCTAGCACTTTTATAGTTTTGCGCAGAGAAATCTGATCGTGATAATCAGGCACGCCTTCGTGGGGGGTCTTCCGGATTAATTTATGAATACCGGGGGTTCTATAACGTGCGCCAAAGTCCATGTACGCGGGAGTGATTCTCGCATTTTGTCCCCGTCTAAATGCGGCCGCGGCAATCGAACCCGCGTCCTGGAAGCTGAGCAGCGCGACACGCGTCGCAGGTCCGTGTCGGGCCGCATGGTGGGCAGCGTCTGGTGGTTCTTCACGCTCATCATCATCTCATCGTACACGGCCAACCTGGCCGCCTTCCTGACCGTCGAGCGGATGGTGACGCCCATCAACTCGGCCGACGACCTCGCCAAGCAGACCGAGGTCGAGTACGGCACGCTGTGGTACTCCTCCACACAGGAATTCTTCAGGGTGAGTGTCGCACTCCGGTTACTGCCCTTACGTCGCTCGTGTTTGCCAGTTCAACTTTGTTGTTGTTTAATTTATATATGAAAAACATGGGAAGGTAGGTTGTTGTTGTTGTTGTTGTTGTTGTTGTTGTTGTTGTTGTTGTTGTTGTTGTTGTTGTTGTTGTTGTTGTTGTTGTTGTTGTTGTTGTTGTTGTTGTTGTTGTTGTTGTTGTTGTTGTTGTTGTTGTTGTTGTTGTTGTTGTTGTTGTTGTTGTTGTTGTTGTTGTTGTTGTTGTTGTTGTTGTTGTTGTTGTTGTTGTTGTTGTTGTTGTTGTTGTTGTTGTTGTTGTTGTTGTTGTTGACTACCTCTGTACGTAGGGTTTCTAATTCCTTTTTGTTTTCTTATTCTTCTGCTTCTTCTAGTTTTTCTTACATTTTGTGTGTCTTCTTCATTCTTTAATATTATTATCATGATGAGATGTCCGGCTCTTAGGTAGCTCACCTTGCCATGTTTTTCACATAATTTTTTTTTAATGGGGGGGTTGGGGGGGTGCTGGCAATTTTCTCCCGCTTGAAAACGAGGGGGAAAAAATGAAAAAGGTACTAGGAAAAACGAGAGGCAGACACGCCAAGTACGAGCACTACAGGCGACAGCCTAGTTCAGTGGCTGATAAGAATTCCAGCACATCCTTGTGAACCTCTTATCTAGACGATGCACGACAGTTCGGAAACACGAAATCATTTAGGACTGCCAAAAAAAGATCAAGTGGCCAGTCTCTCCTCGATACCACGTACTAACCAAAACCGAGACCTGGGCGAGCTGATATAAGTCCGTCTTTAATAAAAAATAAAAATAAAAAGATCAGTGCGAAGGAAAAAAGAAAGACACGTACGCTCGAGGAAACAAGGACGCACTTGTATTAATCGTTTTCTTACTCGCCTGCGTCTTTCTTTTTACGGCATTTTTGTTGTTGTTGTTGTTGTTGTTAAAGATGGACACGTACTAGTTGTTCTCATTCTTCTTGGACTGAGATTTTCTCGGGCAGTTTGGCGTGGACGTTGTACTAACGCGTGGTCGGACTTGCGCTTCTTCTTTGGCGTCATCGACTGAGCACCGTACTCAATAGCTAAACTCGGAAGCTTTTGTCGTTAAAGCCGAAAGTTATTGTCAAATCCGTGCGACCTCGCCTTGTCTCATATACGCAGAGTGCCCGTTGAAAGGTACAGGGTCGCGCGCTATAAATCGAGCCGTCCAGATTAAGCGGCAGCCGCGAGGAAGAGTGTCGGAATAAAGGAGCAAACTTCGCCACGGCTTCCTGGCACCGCTTGATTGCATTGAACACTGGGCGTGCCCGCTTTGTCAACGGTTTAGCGCGAATCCCCCCAGGGTGATACCGCTGTTCGCCGACGAGGCTTTTCTGACACAAGGAAAGTACGCTAGGCAAAAGAAGTTTGCGTCGTATCAGCGGCCCGCTCTTCAAAAGAGCCTCTCCTATCGCTGGGAGCGGCTGCGCGTGCCGCGACTGTTCCTTTTGTGTCTATGCTTTTCCGGGCGTTTCCGCTGTCGTGGCAGCGAAGCAGAAACACTACACAGCGCTAGTAAGAGTGTTCTACCACATTTGTCTTTTGTACCTCTTGTTTTTTTTACATTCAGAGCGCATTATGCTTGAATGACGGTTAGGCCTATTTAATGCGATGAGCATTCTTATGTTACCCTACGTAAGCATAAACGAAAGAAGGGGAATTTTCTCGTTTCTTTGTTAAACATAACCAAATGAAACCAACCGAAAAAAACACCCTTTCCGTTGGTGGGATCCGAATATACAGCCTTCGAACCCACTACATTTTCATCCTCTTTAATTAATTTCAATTTACGTCATAATTACTAAACTGGAGTTGAAAGACAAAAATTAATGTCTCCTATGCCTCCCTTCACCTGTCTGTTGGATTTATTTGGTTGAGCCTACGTAGGCATACCGTAAGGCACCCATTTCTATACCATAATGCTCACTTTATTACCATTAGTTTCGTGTACTCACGTGCGACATTTACGCGTGGTGACTATGAATTGGTGTTACCAGGATTGTGATGTTACCTTGACAACAGTTATCTCAAAATCTCTGCTGGGATTATAAGATTTTTCATCTTTAATTGCGTATAACCTGTGCCTAAATCCACTTAGTCTCCCTGTCCTCTGTATACTTCTTACTCGTTCTGCTTAGAATGCGTGATGCACAGTTGTTTTCTATTATTACATTTTAGCCTTATACCCGCATTTACCACTCTGTCTTCAATTGCGTTCGCATTATGCTTCTTGACACGACGCCCGCGAGGCGGAACGATAAAGGCACCGAGTCAAGCAAGCAATCCTCCTTTCACCCTGTCCTCCTCCCCTGCCTGTCGTCACGCAGAGGTCGAAGATCGCAGTCTACGCCCGCATGTGGGAGTTCATGAACTCAAACAGCCGCGTGTTCACCTCGTCCTACGAGGAAGGCATCCGGCGTGTGCGCGAATCCAAGGGCAAGTACGCCTTCCTCATGGAGTCCACCAAGAACGACTACATCAACGAGCGCCAGCCCTGCGACACCATGAAGGTGGGCGGGAATCTGGACGCCAAGGGATACGGGGTGGCCACGCCCCTCGGTTCTACCCTCAGGTAAGCGATGCCACGGGCCGAGGTTACGCTTTTCAGTAGCGCAGAATCACGACTTCGCCTGTATAAACTTATGTGTCCGGTTTGCTAAGATTATTCTCCAGCTAGGAGACGTTTGCTTAGTGAGATCAGAATGCTGTGATGCAATTGATTGATTGATTGGTTCATTGATTGATTGATTGATTGATTGATTGATTGATTGATTGATTGATTGATTGATTGATTGATTGATTGATTGATTGATTGATTGATTGATTGATTGATTGATTGATTGATTGATTGATTGATTGATTGATTGATTGATTGGAACTATTAAGAGCAACAGATATGCTAGATGCCGCATAGGGAAAAACTTCCTATATCACGCGGTTTCATTAGTGGACAAGTATTTTAGCGTTATAGCGCCATTGCAGCGCTGTTGCCGTTCACAAGAGTTAAACCAATGGACATTAACGACAAAAGAACGCAATGACTCTGAGCTACTGTGGTGGATCCGATCCCTAACTGCTGACTCTTGCAGACATAGCCTTACGGTTGATAGCGCTGTAAACGAGGACATAAAAGAGACGGGAAAAGTACATACAGAACAAAGCGGTGATCAACAATTAATCCGTTTTGCTGCGATAAAAGAAACAAGCAGTATTCACAACCAACGAGTTGTTTGTCATCGGTTAAGGACGTTTGAACATACCGCGTCGTAAAAAATAAAGTAAAAGTTGCTGAATTAAAGGCAAAACATGCAGACTCGTGCACGCTGGTGTTAGAATCGCATACAAAGGTGTGCGGTTTCTCGCAGACTCGTCGTTGCAACTTTCCTTGCCTTGTAAGTTTTGGCAAGATGATTCTTAACTAAAAGTATTCACATGCGCAAAAACGGAAATAAGAAGTGTAAGAAAATGTCAAGAGAAACGTGGATGCTCTGTGGCTGAAACTTTGCTGACAGACACTTCCAACAAAAATAATCAAAGGCGTCACAAGAACATGAAATGAAACAGACGAGCAACCAAGGCTTTCCAGTAGACCGCAACTAAAAGTGTGCACTGCATTTTTCGGCAATCTCAACGCGACGTATACTGACACTTGACGTTCCACTCTTCTGACTGGCAGGGACCGCCTAAATCTGGCCGTGCTGACTTTCAAAGAGAACGGAGACCTGGCACGCCTCGAAAACAAATGGTGGTACGATAGGAGCGAGTGCAAGACGGGCGACAGCAAGGTGAGCACTCGGAGGCATTCCTTTCGCCAATCATTTCCGATGGGAGCACATAGCACGACGTTTATCGGTCAAAACATGAACCGAAATAAAGGATAACGCGAGTGTGTAGTAGTGAAAGTATCTTCGGCCACCGCATAATCCAAGAGCACTGTTCGTTCGTTGCTGCTTAGTATGGCCGGCCTTCCGCACTGGCCTCAATCGTACTGACATTGAAATTGTCGGCATCACGCAGGCTGAAAAGGTAATGATGGGTTTTAGAGCGCAGGTCTTAGGCGCCCGTTCCCGCGTTGAGCGGCGTCGGCGTCGTCGTAACCGGCAGGGCGAACGAGGACGAAAGAGAGCGAACGCGGAGCTCAGCGGAGGATGAAAGACGGCGATGGCGAGGAGAGCGCGAGGAGGAGGGAACGACAGTGGCGAGACGACAGGTTTCGCGACGGCCACCCGCGGCGCCACAGTAGTGCGCGCCGTCGTGCGGTCGCCAATGACGTCATCATAAGGTATGCGGCGAGGGCGTCCGCCGATATCATATATGGAAATAAAGCGCTGCATGAACAGAGGCCTATCTGCGGCGGCTGTTGTGGAACGCGCCCACGCGCTGCCTTCCGCGGTCTCCCGGTTAGCCCAGCAGTCACGCAATGCTTTGTCTGCGGTGTTTGATGTGAAATGGGCTGCACGAAATTGTCCGCGCCAGCCACGCTACTCACGGCGTTCTCTTCTTAATGCAAACTGTGTACCTAAACAGCTGCGCTAAGAATTGGCATTAGGCAATATCGTAATCATTGGTGAATTTTGTTTGTCTAATATTCTAATACTTTTGTCCAACACCGTCTTTTTTTCTAATACTTGCAGCTAAGCAGCTAAGCAATGATACATATAAGAGGTACACCAACTTGAACTGTCAGTGCACACTGAACACCCTCCGTCGTTGCCAGAGAGCTATTCCACTTTATACAATGACAGTGCGCAACCACTACCCATCGCTAGATTACGTCTCCGTTTCACGATACTAAATTACAAAGGACAGCTCAGAGCAGCATAAAAAAAATACGGTACCTAGGCGTCGTCAGACAAAAGTTTGTTCAAAGATGGCGCATTTGTTTGTTTTAATAAGGGCACGATTGGGTGGTTGTTCGAGAGCGCTCTGGCCATGTTTCAAAGTGGTGAATTCAACAGCTTTAAAGCTCTACGACGACGAGTACAAGCATGTATGTAAGTCATGTTTCTCCATCCTTATGTATTAACCCGCTTATTTTAGTAGTAATTCTTAGTTGCTCTTTTACATAAATTTTTGAGAGCCTCCGGAGCGTTTTAAAACAACCATCCGAATCTAATAAGCATAGTGTTTCCCTAATCCTAAAAGTCTATACTTCGGAAGGCTTCACCTCAGGCGACCGTATACGGCTTTGACGGTGCGTCGACAGTACTTAGTTGTTGCAACCAAACGCCCTGCGCGTTTCTGAACGCCCTGAGCTAACTGCACATGCGTTGTCTAGCTGGAAAGCACGACAACAGCGACGGCGCTTCTTGATCCTCGAATGTTCGCGTACTTCGAATGTTCGCGTAATAATAAGGAAACTGTCTGAAATTACGCGCTTGTTTTTAAGGGCTATGCTTTCGTCTACACTGGTACAAAATGCGCAACTGTTGCTGCTGCGAGAAAAACTTGAGCAGAGTGTCTCTCGTGGTTCTACCGACAGGAGTCGACACAGAACGAGTTGACGCTGAGTAACGTCGCCGGATGCTTCTACATTCTCATCGGTGGCCTCGTGCTTGCTATGGTGGTGGCCCTGCTTGAGTTCTGCTATAAATCGAGGCTGGAGGCATCCAGATCTAAGGTAAGTATGAATTCGTCTGGCGCCGACGAATCGCGGTAATTCTGATTGCCGAGAACTCTAGGCTATACGCTACCATGTCACCCAGAACATTTGTCAGGAGACCTCGACCCTTGCGCATTAGTGCACACGAAATTGTGTGTACGCACTTTTTTTTTAAATGACGGCGACTCGAGGATCTGCGCGCTTGCGTTCAAGTCGCCCTTTAAAGAAGAAAAGCAGTAAGCATCATCAAATGTAACGTAGGAGTGATATTTACAAGTTACCAAAGCGTGTTCTCCAATGTTCCAACAAGAAACAAGGAATGATCTCCACAACCTTTTATCGCGATCAAGTCCTGCCTCAAACATAACGTTTAACGTGTATTGTACGTTTGCTTTGAATCTGTGTAGTATATGAATTGAAGCAATACATTGTGGCGTATATTTTCATGCGCCCAGCGAAGTGGTCATGGCACCGTGGAGAAGTCCGAGTTGAAGTAGAATGCGGGAGCGTTCCGCTTGCAAGTGACGGAAACTTGCGCGTGCCTCCCCTTATATCATGCATCCAGATACTTGTTACACTGTCCAAGTACACAGATAGGTATAGCCCTATAATGAACCTATAAAAAGTCTTGAATCTGTTAGATGGATGTAGTATTGCATCCTCATTGATGAGAGCTACTCAAGCACTGACAATGGCGAAAAATGTAAGTATTAAGCAAAACACACATGTTGATTAGGCACAAGTTGCGTTTAAATAACCCACAAACTATTGGTTATTCATAACTTCGTGACGCAATTTACTCTGCAAGAGAGCCATGTATAGGCACCACCTTCTCCTTAAACATATTTAATAATAAAAAAAAAAGTTGTATCACCTGACACAACACATTATATACATTCGCTCTTCTATGCCTGACAACAGCAACGACGCGTTCTAGCGAAATACAAGGTGCTACATCCTTGTAAGCCCAAAATTAAAATCAATATAGCCAGCATTAAAAAGTAAAATTCCGCGGATAGCCGTGGACTGCCACCTTTTGTGTGGAATCTGCGGAGATGCCGCGCGCACAAAGATAGTACAGTCTGCCGCTCGTGCGCGTGCGATGTTCCGGCCGCTTAAAGTGTCATCAATTTTACACAACAGGCGAAAGCGAAAGCAAGGAATCTGCATTGTGTGACTCCTTCGCAATTACTTCTCGTTGGATCGCGTTCCCCGAGGCCGCAATCTTGGCGGGGCCGCTTCGACTTTTCATAAATCACGCTGTGGGGTTTCACTTTTCCACTCCTTTTTCCCTTCCGCCGCGAGGCTCTGACGAAGCAACGCATTGTACTAAATTAAAAGGAAGCGAAAACCTTCGAGACCTCTGACACAGGGTAACAAATGTTCTCGAACTCGAAATTCTGCTCCTTGCGGGGCACCTTACGCAAAAGTCATTCTTTACGTGAATAATCACCGCTTATAATTCCTGTCGCAGCCTTGTTACTGTAGCTTTTTTCTTTTCCTCGTCATTTGTGGTCAGGTTTCGATGCTCGAAGGTTGTTAACTAAAAAACAATGAAGAAATAAAAAGACTTGCGTGATTATTCGCTTCTTCCTCAAACTCTCAACGCACTATTCTTAATTGTCATTTCAACACTCGCAAGGTTTCTGTTCTTTATTTATTTTTTATTTTTTTTCATTTGAGCGCATTCGCACGTAATGAGTGCTCACACTTGGCATCATAAATTCTAACTTGCGCAAAAAAAAAAAGAAAAAGAGAGAGAGAGACGCATTTGGTATCTTATCACCACTTATACATTGCACCAGAAATTTTTTGTCCCTTATATTAATTCTACAATTACCATTTTTCGCATGTTACGTTTTCATCTTTCTTTCTATTTCTCTCTCTTCTGAGTGGAAGCGTAATGAAACACAATTTTTTTTTTTCAATTTACGTCAGCCTTATCCAACAATGCACTTGTGTGTCAACCATCTCGCGCTTCACTTTAACGACCACCAGCTGCAACTATTTCGCCCAGCTAAATGTTTTTTTCTCTCTCTCTTTCTCCGAATTATTTCTCAAGGCCTCTCATTTTCCGAGCGCTGTCCCTCGCAAATTCCACGGTCGCCGTCATCCATTTCTCATAAGCGTCGCCGGACGAGTTAAATTAAAGCCTTCGCACCCTCCTCCAGCTTCCTTGGCGCCGTGCTTTCCGTGAAGCTCAAAAGCAAAGAGTGTGAAGAATTCTCGCCGCGTAATCCATTTCGTCAGCGATTACGAGTGAGGGCTGCGGTTGGCGAAGATGGGGAAGGCGTTCCCTTGGCTTCCCCGTTCCCGTTCGCGCCTCTTGTGGGGACAGAAACCCTTACACGACCTCATTTTCAATCTCTCTCGCTTTGCGTTCATCACGGCGCCATCTTTCCTTTGTCACTCTCCTCTCCTCCTCTCTCATACAGTAGTAAGCAAAAGTAGTATAGAGGAGGAGAGAAGGGGCAGGGAGAGAAACAGAGCTTGGTTCGCTTTGTTCGCGATGCGTTTCGCAACAGCCAGCTCAGCAGAAAGACAGCAGCGATCCCTGGCGACGGGAAAGGTGCCAGGACTATAGCGAAGCACAGGCGCGCCCATCTTCTTGGAACAGCGGCGAGAAAGTGAAGAGGAAGAGCTCGCGAAATAATGCGAAAAGCGGGAACATCGTGCTACAGTTTCGCTTGAATAATTCATACAGCGCTTCCTTTTTGCTCGCGACGTACTACACCACTGCCACCCCCATGCCCTTTCACTTTCCTGTTTTCTTTTTTCCTCTCGTCCTTCTTAGCTCCCGCACCTGCTCTCTCGCTCACTCTCTCTTCTTCGATGCGCGTCCACGCACAGACGCAGTACAGGGACGGAAGCGCATTTATCATCGTCCTCGCTTCTACTGTTGCCATCGCCCCGCTTTTGCTACACGCCGTGACTGTTTCTTGGAAAGCAGGCGACGCATTGGCGATGTATGAAATCGCCGAGCTATAGTCGCCTCCCCCCCCCCCCCCCTGTCCATATTTTTCTTAGGTGTTCTTCCTACGCATTGGTTCGCGCGCGTCGTTTATTGTTGTTTTATGTTCGAACCGTCTCCTTCGCATGGCGCCAGATAAGACACCGAAGCATCACTCGCAGAGCGCCTTGTTGTTTTATCGAAGAATATGGCCTTCTTTATATACGCTCACCTAAGTTTGTGTCTGGCTCTCTCTCTCTCTCTCTCTCTTAAGAAGATGAAAAGTGGAGCGCGATCCGCACGATTTGGCCCTGACGGCGTAGTGATCTTTGTTTCTGCGCGCAGCAACCTCGCAGTTTGTCTCCGCTGTCATTTCTCTCCGAGCGCGAAGTGATCGACGGAGGTCGAGAAGAGAGGAGGGGAGAAAAAGGAGGAGGAAGGAAGAAGATAAGAAATGGAGTATTAAGGAGAAACCTGCGGAGACGGCGCCTCAGAGATGATGAACGCATTTCTGCCACTCACGACGGTAAAAAAAAAAAAAAATGGGGTGGCCACCACGGCGACTGCTTTACGAAATTTTCCAAAGCGACGACGCCGATGACGTTCGGTCCTAAGAGATACTTTCTTCTTGCTTTACTGGGTAACTTCCTTTCTTTGCTATTTTCCGCGCGTTGCCTCGGCTCTGGCTACACCGTTATTACTTTTGTTTCACTCCTCGCGGCGATTCCCTTCGGGCGATGAAAGTTGCAATAGCCTGTCTGCGGTAAGTGACAGCGCCTGTAATGGTTGAACTGAGGTGGAGAACCATTTTATCCAATGCTGCGGCCTGTCATGCTCCAGAATTAAGATACTGAATTCTAGAAAATATTACGGGACGAGTAGTTTTATGTCCCGAGTAGAAATTGATGGGAGACCAACGTTGGCCCCACGACCGAGTAGCGGATAGTCCATTAAAAGGACCGACAACCTATCTTTATGCTGCCGTTTCTTTTTTTTCTAACAACTAGCGCAACGTAAAATTTACTGGCCAGAATGTCGAACCCAATGAACAAATTTCATCGCGACTTAGGACAACATAACACCAGTATGGTAAAATGTTTCGACACATAAAGTTATTTTTCTTGTTGTTCTTCTTTTTTTTTTAAGGATAGGTCGGCTTCGGACTGCTTGTTAGATTGCCATGAAATAATCAAATAAGGTCTCGTAACACAGCGTAAAAAAAAAGCAAGATGACTGAAATAAGCGATCGCTATTACGCCTTCTAACATCGTTCATAACCTCCATGATCATTTCACCTTTTCTTTCTTCGCAGATGAGCATGTACGACGCCATGAAGGCAAAGGTCCGCATGTCAATCACCGGCACGCAGAATGGAGACCGCGGCCTAGACCACGGAGAGCGAGGAAGGGTACGCCAGGATACTCTGTAATTATGACGCCCCCCTATCTTTTTTGTGTTCGTTCGTAGCCACCCCCTGTAGACACCCTTGCACACAAACAGCTAGTTAGCTGCTCGCGACGAACGAGTCAGTATTGTCCTGTAGATCACCTCAACGTTCGCACGCTCGAAGAAAGCACGAAAGCCTCGGAATACGCGGAGGCAACATTTGCAAATGCAAAATGAGTCGGAATAACCGGGTTGAAATAACAGCAATCCTTAAGTTGAGATTGTTTCGAAGAGCAGGGGTCCGGCCTATTGTAAAAAAAAATTAATAAACAAATTGAGCATGCCGTCAGATAAGGTTAACGAGCAATGGCAGTCAGCTTACACGAACGAAAAGCTCCGCTGGATTCATTCCCAGCATAAAAAAATTAAGAGCACACTGAAAGAAAATATAGCCCAAGCTGGATTACGCTTATGTATGACGAAGCAAATTAGTTTGATATGTGACGAAACAAATTTACACTACTCTTACAATGAGAGAGTGCTTGTAAACAGGAAAATACGGTAAACTGAAAGTCGTCGCCGTTGAATTTTTAACACTAGTCAGTCACGCCGCCGCAGATTTTCACGCCATTCGTTCGCCCATACTGTTCATTTGTTTGCTGGCAAACGTGGACTACATTGCATTCTAAAAATGAAACAAGCTGAATATAATAATTTTTAAAAACATTCACAGTGACAAAAACAGTCAGAATCTAATAAAAAAAAAAGAAAAAACATATTTGAAGTCTGTGACGTTACACTAGCGTACTGGCGCTAAGGTTAGAGTATAGTTTTTTAAAAAAATTAAAGCTTTTTTAGCAGAGTATCTCATCGAGAAATTACCAAAATTACAGTTCTCAAAGACTATTTTATCTGTCCAAACTGGTTTAGCGTTTCTCTTTCTCCGTTTATTATGCGTGGTACTCTGCATTGAAGAAACATCGCCATAAATATAGAAAAACGCCAACATCGCCAGATGACCTCAAATGTAGTGGTACCTGAAATAGTGAGAGAGTTCATACATTAAAGGTAAAAGTGATTCCGATGCAATTTCTTTGTGATTTTGTTTTGAACATTTGTAGTCTCACATAGTGCAGCATGCCCTTCATAGAATTCTACTTGCATATATCCCCTGATAAACATTCCTATGCAAAGAAATGCGCATTTTTTTTTACTTAAAAAGTAACCATTTAGTTTTATTTGCCGCGATTTAGTTACGCTGAAGGTATTGTGTGCCTTGCCCTTACATCGCTCGTCTTTTCGCGCCTGTAAATCATACTTTGCTGCATGCATACTATGCATGCAACAAAGCCAACTTGTTAAGCACGAGAATAAACGGTGAAGAGAGGTGGGTTGAACTTGTCAATAAACATGCTGGGTCATGCATATTTTGCTTATTTTTACGCTTGTAGCAAATGTGTAAACAAAATATTACTGATCGAATGGACTTCATGACTCCGTAGAAGTTACAAAATTCTATTTATTTAATCATATTTCGCGTTACATTTCTATATCGTTCCGACTTACCTTAACACCTCGTCGCCGTAAAAAGTATCAAAACATGGCAGTAATGCAATTGCAAGTAATGAAATTAGAGTAATTAAACCACTTTTTACTGTAGTGAGTAATGCAATGAATTACATTTGTGGGCTGCTGATATTGTAACGTAAAGAATTAGTTCAAGCGAGTAATTTCAAGAATATTACTCATTACTTTCGCAATTACTTTTGACAAAAAATATAGCATGTCCGCTTCCCTTATGACACAAAATATTGAATATAAAGGAAAGAAAATTAGCAAAGATAAATTAATCAGAATGCCAAATCTCAAGCGTAGGTAGTTGAACAAAGATTTCTGAGGCTTCAGTGTACATGTGCGGTAAATAAAGTGTACATGAATTGGCGCAAGAATGATGAACTTTTTGTTAAAGTAATTTCAAAGTAATTTTATTAATTTTCAAAAGTGACAGTAACGCAAGGTCATTACCTTGTAATCGGTAACATAACTTAATTACATTTAAAAATATTGTAAAAGTAATTAGTAATGCATTTCAATTACCTTTTAGCAGTAATTATGTCCTCTCTGGAAGTAGCGTTAGGGCAGCACACACCCTTTGCATGCTGAATAGCTACGCTCAACTGCGCATGTAGTTACCTGACTGTCATTTCTCTCTTTTTTTCATTCATACCTCTCCCACCGTTACCTGGCCCTCTGACAGCTCTATAATCCGGCGCCTCACCTAGGTCAAGTTGACGGCTTCGGAGAGTTTCCGGGAGTCAACACGCACACTCAAGTCTAAAGCTAACAACTTTCCTCCCGGTACGGTGCCGCGCAAGAACGCTTAGTGCGAGTGCGCACGGAGCGATTCCTGGACAGTGTTTTCGCGCGAGTCTACGATGGGACGGCGAAGAAGAAACCGATCCGAGACGGCCCGCGCAGCCTTCGCCGTTGAGGAGAACGGGAGCAACCGTGCCCTTGAGCGACGAGGGATGCGCCTTCGAGATACGTTACCGTTTGTGTGCGCGGAGGACCATCTCGGAGCTCGCCGTGCATGCGTGAATGTGAATGTTTTCTGTCGCGTTGGCCGTTGGGACCACTTATATTCCTCGGCGCTGAAAGAACGTCTTCATTTGTTGTTGCGTTTCTTTGCCTATTTGTTATTTCTTGTTTTTTTTTTTTTTTTCATGATGGTTGCGATTTACTGGTATGTTCTTTCTTTCGTTTTCCCTTATCTTATCTTATATTTGCTTGCACTCTGCGTGAAGACTGGATTAGGGCGGGGATGTCACCACTTTCTGTTTTAATGCGCAAGCAATAGTAGGGACACTGTGGCAAAAAAAGTTATTGTTTGTGTGAAGTGCGTACTACAAGCTAGAGGTAACATTGAAAATGTCGGCTAACCATTGGCTAGTGTTTGCTACTGACGGCTAATGTTAGCTACCTCTGGCTACCAAGATTATTCGACGTAGTCAGAGTGGAGTTGCGACTTGGATCAGTTATTAGTCCAGTCGTTGAGCGTACCGCTTCTCTCTGTGCTTCATGTTTTGGCTGGTTCAAATCGTCAACAAAGGGTAAACAGAGGCAGTTTAAAGCAATGTAATCCTTGTTATTCAATGTTACCGCTAAGTCATTGCTGAAGTTCACTTGGTTCCTTTATTTTATTATTCAGTGCTTTTTTTTTTTTTCATTACTCAGTGTTAGTATTTATTCGGCCAACAAAATTGTGGGATCACAGTGCAGCAGAAGCTGTTCATTTTTTCTTGTTCTCACTCAAACTTTCGCGCTTTCTAATGGCCCCCTAGGAGAGGAGATATGAAGGAGGTGTGCATGAGGCTTAGTTGTATAGTGCGCAGACAGCATGACGGTGTTTACGTATTACATGCGGTGGGCCTAGTAGGAACGTTCATTGCCAGTTATGGAAAGCTCAACTCGTTGGTGTAGCGCACTGTATCGAGCGACAGGCTACGACTTACGGGAAAAGGGTTGTGCGAGAAGACTCCGAAATCCGCGATATCTGAAGACGAACAGGAGCGTTATAAGCTAGAAATACAAGCGAATACGTAAGTACGATAATCGCAAAAATCCCACGACGCGCGCGATGGACTTCTACTCAAACTAGGAAGTCGTAAAGAGTTATTTCATTCAGCTGGTCGCAAAATATGCGTCACTCCAATTTGTCTCGCACACTGTTTCGTTTTCTTGCTGTTTTGTTTTCTTCTGGGTCAAAAAAAAAACTCTTCTGTAGATACGACACATTTTAAATATATTTAGTAGCGTCGTGAAAGCCATAGTCCATCCTATAGATTTGTTTCGAGATTCCTGCACACTGATTTTTCTCTTTTTGTGCACACTCTCCGTTTGCAGCTTCCCCATTCATCGCGCTCTCCGTGACAGAATTGCTTGTGAATATGCGTAAGAAAAGAAAAGAAAATGTAAGAATGCCCGCGCTTTTATACAGCCGCTCTTGATCGCCTGCACGGGCGTCATGCCGCGCATACATAGAACGTCGTGTGAACCTGCTCGCGTTTACTTCAACACACAGAGCCGAATGGAACAAAGCTGTTTCTTGTTACCCGTCTCGTCAAAGAGTAGCTCGCCTCCGTGGTTTACAAACATTAGCAAGACTATTAGCTCGCAATGCCTCGTGTTTGATCGTTCGCGTTTGTAGAATAAAGGCAAGTGCGCGGAGCATACGCACTTAAAAAATTATTGGAGCGCTGGCAAGTCGTTCGGTGGAACTCACTGCTTATTCTACATTTGACTGACATATTCAAGAGTTTTCTACCCATCGGCGGCGCTATATTACGCTGTCTATATATCCATGCCCAGTAGAGTTAACGAATACTTTTCTGGGAATTGATTATACTTGTCGAAAATCTAAATGAGGTTGTGGAAACCTTACCACGCACTTCTATCACGTAAAGAAAAAAGTGTCAGCATTGTGAAACATATGTGAAATATTTTAATTTGACATTAAAGCCGTCTCGCAATGAGGCGCTTAGCGCCATTGTCAAAACGCAGAGCTAACGTTGTTCGCTAACGTTGTCTAGTGGGGAAAAAACAGCTTTGATGACTTCACTAAAACAATAAGCTTGTGAACATTGTAGCGATCACTAGATCGGACAGAGTAAGCTATCGTGACATTATCACGCATATAAGTCTTGAATACCGAAACCGAAACTATAACTCATAAGTAGTATGCGTCATAGTAAATTAAGCAGTCTGCTTTTTGTTTTGTAAGGTTGGGAGAGTTTGAAAATGGAAGTGACGCTAAAATAAGGACAAACAGTAAATCTAATACCGGTGCTTTTTTTGACAAGGTACAAGCGGTTAGTCCCCGCGAAATTACTCTTGCCAGCACTCCCTTGGTTAGCAGTGTGTACGCAAAACTTAAGTATATCGCAGAGCTTCTATCACGACTTCGTTCTTGTGCTCGTGCGTACGTGTGTGCGTGTATGCGTGTGTGTTGTTACATAGCGAGTTGATGCCAATATAGCGTAACAATAAGCGTCTGTTTTCAACGTTGTTCGGTAAGTAAAAAAAAAATACAAATCTCCGCGGTGCTTCGACATGACACCAACATATCCTCCAATGCACAGTGAACAAAATATTGTACAGTGAGTTCGTGAACTCTTTGACCCTTCTCCTGCTGCCGTCGGTTGGCCCTGCGTGGGCCCCGACAAAAGCTTGTAGTGCAGACACAAGGCCACCGTTGTACATAAATACCATCGCTGTTTTTCACGGGTTGTTGCTGTTGCCCCGCCACCCGATTTGGACGTATTAGTGCCCACGGATTCCATTCCTTGTAGATAGTGTACTATATATCATGTTGCCTTCGTGAGGGCGTCCCGTCATCTCTGATTTGTTCCAACTCGCCTGACATACCTGTCTCCAAAAAGTTCCGGAGTAGGAAAAAGTGCTAAAGCAATGTTAGACACGTGAGTTACATGCGGAAGGACCCGGACGCAATGCGTGACAAATCTTCCTCCTCAAGTTTGACCGGTGACACCTTTGTTCGTGCGAACGGCTCATCATCAGGGACTGTTATCTTCGTGTGGCGATGGTTCCATTTAGCTTCGTTCAAGTCCTTCCACGTGTTGTGTAACCTTGTGTGGAGCTCAAATGTTTATCGCAAGATATATATAACGTAAGTTTTAAGAAGTGGCGTTCTTCTTATCATGTTTACTCAGATAGTGACTAGAAAAAAAAATGTCTTGTCATGTTGTGCATGCCCATCTGTGACTCGGTTGTCTGTGACCAAACTTGAGAGGCAGCTTTTGAAAAAAAAAATATTTTCTTCTGAATATCTCGGTTAATTTATCTTCCAAGCCGCTCGAAGCTTTGAAGTTATGTGACTGCTGGTTTTCTATGCGTACGCGCGCGTTGCCCGCAGCGATGCTAGGTCATGTTTTCCTCTATTTAATGGCGTGCTTTTTCGAGAGACGAAAGCGTAAAACAAGTAGCCGCAAGATATGCAGGCACACTGCAGAGACGTAAAACACACGCAAAATAAGTGTAAAACGAAGTTGGTTGCCACCCACGAGGATTTCAGGTTGACTTTTACCTATAATCCAACGAGGAAGTCAAATAGTCTCGTCGAATGCGAGATTCTACAAGACCTAAAAGGCTTGTGCAAAATAAATCAAGTGAATTAGGTGATCTTTGTGGCACAAGGTAAAGTTCTTCGTTCGATCGAGCCCATCACTGGCAAAAGCAGTGAGGGACGCGGGCTGTGCTTTGAATGAGTTGTAGACAAATTCCGCACTGTCTTCACAAGGGATGATCCACTTTACTGACAGTAGCTTGCCCGCGTCATCGTAGATGTACAGGCGCGAAAAGATCACCCTCTACACACTTGACATCAGATATAAGATGCGTAGGTGCTTTGTACCGGCAATGGCAGCCCAGTCCTCGGTGTCTTTCTTTTTGTTTAATCTTTTTTTCTGAAAGAGTACAAACCGTATGGATGAGAAATTACACTTGACGACTCTGAACCTTCTGGGAAATCTTGTTCGGTCGTGATTAGCGCACGTGAACTTGCTCCAAGGTGATCCGTAGAGAAAGCCCCTGAAGCTAACCGTAAATCGAGGTAGCAGAATGTTGTTCTGTGCTATTTCTGTCATAACAAACAAAAAAGAAAGAGAGAGTAATAAAGAGACGGGGCAAACCGCGGACCAATCTCGCCGAGGCATTGTGATGACAAGAGGGTGACCCGCACTGCATGTCCGCAGCAGGTCTCGATACCCTGTGAACGCGAGTTTTCTTTCAGTCCACTTCTGTGGAGGTGCAGCGGTCAATAAACTGTTATTTCCAAAGCTGAAGTCTTTGTCTGCTTTCTTTTCTTTGGAAGTCCAGCCTAAACGAATGCAAGTCGTCATTATTCGACAGAAGTGCTAATGATAATGAGAGATCAGACACTGCTACGAGGACTCACAGAAAAATAGAATAATTCATATTCATAAGGAATGACACTACAAGTCCAATGTATATTTTCTTGTTCTTCCTCCTCAAGCTTGTTTTTTTTTTTTTTTCAATTTATAGAGCATATATAGCATTCTTTTTCTCTTTCTCCGTAGCAGCATTCTCTCTTGCTGCTTCAATTTACGAACAGCATGAACTGCTTGCTGCGAATTGAATAAGAAAATATTGCAAAGAAAGCAGTATTAAAAGAAGTTGAGGCCACTGGAGTCCTTCGCATTATCTGTCGGTACTGGTTTCTCACACTTCCCTTATCGTCTCTCCATTATATTACTCTTTATTTTTATCGTATAAGTGAGTCAACTTACCACTTCCAGCTGTTGGTTTTTATGTCTTTTTTTTTTCTGATCGCTTATGCGCGGAGATAGCTCTGGTTGAGTGACGTATCGGGAGATGTGGAAATTGATATCGGAATGTTATACCCCTCCCCCCTCCCACACACACCACCCCGGAAAAATAATACAATAATTTTTTTTTTAACTTGTCCAACAACTAATGCCTAAACACGTTTCTTGCCGTTTTAACCTTCTTTCTTGAACAATTGCATACACAGATTAGACCACGCACCTTCTTTTATCGTTAAAATTCGGACTTTTACTGCGCGGTCCCCGTGGGCTGAATTGTTTACTAGTCAGCCACTTTTCGGCTCACTCGTAAACTCTCTCAAAGCCTAAGTCGCTTCGGGACGTTAAACCCCGTAAACCAGACCAAGCAACGAAGAAGAGACAAACGCAAGTGCTTTCCTCGTCATTTGTCTAGCTGATTGTGATCATGATATTAACTGATCGTGATCATGATATCTATTAATCGATCATGATAAGCTATTAAGTTTCTATACTGACAACGCATAACCGAACGAACGTCCTCCCAACAATTTACACGTTGCGCACTTTATCCACGAACACACAAGCACGCGCACGCACGTGCCCACTCCTTTCCAGCACGCCATAGGGCATCAGTGCGAGTCCTGACCGGACAGCACAGGCTTTGGGCCGCGCCGACCGAATTCATTTCTTCTTCATTCGCTCGCTCGGCTTTCCCGCGGCGGTGTTTCTCGCTATTCTCGCGCTGTCACAGCTTTTCCGCGCCACGCGTCGTAGCCTGGCTTTGCCGCGTCACAGTCACTTTCCCATTCGCATTCGTTTCGCGGCGGGTCTACTTCCGTCTCCATCGCGATTCGGTTCCAATCTACCCGAACCGTTCTTCTCGTTCTCCACGCGCCACGGCTGCCCGATGTGGGTATTACTTTCTTTCTTTTTTTTATGCTTTTCTATGTTTCATCCGCACGTTGCTGTCGTGGCTCTCTTGTTCTGCCACACTCAGCCTACGTCCGTTTATCTCCGCGATTGCCCTCGCGCCGCTTCTGTTTCTTTTCCGCGTTTCTTCTCTCTGTATCACGTTTCGCGCCACACACGCACGCTGGCCTCTACCGCTGGTCCCTCCCTTTAGGACATTCGGCGCCGCCAGATTCCTCGCTACACGGCGCGTTATTTCATCCAACCAACGCTCTGGGGCAGGAAGCTGAAACGGACGTTAGCGAGGGCAAGCCCGACAGCACTGCGTGTGGCAATCTCGCGGGCCACGATGCGCTCGCGGATCAACGAAGTCGAGCAGCTGCCAGATATAGGCTTCGCAGACTGCGCGCGAGGAGGCCTAACCCGATTTTCGCCGCGTTTCCTTGGCATCCTCTGACCAGTGGTCTGTTGCCCCGAGCCGCGACACGGAGACATTGCGATAATGGTCGCAGACTTGCTGGCGACAAGTACGCGCGTGACATGAACTGAGACCGCTGAACTAGCGTCGGAGGGGCGTGAAACAGTGCAGTATTGGACTGAAGATGGTCGTTGTAGCCAGTGCCACGCCCTCCTGTTCAAGCTGAGCGAGTCCTATGAATAACTTTGACCATCGTTTAGCCAATTCATGTTTCGTTAGGTTTCAGACTACCGAATAGACGGACGGACGGACGGACGGACGGACGGACGGACGGAGTGAGTGAGTGAGTGAGTGAGTGAGTGAGTGAGTGAGTGAGTGAGTGAGTGAGTGAGTGAGTGAGTGAGTGAGTGAGTGAGTGAGTGAGTGAGTGAGTGAGTGGTGAGTGAGTGAGTGAGTGAGTGAGTGAGTGAGGTGAGTGGTGAGTGAGTGAGTGAGTGAGTGAGTGAGTGAGTGAGTGAGTGGTGAGTGGTGGTAGTGAGTGAGTGGTGGTGGTGGTGAGTGGTGAGTGAGTGGTGGTGAGTGAGTGGTGAGTGAGTGAGTGAGTGAGTGAGTGAGTGAGTGAGTGAGTGGTGGTGAGTGAGTGAGTGAGTGAGTGAGTGAGTGAGTGGTGAGTGAGTGGTGAGTGAGTGAGTGAGTGAGTGAGTGAGTGAGTGAGTGAGTGAGTGAGTGAGTGAGTGAGTGAGTGAGTGAGTGAGTGAGTGAGTGAGTGGTGAGTGAGTGAGTGAGTGAGTGAGTGAGTGAGTGAGTGAGTGAGTGAGTGAGTGAGTGAGTGAGTGAGTGAGTGAGTGAGTGAGTGAGTGAGTGAGTGAGTGAGTGTGAATGAGTGTGATTGAGTGAGTGATTAAACAAAGCCGGTGATCCTTTCAAAGCATAATTGCATCCCTGAAGAATTTTCGCACGTATGAACTACGACGTCATATTTTCTAGCTGATGACAGAAATTGCTGCGTCGCTCCGGGAGGCGAAATTGTGGCAGGGGAAGCTGCGTCGCTCCGGGAGGAGAAAATTGGTCAAACCGGCGTGGTCACACATCGTGGCGCGCACGCTATCTCGACAGAGATCAACCGAAGGCTCATACCTTAGTACGTGATGTGTTCTCGCCCCCTACTTTGCGTTGAAGCGATAGACAGTACGAAGGTGACATGCCCGCTGTAGCGTCAGTATTGCCTTACGCCAGCATTTTGCAGAGTTACGTCATATCGGATCCGCTAAGCTTACTTCTACTGCTAAGCTTACTTCGTATAAACTACCAATTTGTTGCAGCGAAACTGTAACTGTGACATTTTTTTAGAAGAATAATAAGACAATCAAAACCAGTGCGTATGTGTGCGTCGGGGCGAAGAAATATGTGCACAAATATTGGTGACACAGGGAACCGAGCTCCGCCTTAAACATTATTGAAGCCCCCCCCCCCCCCCCCCCCTTTCCCACTCTACGAGCGCCCCTCTTCCTCCTTTTAAAGTCTTGAACTGGCGTCGACAATTTGAGCACACACCGTTCATTCCCGCAAGAACACACCAAAGTAGAGCTAAATGTGGTGGTAGAGCCAGTTGCTAACTATATAGGGTCGCAGTTTGGTTCTGACTGCTCGTCACTGTACATTTCATCGCTTGCGTTCATTCTCTGAATTGTTAAAGAAACAGTTAATTAGACGTAGTAGGATGCAGGCAACTAACTTCCGCAGTATTAGGCCGGTTCGCATCGCCTCACACAGTCGCCGTCGCACATTAGCCGGTGCTGCACGCGCAGCGACGAGCACGCTCGTGTGTAGATGGAGCCGTTCTCAAAAGTGGAGCTGCAGCCCTCGTCGTTGCTACGCGCTGGCTGGCGTAAGCCTCAACGCATCGCGTTAAGCCTTGCCTCCAACCATCGCGATGGTCTGCTTTCTGCCCCGCGCTGCGTCCCTGCCGGGAGAAACGGGTGAGCCGTGCAATAATGAACAGGCGGCCGCTGGAAGCAGCCTTTTGGGAACACGCTTCGAAGCAGCAGAGCAAGAGGAGAGACGGGGAAAGTGGAACGTGGAGGAAATTGGGGATGGCGTTGTATCCACGCGGACCAGACTATACTGCCTTTTATCCTCACGCGCTTCCCGCTGCGCGCTCAGAGATCCAGCAGCAGCTCCGGCAGGTTGCCCAACGCAACGCGGCGAGCAGCTGCCAGTGAACACCTCCGCTCATGCTCGGCGTGCTGCGTCAGCCACCCAGATAAAAGGCGGAGACAAAAGGGAGAGCTGGTTTCGATCTCGTCAGCAGACGAGGCCCGGCTAAAGCTGAGCTGGTCGCAACCGGCCGGCCAAACTCGCAGCGAGGGCCAAAACCAGCGTTGGTGGGCCCTAAACCGAAGGGCTCAGCGGTGCGACTAAGCACGACAGCGCGCACGACTCGCGTGGCGTGGTCATTGTTCTTTCGAGCCGGGAACGCTCGCTTTGTCTCGGCTAAGCGCGCGCGCTCGCACGCACAATGCAACAGGAATGGGAGAATAGGAAAGCTCGGGAAAGGGCGAAATGGGGACAACGGGAAGCGGCCGTGTTGGTGGCGTGAGAAGAAAGCAGGTTATAGGGAACGACGTGTAACCCGCTCTGAACTCGGGTATTTGCCTTCGACGGCGTTAACGCGCCCATACAGAAAAGGGAACGAAGCACTCCTGCGGATGCCGCGCGATTATGCGGCCATCGGATACGGCCAAAAGCTATAGCAGCTTGCATAGGATGGCACGAATAGAAGTGGGCGATAAATTATGCATCGTCTTCGTGTTCCACAGCACGCGCCGATTGTCCGCTGTATTCCTCTTGACTTTACACGGAGCACGTACAAAGGAGGAATGTCTCGTTCGTTGTGACGCTACGAGGAGTTAGGCCGACTTTCCGCGGGGCAACGCTCACGCGAAAACCTGCACCGTGCAGCCTTTTGAACAAAACGGAGCGCAGCGTTGTAAAGCGTCCGCAGTCCGACCCGACGTTCATAGCGTGCGATCTTTCGACGGACGGATGCATGGATGGACGACAAACTTTATTGTGGTCTCTGGACGCAGTTCTTCGCCATTATTTAAACAGTATATGGTATGCTCCACTTTCTTGTTTGGTCTTTGATATTTAAATTCAAAGCAAGACCCATTTTCTGGTTTCCATTCAAATCTTGTAGCGCAATGAATTGGAATTCCTTTTCAGGAAAAGATATGGTTTGCACATTCGTGCGAATACATTCGTGATCTTAGTAGCACTCCCCTTCTGCACACTGCCTCCCATAAGTCAGAGGTTCCTCTCGCATTTATATATATATATATATATATATATATATATATATATATATATATATATATATATATATATATATATATATATATATATATATCCTCCTCAGACCCCAGTGAATTTGTGGCCACACAGGTGAAATCAAAACACATTTTTGGAATGCCCACACATAGTTTATTACTCGAGAAAAAATATGCGCCTGTACGGCAAACAGCTTTTGCACACCAGCGTGTGCATTATAATGCACTCTGGGTCTTAATGCGCAGGAAACGAATAACACTCCCCTATAACAAAATTTTACATTTGCTCGTGAAAAGCACTCTTGTTTGTTGTGAAACTATTTGTAGCAGTTTCGCGCAAATGTGATCAATAGGAAGATGCTACACCAGAACTTTGTTCGGTGAGAACGTCCAGAGTTTCGGCATCTCGAGGAAGATACCTGATTTACAAGCTCTGTCATGTGGCTTGCTCACGCAGTTCTTGGCTCAGGAGGCACTTTGGCTTTCAGCAGCTTTCTGGGTGGCTCAAGTTCAAATTCGGCACCACACCTATTTTTTGACACTAGGTAATGGGCAAAGAACAGCCTCATCGTCAGCCAATTAGTGGTCCGAAGGGTCATTACTGGTTATTGTCTCGAGAACACGTTTCGCCTTTTCATCAAAGATTCCTAGATGAAACAAACGCCAAAGCTTAATGCCAATAAGCCTAATACCAACCACATGAGACTGGCGCGAGTACGCACGCCAAAACAGGTAGTGAGACCGAGAGTGCATTATAATGCACATTTGAAGAAAACGGCTTGTGATAACAAAAATACTCGCCTGTAAGGTTACATGACGTGCGTAAATTATTCCTAAACCCTTCCTAAGTAGATTGAAACAACAATTCAAAAATATTACTGCATGATTATAGAGTAATTTGGGACTTTGTTGGACGCTCTCAGTAGAACGTCGAAGACGAGAGTTCCGCCATGTTTCAAAGCGGGAAAGCATGGCTTCCGCTGTAGTGTGCTTCCTGTAATGCTGACCAGATGACACCCCATCCTCGAGAATGCGATTGCACCAAGAATGTTGGCTTTAACAGTGGCGCGATTTTCCAAAACCGGGAAAGTACAAATGTGCATTTTAATGCACACGGGGTCTGAAGAGGATATATATATATATATACTGTCACGGGGTCGTGACGTTGACGAAGTTAGCAGTCGGTGGGTTCAAGACGAAGCTTTTTATTTGGGCGAGCCTGTGCCCGGTAAACGAAAAGTCAAACTACAAGCGATAAACGCTGTGCACTGATAGCGGCGAATAGAGCGTCTGCCGTCGAAAAACTGATCAATATTACGCAGCACGAGTTTTAAAAAGAGGAACGGCGTTAAATGATTCAAACCTAGTACATATTGTTCCCAGTGCCTAGCCACTGCCAAATTCTTCATTAATGAGAATTAATTCATTAGTCATAACTATATTTGTAACTCCAAAAGTACTCAACTAATAATCTAAAATCTCTATGAGGCATATGTGCGCATGTTGAAATCACACCTAACTGCGCTACGCTTAACAACGTACAAATTGCGTTCTCATTTTTTTCCTGTTGATTAGAAAAGCCCGCGAAATCTAAAAAGTAACTCGTGACTAGACTGCTGCGCGCATCAGGAAGCATCACCCTCAAACAGGCTCACAGCGAGGTAGCCAGTATCAATAAAAAAATTCAGAAAGAAAAAAAATACGGATCGCCCTATTTGCTTCTTGCCAACCGAAGAAACGTGCCGCTTTGATCTTACACAGTCAGCCTCTAATCAGAACAGTGCATGCTGTGGCCGCGTTATCACAGAGAACCCGTGTGATACGGATAATGATAGCTGCTTACAATCGAGCGGAACGAATCCCTGCAAAATTGCGACGCATGTTGTTGACGCCCGACCTGTACACCCTCGCCAAAATGCGGAACGCTTTCCGCTTTCTCTGGCAAGAGACAAGAGGCAAAGTGGTTGCCTACTGCAAGCAACCGCTTTGCAGTGGCTACTACAGTATTCTGGGAACAATATGCACTAGGTGCGCTTCGCGTAACGACGTTCCCGTTTTTACAAATCGTAATGCGTGATATTTAGGATACCATACATATATATATATATATATATATATATATATATATATATATATATATATATATATATATATATATATATATATATATATATACCTGCGATTCACTGATGACATTGCATTGATGAGTAACTCAGGGGACGAATCACAGCTAATGATTACTGAACTTGATACGCAAAGCAGCAGGGTAGGTCTGAAAATTAATGTGCATCAAACTAAAGTAATATGAAACAATCTCGGCAGAGAACAGCGCTTTGCGAGACACTGGAAGTTGTAAAAGAGTACGTCTACTTAGGACAGGTAGTCGGAGCCGAACCATGAAAGTGAAATAACTTGAAGAATAAGGATGGGATGGAGCACATTCGGCAAGCATTCTCTAGTCACAAATGGTTAGTCTACCACTATACCTCAAGAGGAAGGTATATAACAAGCTGCATCTTACCGGTACTTACCTACGGAGCAGAAACCTGGAGACTTACAAAGAGGGTTCAACTTAAATTGAGGACGACGCAGCGAGCGATGGAAAGGAAAATGATAGGTGTAACCTTAAGAGACAGGAAGAGAGCAGAGGGGGTCAGGGAACAAACGGGGGGGTAAGGATATCATAGTTGAAATCAAGAATAAGAAATAGACATGGGCCGGGCACGTAGCACGTCGGCAAGATAACAGCTGGTCATTAAGGGTAACTGACTGGATTCCAAGAGAAGGCAAACGCGTGAGGGGGGAGACAGAAAATTAGGAGGGCATATGAGATTAAGAAGCTTGCAGGTATAACGTGGCAGCAGAAAGCACGTGACCGAGTTGATTAGCGGAACATGGGAGAGGCCTTTTCCCTGCAGTGGGCGTCAGCCTGGCTACGTCCACTGCAGGGTAAAGGCCTCTCCCAGTAGATGACAGGTTTGCCGTTAGTACGTCGCCAGTTCTTGTCTTCTCATGACGTCACACTGCTATGACACGTCATTGAGAAGCCGCCTCCTCGATATCAAAATAAAATATATTTGATGCATTTCCAGCCACCGCAATACTCGATTTAGGTGTCTCGACACCAGCACTTCTATTCTAAGCAACAATCCGCAAATTTTTAAAATTTGTGTCAGTATTCCTTTCAGATGCCTGCCGCAGCAGCAAAAGAAATGAAAGCAAGCAAGCACTCCATAATTTTCCTGATTTTTTTTCACGATTTCTGGACATATTTTCTTGGATAATCTTTGCGTCGCCACTGGGAATTCTCTCTTGTACAGCAAATACAGCAGAAACGTGAGTCGCCATGGATTACGCCGTGTTTTATCAACCTGGCCTCCAGCGATCCCCAACTATCGCGCAGTCTGGCCCCGTCTCATGAAATAAATCATTCAATTACTGCATTAGAAAGGTTACGGTACCCACGATAGAGGCGGAAAGCAAGAACTGCCATGTACTTACATTTCGGTGCACGTTTCAACGAAGCCTATGCTGTCAGAATTAATTCGGAGTCTCCCACTGCGGTATCACTCATAATCATATCTTGCTTTTGGCACGTAAGACAAGACCATGCGCAAAACCGCAGAATTCAATTCATAAATGTTGCCAAGCACACTCTTTTCGAAGCTTTCTAATCACTTTTTTCAAATTCCGCGCGAGAAAGAAGAGGGAAAGTTGGGGGAAGTTCTCGCAGCAATAAATGTGCAGCTTGTATGCAACAATTACAATATCTTGCTGAGTTATTCTCAATATAATATTGCTATATCTCACATGACCTCCGTTTTGGAGTGGTAGCTGTGGCAGCCGCGCGTGCCAGCTTCAAAGAGGTTAGCCGCATCGTCATTCATATCATCATCGTAAGCAGAAATGGCGACTTCCAGCGATATGCTGCCTCCATCGGAGGTAGCGGCCGGCGGCTACGATCAGGATAGGAGGCAGCGGCATCAAGTGAGACAATGAGCGATAGCTCAACAGATCTAAGCGTCAGTGCATCGTCACACTGTGACTCGTGCGTGACCTGTTCAGTATTTGTGCGGTTGATGATTATCGAAACAAGCTGCATGCACAGGAACGGTGCTGCAGGGCAGCACAGCAGCCGCTGTTTCTAAGTGTAGGCTCGTGTTACGCCACTCAGAAGCTTGCAAAAACTGACAGCATAAGCGGGGCCGTTTCATTCTTGTGGAGTCGTTGCCAAACCATTTCTTCGTATTTACAACAACACTGTCACTTTAGGTGCACTTTGCCTACCTATGGAATTGAAGCTCCCCATCACGACCTTCGCATCAACTTCTTGTTGTGTTGCGTCAGTGTTGACATGCACAACAGCTGTAGTGTATCAGTCGTCGGTCATATTTCGTCTCGCACCCGTTGACTGTTTGCAAAACACTTTAGGTTGAAAGACGGGCTCTTACAGCTAAGCTGAAGAAGAGAAGTACGCAAAAGCCGCGTAATCAACTCACGTGCGCTATCCAAGAGCCCAAGGAAGCAGCATACCTAGAAGTAGACACTCGTGCTTGTAAGGAAGGTGCAAATGTAGGCGCCTGTCTTGTTTCTAAAGCCGCACGTGTGTTTCCTTTCCGCTTCTCACCTCTGGTGAGGCTATACAGAAGCATGTCGGGAACGGAAGGCTATGTTCGATGTAAACCGGGCCACTCCAAAACCCTGCATTTATGAAGATGGCTGCTGAAAACCCGAGTAAAGAGGTTGTTTATTAGCATGTCATCCAGTGGAGTGAATGTAGAAGCATGTCCTAAAATAAATGCTGAGCACAATAAAGATAGGACAAGAAAGAGAGACAAGAAGACGGGACGGGCACTCAATAATACCTTGTTTATTACGAAAAATTCGGGAAATTATACGCTCAGTACGTCACAGGCGCGCCTGCGCACACATCAAAATGTGAATCCAATAAAAGGATATCCTAGAGATCATGTTAAAGCAACACAATCTCACTCTCCGCAAACACTGACGTTTGGCTGATAAAATCTGTACCCTCGTTTTTTTGTTAAACGCCTAGAAAAGCTCGCGTGCAACAGTTCCCCTACAGCGTCCCAGCACCTTCGATTCGGAACTCAAAGGCACACACTGTGCTCTGTGCAGGCACATGTGCGCCCCAATCACTAGTGAGGGTGCGCTCACTGATGATCGAGGCGCCCGGAGCATGAGTTGCCTCCGAATAAGCTGTCTGTGTTGCGTTGAGATGTTAAGCTATGACAATCAGTCAAGCAACCAAATCAACCTCATAGAAGCTCTAGCATGACTTAAACATGACCATATGGAATGCCTGTTCTTCTTTCAAGGGCCATGTTTTAACGCCAGAAGAAATAAAGGCCTTTCAAGAATGCAGCAACGAAAGCTTCAAGTACCGTGGTGAGTTTCTTGGATGTCATGGTGGGATGTGTAGAAAGTTTATTGCAAAAAAAAATCACTCTAGGCCTGTTCTTCATTTGTGGCAGAATTCGTACCAGAATCACATTCTCCGTGTGTAGTAGTGTGCTGACATACTACAGCTGACCTACTGCTGAGAGAGCTGAAGTCAACCATGGAAGCAGTGGCCCTAGCACATCGCTGTGCTCTCAGACTAGTACCTGCGAGTTAGAGAGCCATGTACATCACGCATGTAGACTTTGTTATCTGCCAGAACACTCACTTATGCATTTCAATAGCGTGCAAAGATGTGCTGAGGCTTGCAATATTAGTAGCATTAAATTCAATAAAAACAAGTCACTATGCTCTCACAACTATGGGTTCACTCATTTCGGACCTTGTTTGTTCTTATCATAGTTAATGAATGTGTACGTGTCCCATAAATATGTGCTCTTAGCAGGCTCGTAGCCAAGAATTTTTTTCGGGGGAGGTGGGGGGGGGGGCACTTGCTGAAGGCCTTGAAAACCACCTATTTTTATTATCTGTCCTCAGTAAAACACCCCCTCCATCCGAATTTCGGGAAGGGGCCCGCACCCCTAGGGCACCCCCCCCTGGCTTCGAGCCTGGCTCATAGCAAACAATTAACAGAAACAAATGCTTGGATCACCCAATTTTATCATGTCTGCAATGCATCTGAAAGTTCACAGGTTGATAGCTGTGCCCTTATTTTGTACATAGGTGTCTTATGCCTGTAAAAAAGCTGCGTAAAGATGGCAGTATGAAAAAACAGAATGAGCATTGCCATTTTTCTATGACATTCATGATTTGAGCACAGGTGCTTCTGAAGCAGCACCCTTAGCTGGTCTTTGTGTGCTAAGGCGTTTCACTTACTGTTATGATTTCGGTACTTCGCTGAGAGTCTCTCTGTTAACGTAATTGCTCTGCATAATATAGATATTATTTATAGATTGCAGCATGGTGCATTAATTTAAAGGAGCACTGACACAAAAATTTTGCACCTTGTTTTTTTTTTTGTTGCAATAGGTAGCTTATGACCCACTTATCACGGCTGGAAACCTCGTTTGCATGAGTGCGCGATGGTTGTTTATTTAGAGACGTTTTTAGAGCGCCCAGTCGCAGTTCCGGTTCCAAAGAGCACCGAGTTTGGCAGGAGCAGTTTCTTAGGCAAGGTAAACACAGCTGGCCACGTGATCACACAAAACTGTGACGTAAGCACCGCATGCACGATCGGGCACCGCAATGACAGCCAGCACAAGCAAAGTTGCATGCACGAAGGAAGAAATCGCAGGTAACGCAAGCGCAAGGCACGTGCCAGCATCCAGCCAACACAAACTCCTGATGTAAGTTTGTTTACATTGCCACCGCGTTAATGTCGGCATCGCGAGGGGCTCCGCATCTCACTCAGTCACGTGGCATGCACTTTAAAATTAATTTTAAATATGTTCTAGGCTATATTTGCCCTTGATATTACATAGATGTTGTGTATGTCTGCACATAAGCCTATCTCACTCATTATCTCGCCTTCGAAATTTTATGTCAGTGCTCCTTTAAGCTGCATCACAAGCTTTGTTTTGCAACTGGAATAAGTACATGTTGCATTTGTCACTTTGTCTTGGGCTCATGACTATGGGACATCACCTGTCTGTAGTCGTTCATGCCTAAGCTTTTGACTTGCTTCATTGTCCCTCTTTATATGCAGTTTGGTGTGTGTGCATGTGCTCAGACATGTGTGCACATGTGTGTTGGCTGACTTACCATTTGCTTCATCTTTCAGCCTTGCCACTAGGACTGCTTGCCTCTTTCGGAGTCCAGTATGCCATCAAAGTTGGTAAGAAGGCTAATATAAACAAACTTGGTAAATAAAATGCCTTGCATGTAAAAGGATTATCTTTTACTTTGTTTGGGTGCTTTCTCAATTTTAGTGCACAACTGGCTGTACCTGATTTTGTAGGTGAGGGGGGGTAGGTAGTCGAAGAAAAGAGGTTATTTTTACTCGTAAAGGTAGGACGATGTAGTCTGCTCGTTAATGCCCCATAATGCGGTGTGCATGATTATGTGGAGAGTTCTCTTCTCGACCTCTACTATGGCTGTTTAATGAGGCGGGTGCATCTAGGGCATATGCCATGTTTCTGGAGTTAGTATAAATCACTGTGATACTCCTTACTCTGCCTGCACAATCTTAGGAGGAGCAAGTACAAAGGGTGTTCAAATGAAAATACACGAAACGTCGTAACAACATGACCGCTAACATAGATGCCTATGCCGCTATGAGAGAATGTAGTGAGACATCTAGGGATGTGATTGGAGTCTTCACCATGGATTGGAACATGCGGGGGGCACCCACATGCACAGGAGAGAGCAGAGGCTCCTATAAAGAGTGCTGTCTAATTGGTGGAGCAGTGCGTTCACGTGAGGATAGGATGGCGTTCACATCACAAAATTTGAAGGTTGAGGAGCAGCTAGGCATTATTCGATTTCTGACAGCTGAAAGTTTTGAACTGGCCACGATCCATCGCCTGCGATTTCCATGTATTCGGTGCCATGAAAAAACATCTGAAAGGGAAGCGCTTCAACTCGGACAACGAACTCAGTGACAATGTGAAGGACTGGGTCTTGTGACGGCCACAGGAATTCTGGGAACGAGGAATCCTTCAGCCCGTTGATCAATGTGATCGTTGTGACCAAGCACATAGTGTATACATTGGATAAAAATTTCATTTATCACACAGTGTCGTTTCGTACCTTTTCATTTGAACACCCCTTATATGATGGGGTTTCAAAGGTACAGCCTTAATTTAAAGGGGCCATGCAACACTTTATGAGCATGGTCAGAAAACGCTGCCAATCGGTAGTCGAGGCTCCCGAGAACACGTGAGCCAAATATTATAGCGCAGCACGTGGCCTGTAATTCACAATAAATTTGAGCTCAAAGTCAGCTAAAAATTGCTTTCTCTTCTCTCGACAAATGACGATACAAGCTCAAAAATGACTCGTCACAGCCATTGTATCAGCCATTGGCTGATTTGAGCATGGCGCGCTTGGTCGTTACTGGGGCCGCTGCGGGAGGCCGCGACTTGTACACGCGTGCGCACGTGATCGCACTGAAAAGTCGCGTATTCGAAGAAAAAAAAAATAAAGAGAAAGTGCTCAAGGGCACAAGGCGCGCGTGATGTATTTTCTTTCCCCGTGTCATCCCTCCCTGCTTAGCTTCCAGCGCTTTCAACCGGACGAGAGAAGAGAGAATGCAATTGCAGTGTGCAACAAATCTTTGTAACTCCGCTTGTACTGGAGGGATTCTAAAAATTTTTGCGGCGGTGAATTTGTGAGGCGATAAGCTCTTTTAGTGAATTCATTCCATGGCAACTTGGAAAAGTGTTACGGGGCCCCTTTAAGAAAAGAGGTTCTCCCACATTCTCATCGGTGACTGATCTTAGTAAAGGGCCCCCTACTGAGGGACCAAAAAATAACTTCTCTATTTATTGTCTGTTTTTCTCACGTATACTATTCTTGCTTTTCTTGTTGCAGGTTACCTCGCACCACACCCTAAGTACGGCCCCTACTTAAAGATGTTCGGTATGAACGACATCCAGATTTGTCTACATTGCATGGCAAGAATTGACAGAACATATCGTCATTGGTGGCACCAGCATAGAGTGGTGGGATACAGATGAGAGACTGGCTGCATCTGTTAATCTAAAACTTGACCTTCTAACAATGCGTTTAACAGTACTAGACGAGACAATGGATCGTAAAGATGGTGAACACTGACAAGGGCTTGTCTTTGCATGCCTTCTTTGCCGTCCCAAACTTCTATCCCACTGTTAAAACTGAATGAGACCACACCAACTTGCTTGATCGTGTACCTTCCAACAATAATAGTGCAATGTTAGTGCACTGCCACCATACAGGGTTTAAATTTTGTAAGTCTGGTGCTCAGAGCATGTGATAATATTGCTGCCGGCTTTCATTCATCTGAACGCGCCAGGAAATTGTGACATGTTTACGCTGCCTGCCAAATCTGTTGGGTCACATCTGTTGCAGCTAACTCAAAAGCCTTTGACAATGATGAGTGGTCGGGTGGCTTTGGCTCCCGTGATTGGCGGAATGTGTATGATGTTGGATATTGTGCATGCACAAGCAGGCAGTGCTGCTTGCTGCATAATATAATGCGCTATGCATCATGAGGCATAGGAAGCATCATACATCAGTATTGCCATCAGAAAGCATCATACATCAGTAATGCAAAATGTGGCAGTTTAGAAATCAGCTCAGCAGCCTGCAAAGCAGACTTGTATCTAACACAGTGCATGTAATTAATCACTAGTAATAAATTACATTTCTTGTACTTTGTAATTAATAATTACTTTCTTTACTCAGTAATGCAAACTGTAATTCAATCGCATTTTTTTCATTGATAAATTGTCTGTAATCAGCAATTTATTTACAAAAAGTGTAGCGGGCAACACTGCATAGAGCACTTTAATTTTGCACTAATTGCAATAGAATGCCAGTGGTTGCAGCACCAGCAGCCTCGCTGTTTGTGAAAGCTCAGACACGTAAATATGGGTCCTCTGTATGTATTTGTCTCATCTTAACAGTTCGCCGTATGTTAACAAGTCGAACAAGCGCTGTTATTGCTTGACAATGTTCACGACCTCGGCTTCTTATTTAGTCTACCGGGGACGCCTTCTCACAAACCGAGCAAGTGTAAAGCACAGCACTTCCTACGAGCCAATCAATCAACACGGCAAGCAGTGCTACTGTGTCCTTCAGCAAAAGCATCTAAACACGGTGGCAGTGCATAATGTAAGCTGTTGTTTAGTAGTAAGCCATTTAAAGCTCTCTGTGTATCTCAAGGGCATACATTCCCATTTGTTGTACGTCACCTACGTTGAAAAACTCTGGTTTAAAGGCCAAGGGTAATCTCCTTTTATAGGGACAATAACGCAGAACAGTGATTCTTTTAGATTGGTAAATTTTACCTTGTTGACTCTGGTGACGTTATCTTCACCATAGTTGGTTTACTAACAGAGAAGAAAATCGAGGTCAACGTTTTATTTTAAAATTTTGTGCCGAAATCTCCGCGCATGAAGTCGCGAATTCAAGGTTCTTTTTTTTTTTTTTTTTTTTTTCGACGACACTGGCTTTACGAAGTTTCCTGAAGCTTGGTATATAACGTGTCTGGCCCCATCAGAGAACAACGTACTTCATTTTTACTCATTAGGAACTATGTAGGCCCTAGCAAACGCCGTCAAAATCTATAATGCCACGGTAATTGGTGCAAGAATTTTAAGGTGGCGTCGCAGCCCGCATTTTCTTTTTGCACGTTTTCTTGCTTGTGGTGCATCTTCTCGTGGCAAGCTTGGTGATTTTGATGCTGTGAAAGAGTAATTCACTGATACAAGAAAGATAGTTTTTCACATTGGTGTCTCTTTAAGCAATATAACTGGCTATGGAAGTGGTGCTTATTGTTCCATATAATGCTCCCGACTCTTTGGCTGCGGATGGTGCACAAGCTTTCTATGAAATATCCAACTAGTAACTACAAAGCTGTGATGTTAATAATTTGCGAACAAAGTGCACAGCCTCTGCATCGAAAACAAGACACAGACCATTCTTAATTATGTTTCTCATTTCCAGGCTGCCCTTAGGTACTTCACTGGACTTTCAATAAGCGTTTTTGTGAATGCATGTTTCATGTTTGTATCTTGTCTTTTTTTTCTCCAATTCCCGCAGGCGCCGGGTTTGTAGGGTGGTTGGTGGGCAAAATTTCGTACCGCCGGCAATGTGAGGAGAAGCTGATGAAGCTTCCCAACAGTCCCATTGGAGAAGCCCTGCGACGAAAGTATGGCATCTCTTCTCCTGATGTGTAAGCTACCATTTTGCTCGAAACTCTATGGCATAAAGGAAAGAAGTGTAAATTTTAGGGCTCGTGTTCTTTGTTAGACACAATATTAATGAGAACTAACAGACAATGATGCCAAGGAAAGTGTAGGGGATGTTTTTAAATGTAATAATCTAAAGGTGAAGAAAGAAAAGTGGACGAAAAGATAACTTGCCTCCGGCAGGGTCCCTGCCGGCGGCAAGTTGTCTTGTCGTCCACTTACATTACAATTATTTCTAACATCCTCTATATACTTTCCTTGGCATCATTGTCAGTTCTCATTAATATTGTGTCTAACAAAGAAAATTAGCCCGTAAATTTACACTTCTTTTCTTCATTCATAGCGAGGGTCTCGTCCTGGCAGACTTGATGCCTTCAAGGTAGTAGTGTGCGAGGGATTATTGGTCATTTGCCAGGTCGTAATAAGATCACGTGCCTACAAGATGCCAACAGGCAAAAAAAAGAGTGTTCCACACTCGCCGTAACAGCTACTGGCAGCACTGACTGACGCTGCCACGTTTAAATGCATATATATACCCTATAAAGTGGACGGAGGGTGACCGCCGCTGTAGCTGAGTGGTAGAGCATCGGACGCGTTATTCGAAGGTCACAGGTTTGGTTCCTGCGGCGGCAAGTTATCTTTTCGTTCAATTTTCTTTCTTCACATTTACATTACAATTAGTTCTAGTAACATCCCCTATACTTTCCGGGGCATCATTGTCTGTTAGTTCTCACTAATTTTATGGCATAAAGAATTATGAAGTTTCTTGGAAGATTCTAGCTTTCAGTCACTGCTACATAAACCATGTTTACACATTTTAACATCATCTGTCTAGTCTCAAGTTTTCTAGAGCAGTGTCATTCCAAGTTTACGTGAACTGAGCAGAGGATCGTTGAAAGTTCCAGGTTCTCGGTTCTTGTGTTGTCTCAGTGGCTGTATTTGACCTGTATATTACGTACATGAGACTTACAAGGTGAGTCCTCTATAGAGACTGGAATGCTTAGAGCAGTCGAACCAGTTTGAACCGCTAACAATACTGGTTTTAGCAATATATTGGATGTACAGTACTTAAAGATTGAAACAGGACAATTTAGGGATAAGTAACACACATACTGCGTTTTCACCATCTTAAATTCGGGCCATATCAGCATAAATTCCGCTCGTACTTGTACATCAGAGCCAACATTATCTTTAGAGACCAGATTCGTCGTGACATGACGTGGTCATCTCGAGAAATTGCGCATACCAGTCATTATACTCAAAAATTTGATGTCGCATTTGAATCCGTAGGTACTGTACATAACAATACGCAGCCACTGCACCGTGAACTTTTGTGCATCTTCCATGGTGATGGCAGCGAAGATTCAGTTCTTGGTGTTGTAGTGAGTCGACCCCACACCTCCGCCAAATATGTTACAGGAAAGGAACTTGAATACAGAAGGTATATTCAGCGAGATAAGGCATACTATGCTGCAGCAGTCCTGGCATTTGCACCTGCGACATTGCTGTCATCATCGTAATTATAATAATTATTGGGGCTTGACATTCGAAAACCGCAATATGATTATGAGAGACACTGTAGTCACAGGCTTCGAAAATTTCATCCATTTGGGGTTCTGTAATGTGCACCTAGGTAAGTCTAAACACACAGGCCTCTAGCGTTTTGCCTCTATCAAAATGCAGCCGCCACGACTGGGATTCAATCCCGCGACCTTTGGGTCAGCAGTCAAGCACGATAACCCCCAGGTCACTGTGCAGGTTGCCGTGGTCATCATCATAGAACCGACCACAGAATCACCAGCCTCGGCAATATGATAAGAATTCCTGGCCATCGGCCTCTGAGACGTACAGCGCCCCATAGGATGCCCAGCGTGACCTCAGTGGCCATGCCTTCCCGCCATTCTAGTTTTGACTATTCCAGATTCTGGGTCATTTCTAAAAAGTGGTAATAGAAGATTATTTTTTTATCTTGCTGTTTGGTATCAAAGACATTATATTTCTCCTGGAGTAAGCTTGATATTCTACATTATCACACTATTGGGGCTTTATACATGGTCGGAAATTTTAATGTGTTTTTTGCCTTTTGGTTTTCGCAGGGTCATGGGAAGCCAGTCTGGGGATTATGCCACGCTGTCTGGTAAAGACAGATATTCAGGAGACCTTGGCTCCCAGAGCCTGGACCTGCGTAGTTACAATGCACCTCAGGGTCTTGATGACAGCCAGAGGCCATCCATGGACAGTGAGTATGCGTCCAGCTTTGAGTGGTCTTTGAGTACTGTGCAGTGGTGTCATTAGGTAAGAGAACAGCTCTCACAGCATGCAAAATGAATGCAGGAGGGTGCTGTCGTCCAGCCAGACAGCGCTGTTTGTTTTTTGTTAAACTGTTGTTACAGTCACCGAGCGATTTCTGCTTCAGTGCTAATGTAAATTATCGGAAGCACCATAATTGCGAATACATTGCCTCATTAACTAGGGTATTTTTTTTGTCGAGAACAAACACTGATCAGTCACGAAAACAGGCCTGTTAAGCAATGCCGCTAGACAAAGTGCTTCAAGTTGTGGCTTAACCCAGCATTATGTTAAACCCATTGCAAACACCAAAATATCGGACATGCTAAAACTTTCTAGCCCACAAGCAGCACACAACCAAGGCCTGCCAAGTTGCCCACGGGCTGTTTTCTTAATTCTAAGACATGGCTGTGTGCATGTGAGTACGCTGTTTCTCAAACCAAGAAATGACGTACCCTGGCAAGGACTTGAACCTGGGTTGTGGTGTAGGTAGACACGTACCCTGCTGTATGCGAGCATCATGTCACTGTTCACTGCCATTTCTCTCATTAACGTTGAGTATAGATATCAGAAATCTGAGGGATAAAACGAACAAGCTAAGGTACCATAGTAGAACTGGACGAGCAAGAGTCTTGCTTACATATGAGTTTGCGCAGATAAAGACTGAGCAATCTTTGTTCGTTTTCCTCCCTTGTGGAAAACTGCGCTGTCCAAATGGGCTGGAGGTTTCTCCAGAAAAAGGATCTACAGGTAGAAACTCTTGGGAGCAAATGTAGTAAAGGGTGGCAACAAGCTCAATTTGTTTGACACAGCGCCAACTTTGAGGTGAAAATTTTGGCAAACAGACGCTATCCCCCTCGAAGACATGCAACTGGCTCTCTATAGAGTTTGTAAACGCTGACAGCAAGGCAGAAGTTCTCAGCCTACTTGGAAGCAACATCAAATACCACCAGCAAAGTTGGCACTGGTGGGTGTAGCTGTGAGGATCAAAAGATACTTTGATAGGTGTGTCTGACTGAAAGAAAACTGAAAATTATACTTTGAAGCACTGAAGCTTGGGCTGGAAAGCCTCGATTGTGACATTATATGTAGGTAAGTAGGGAGATGAAGCATGTGAAACGGCTTAAAGAAAGCTGAGCGGGTTGGTAGGAACTTATGCCTCATATTTGTTTATTTATTTTAAAATGCTTTGGTTTGTTGGTTGGGCGATTTGCTTGAAACACACAGCCCACAATTATATGACAGTCTCTTAATATGCAGTTAAAGACAGCAGTTTACCATTACCGTTCCCACGGAACTAATGTTGTATGCTATTGCAGGCGGTATCGTCACTGCAAAAATTATTTCAAAGGAGCACCAGCAGATGACTCCAAGGCAGTAGTTACTAACGATAACTGAGGCAAATATAAATGTTCATACTGTAAAATATGCAGCTTTACACAACTACTAATTAGAAAAGACTTTCATGCTAGTTCTCCTGCATGTATAGTGTTGTTCAAAGCTTGTTTACAGAAAAAGATATTAGCAGAACCTCAGTGCCAATGCTACTAAAATCCGTTTCTCTGCTACCTGAACCCCTAGAGTACCATGAGTACTTGTTATATTAATAATTGTGATAGTTCTTTTTGAACCTGCATTTTTGCCCCTATATTATGACACTAGCAATCGCTTAGCAGTTTCACTACATTTATTTTTTGGTTTTGTTTTTTTTTTAATGGCGACAAATGTTTTTGTCTAGGGATGGGCAAATATTCGGGTGCTTCGAATATTCGAACGAATATTACAGTACTCAAATTCGCTTTGACACAAATTTAAATTATTCAAAATTCTAAGTATTTGAAATGAACGAATATATTTACAGTCGAACCCACTTATAGCGATACCGGTTTTAACAATATATCGGTTATCACAATGAGAAGCTGCTGCACCTTCAACTTTGGTAGGTTTTCTATGGTGAAATAACCCGCCTACAGCAATGCCCGCATGCCGCATTATCGGTTATAATAATGAATTCTGGCTGTTGGGTGCCCATGTCGAAAGGTATTGGCACACCAAATCCTTGAAAAGAAAGAAGATAACAAGAAATTCAAGTTATACCCCTGTCAGACGTGGCAACTTAAGTGCACTTTGAGCGAGTGTACTTACGCTCACAAAGTGTCACTTTGGCGGTGCGCTGCTACACGAGAACGCGAAGTGTACTTTGGAAATGATGACAGTGGCAATTGGCGGATTAGTAGCGCAGCATATATTTGTTACTTTTGCGCCCCTGTCACAGCATCGGACACGTTGTCTTCGTAAAAGTAGCAGCAGTGGCACACGCCATCACAAATGACTAGAGAACGAGCGACCAACACCTGTGCAAGTGTGCAAGGAAGTAAACAATACGACAGACACGGCCATTACACGGCATGCGCTCCCGCATCCCCCTAGCGGACGTGGTCGCAAACTGCCCGAGGGCGAGAGTAGCGAGGTTTTTCGTTGTTGTATGACTTGTTTTAATACATATCAGTATTCCTAATAACAAAACAATGGTTTAAAAATACTATGAGCGCCACTTTATGCAATAGCGTATTTATGTGCAAGCCACTGCTAACGAGGCTACACACTCCGTCGCAGCGAAGTGAGGTTTGCGAACACACTTGCCGGCAAGTGTACTTTGCAGCGAGTGGCACTAAACTTTCTCGTGTGACAGCGTGCAAATGACACTCGCGGCGAAGTGCACTCGTTCAAAGTGCACTTACGTTGCCACGTGTGACAGGGGTATTACTGATCCCCCGCCCATAACCCCACTTGACCCACGCCCCTTCAAATTTGCGGTATGATTGACCTCACAGCGGTGAAGTGCTGCGGCAAAGCTGACTTTCAAAATGCGCAGCGGGGGAGTGGCGATGGCTTCTCTTAATGCGCTTTTGGACATGCAATTTGAGTAAAAGATTGAGACTTGGAAAAGTTTCAGCGCCCAAAGCTTCGCATGTTGTCTTACATTGGTTCTATAAGGCTTGTGGCGGTCCCATGAAAGCATCAGAATTTTCAAGCATGTCCGAAAAATCGGCAACCTTGTTATCCTTATCACTGATGTCTGTTGGCATATCTCATCCAATATTATAGTTTTCTCACAACAGCGTGCCGTCCTATTTTGCTTCTTTTTTTTCTTTTTTTCATGCAACCCATTTATAGCAATTATCGGTTATGGCAGGGGTCTCAAACACGCGGCCCGCGGGCGTCATGTGGCCCACGAGCATAGGTCGGCAAACTCACTCATGAGTCGACTCACTCAGACTCAGATTGAGGCGTGAGTCTGAGTCTGAGTGAGTCCGGCTGAATTATAATTAGGTGAGTCTGAGTCCGAGTGAGTCCGGCTGAGTTATATTTAGGTGAGTCTGAGTCCGAGTGAGTCCGCTTGAGGAAAATTTTGGTGAGTCTGAGTCCGAGTGAGTCAGGTTGAAGAAAATAATCATGAGTCTGAGTCCGAGTGAGTCCGTTTGAGGAAAAGTTTAGTGAGTCTGAGTCCGAGTGAGTCTGGATGACGAAAACACCGGTGAGTCTGAGTACGAGTGAGTTTGGTTGGAGAGAAATTTCGTGAGTCTGAGTCCGAGTGAGTTCGCTTCAGCAAAATTTTGGTGAGTCTGAGTCCGAGTGAGTCCGGTTGAAGAAAATATTAATGAGTCTGAGTCCGAGTGAGTTCGCTTCAGCAGAATTTTGGTTAGTCTGGGTCCTAGTGAGTGCTAAGCGAAAAACGTTTATTGAGTGAGTCTGCGTGGGCTTCATTTATTTTGCCGACCTATGGTTACAAATATTTATAGCCTCCTTTTATGGCGTGTCTTGTAAAGCCCTAGAAATTATTTTTCAAATTATCAAGCTGTCCATGCCCTCATATACGAGGACATGTAAGTGGGCTGTGCAGCATCTTCTGGCACATGTACAACTCCAGGCCACTTTTATTTAGCGACATCGTGATCCACATTGAGTTTGATCTACAATTGTGTACCTAATCAACGGAGAATGAGTGCAATGTTCGAGCTTCATCATCCATGTGGATTCAAATACGACAAAGCAGCACGATTCGCGAGCATCGAGCGCCCCTTCGCTCTCTGTTGCAATGAACCGCTTGTGTCTTTAGATGTCGCTTCGGTTTTTTCATGAATAAATGTGGCAATTGGGAAATTTTCGAGCGCCAAACAAGACATTCACATGTACGAGAAAGACAGGACGGGCGCTTTTGCCTTGTGAATGCATTGTACAGCGCTCAAAAATTTCCCAGTAGCTATGCACCATCTCGCCGAATTTCAAGCTTTGTTAAAAATGCAGCGACGACACAGACCATCGGCTTTCGTCATGTCATTCGCTACCAATTAAACAGCGGCTTCGTTATTTAAAGTGGCTATTTAAAGCTTGCCCCCGTGGTACCTCGAAAATTGTAGCGACCGGATTTCAAGGAGGAAGGGGGTAGAAACGCACCATTCATGCCATACGCAACGCTTCATCACTTGCAAAAACAAATTTCTTCGGGCTGTAATGTGGTCAAAGAATTCTGTTACCTCTCGGCAATTCAAGGAGCTTTTAAACTTTAATGACTTCTTCGAATTCTAGACTCTCTTTGGGAGATATTCCTGCCATATTTTCCCAGCACGCCTGCAGTTCAGTCCTTGCCGACTCAAGCAAAACCCGTTTTTTTTCGTATTTTTTTCTTTTCTTTCCTATTCAAACACCTTTCCATTCATAGTCAGCGTCGACGCGCCGAAGCACTTTCGGTGGTCCCTCAGCCGTCATTGTGTTCGTTCAAGCCACACGTCAAAACGCTTCATGGCACGGCCGTTTCCCAGGCTCGTTTCTTGTATCTTGCTTTCGAGCTCCTAATACCCCCCCAAGGAATGCAAGGAAAGTACAAAACGAAGCAACGAGCTCGATACTCTAGGCTTGGGGCCCGCAACACAAATATCTCTATTCTTTCAAAAGTGAACATTCGGCAGAAGTCTGTCTGGTTGGGATAACAGAAAACTGGAGAAAAGAGAAAACTCCAGCCAAAATTTATTTTAAGAAACCACGACGTTTCGAAGCATTATCGGCTTCTTGTTCAGGGGTGAGAAGGCCCGAGATGTGCAACGCCATCTTGCCAGGCGTGATTGTTTGCTTTGAGTCGTCGCAAGCCCTGGCAGTAGAGGGAAGGCAGTGCCCCCGTGGTGTGGTTGATGTTTGCCGCTGTCTGCTCAATGTAGCAGGATTCGAGGAGGGGCCGCCGGCGAAGTTTTCTTTCTTTTTCCAAAATCACAGCGCCGTCGGGACTGGTATGGTGGTCAAACCGCTGGCAGTGCCCTGTCACTTCGGTCCGTCTGCTGTTCAAGTGACGGAGGTCATTCTTGTGCTGCCGCATTCTTTCATGGAAGTTCTTGGTTTCCTCAATGTAGGAAGCAGGGCAGTCGGTGCACGTGATCCGGTACACGACGCCCTGCGCTTTTTCCACAGATGCGCTGTCTTTGGGCCGAGGGATGAAACTGCCGATGGTGGTGGATGGTTTGTGGGAAACGTCGACCCCTGCCTTTCTTAGTATACAGGCTATTGCTTCGCTGGCGCCCGCAATGTAGGGGATCGACACACGGCGTCGTTGCGGCGCCATTGGTGTCACGTTTCTCCCGTATTTTCTCTTATGGAGGGCTCTGCGAATAAACGCCTTTGTGTAGCCGTTGGTGTAGAGGTTACGAATTATTGTCTTCCGTTCTTCTATTCGCTGCTGTGGCGACGATTGGTGATTTTGGTTGGAGTTTTATATTTAAACTCGTGACGCAGCGGGTGGTTGGTTGTTTACACAATAAACGAAGGCACGTTTAGCTGCAGTAGGGTGACAGGAACTTTAAAATCAATTTTAGATACGTCCTAGGCTATATTATCTGTTGATATTTCGTAGATGATGCGCGTGTGTGTACACAGATCTATCCCACATGTTATCTAGCCTTCAAAATTTTGTTTCAGAACTTCAATGGGAAAGATAGAGGGGGGGGGGGGAGTATGCGCTGGTATGAAGATAAGGAGTGGTCTCATAAGTATACGAGACTAGAGCACTGCTCTCCATCCCTTACCCCCCCTCCCTGCATCTTTCGAAAATGTAGGCTTTGAAGCAGGAAAGAAAAAAAAGCGCATGTCCTGCCTTCATGTCACTCATTTTGTATTTGTTGTAGCACTGGCTTTCGATCATAAGTCGCTGAGCAGTGTCCCCTCACGGGAGACAAATTAGCGCATTTCTCATATGTCTCATGAATCACTAGATGTCATTATGAACCCACACCAATTGCCCATCAGTCTGTCATTCTGCAAAGAAAAACAGTACGTTATGGCAACCTCCGCTGCCCCATTTACCCGCTGAAAATAGGTTCCTCAATTATTTATTTATTTAATAGTACCCTGAAGGCCCGAAGGAATTACAGAGGGGAGCTGTGCATTTGAGAATGCGTAAGAGAGTAGCAGTTACATCGAAGTAAAAACAATACAAATAATAAGTTATTAAGGATAGATATAATAGCGACGCAGTGAGAAAAAAAAAAAGAAATAAAATTGCTAATAGCGCAGGGTTAGGTATGTGAATTTATTGCGTCTGGTTTGTAGTAAACCCTCTAGTTGTCAGTTCAGGGCCTTGTCCAGTGACTTTTTTCTTAGAAATGAATATTCCTGTCCTTTCTGGGGACTAGTAGGATCACTGTGAAGCGGCGCCCGCGTCCCTACCTTTCAATACGGCATTCTTGCAATTGGCTTGAGAAAATTGCCACCTCGTTTTGCATGGTCTGTACCAGACCACGCGAAAAGCTTCGACCATACCTTCGAACACACTGGCCGGCTCTCATAGGCGCGCCTATGCACGTTCCTTTTTGCCTTGTGTCCGTATCCAGCGTGGTACTGATACGACTATTTACCATTATCCACGAGATAGAGTAGTCACTAACAGTTACAACTGGTTCTTAGCCGGCTCCGAAAAATATCTTCCTAGAAACAAACGCAGTCACAACCCGTGTACTTAGATTAAGATGCACATTGAAGAACCCTGGGTGGTCGAAATATCTGGAGCCCTCCACTGCGGCGTATCTGACAACCACAGCTTGGCTTTGCGACGTAAAATACGAACCTATATTATCCGCAATCACTTTGCGAAAGCATGACATCGACTAAAACCGAACTTACCATTTCTATAATTCGAAACACTAGTATAATAATTATTGGCGTTTAACGTCCGAGAACCATGATGTGATTATGAGGGGCGCCGTAGTCGAAGGCTACGGAAATATTGGCTACCTGGGTTCATTACGTGCGCCAAAATATAAGCACACATGGCTCAAGCGTTTCGGCATCCATCGAAGATGCGGCCGGGATTCGATGCCGTGATCTTCGGGTGAGCAGTCAAGCACCACAACCACTAGACTATCGTGGCAGGTGTTTTCGAAACTTTAGAGAGGCAGAACCATGCACCCTATAAAGCCATGTTTCCAAAATTTTTCAATGGTGGTGAGCTCGATTCTGCAAAAGATGGCCACCTCATATTATTTTCTTTTTCACGTTGTCAATGAGCAGTAAATCGACTGCAAGACCATTGGCAGTTTCATGAACGGGTTTAGAAAAGCGCCATAACGTAATGTCAAGCTTTCTTCGTTCCCAAGTAGCGTGATCAGGCCTTCGAACGGCAAAGCGTAAGAAAGGACGTCATTTATAATTGGGTCTGCCAAAAACGCACGTACGCGCTCGCCCATTGAAAACAAATGGCGCGTGCGCATAGCGCATTTCAAATGTAACAGGAATGAAAACGTAATGTTCCTCGAAGGTCGGTATACCCATTCTTATATTTAAAGAAAACATTCTCAATATTGCAAAAATCGCGTGTAATGTTGAATTTCTCTTTACGATAGACATTGCGATGCACGGGAAATAACTTCTTTTTGTATGTTGAAAGCTATCATACATATATTTTGAAGGTTTCCTGGCACTTGTGAACCCTTTACATGTGTTATTCTACATAAGCTATTTTATGGCGCTCCTTCGACATTTATTCGATGAGCCGGGCCAAATCGATTATTGCTAATTTTTAGTCCGAGTACGTCTGGTTGAGAAAAAGTTAGGCGAGTCTGTGAGCCCGCGAGTGAGTCCGCTTCGGGAGAATTCTGGTGAGTCTGAGTCCAACTGAGCCCGGCTGACACATATTTTGGTGAGTGAGTCCGGCTGAGTTATATTTTCGTTATATTTTCGTGTGTCTGAGTCTGAGTGAGTCGGGCAGAGTAATATTTTCGTGAGTCTGAGTCCGAGTGAGTCCGGCTGAGTTATATTTTGGTGAGTCTGAGTCCGAGTGAGTCCGGCTGAGTTATATTTTGGTGAGTCTGAGTCCGAGTGAGTCCGCTTGAGGAAAATTTTGGTGAGTCTGAGTCCGAGTGAGTCAGGTTGACGAAAATATTCATGAGTATGAGTCCGAGTGAGTCCGTTTGAGGAAAAGTTTAGTGAGTCTGAGTCCGAGTGAGTCTGGATGATGAAAACACCAGTGAGTCTGAGTCCGAATGAGTTTGGTTGAAGAGAAATTTCGTGAGTCTGTGTCCGAGTGAGTCTGCTTCAGCAAAATTTTGGCGAGTCTGAGTCCGAGTGAGTCCTAAGCGAAAAATATATTTATTGAGTGAGTCTGAGTGAGCTCCATTTATTTTGCCGACCTATGCCCACGAGGCTCTCGGTTGCGGCCCGCGGCCCACACATGAGTGTTTTTCGCTCCACATTTTTTTTATTGTCTTATTAAGTATGTTCGTGAACTACACAGGCCCGTCTGGTTTAAGGCATTGTCTCCGTGAGGCATCTCATGCGTTCACTTTGTTTTAAAGCGTAACCATGGAATAAACATTATATGCTTCACAATCGGCGCCCAAGATTTGAGTCATTAGGAGAGTGGTAGCAGCATGTTGCTAGAATCCTGGCACCACATGTCCTTCAAAAATGACCTGTATATGAGGTATGGGAAAGTTTCCTTTTAAATGGCAGCATTTTCTGACAAACTGTACAAACAACCTCCCCCCCCCCCTCACCCCTCGATCCTACCTCCTTCACTGTCCCGGCCCTTGATGGACTGATTTGCGTAAATGCGGCCCGCTGGCTGTGGTGAGTTTGAGACCCCTGGGTTATAGCAATGAAATTTTCGTGGTACTTGAGTATTGTTATAAGTGGGTTCGACTGTATATTTAAATATCACCCCGTGTAAAGGTGGTTTCACTGCGGCGTGAGGTTGCTATGCCGTGAAACCACTCATCCGGGAGAAATCAGCATTGCCGCGGAGCCACACTTCAAGGTTAAATGCACTTTCTACCTTCACCTCAATTATTAATTTTTTAGGTTTAAAGGCATGCTATATGGGCTTTTTAAAACGTAACGTATTGTGCCAGTTATAACTTGCACCCTACTGCTATACAAATGTTGCTACTATTCGAAGTTGCTTCCACTTCACTACAAACCAAAAAAAAGTGATATTCACACATCCCTAGTTCCACTTCTTAAAAATATTGTGCTAGTTGAGTCATGACAAAAATGCTCCTTTTTCTTAATATTATGTGATATATACTATTCGAACTATTCTATTCGAAATTATTCGAGAATATCACTATTCGCTTTGAATTCACTTCGAACCTCAAACTTGCTATTTGCCCATCCCTATTTGTGTCATAACCACAAAGTAGGGTGTAGTGATCGTGTAACCAAATTTCCGGGCAGACAAATGCCTACGTCACTTTATTTGTGCGTATTTTATACACACCCGACGTATGAACACCATAGACAGATAACATAGGTAAGTTTTTAGTGATTAGTTACGCCGTCTACGTAATGCCGTTTACACCACAGCCTTCGTTGAGTTGACTCTTAATTGTTATTTAAGCGTTTAAACATAATGTTGCCTTCGCAACAAAGTAGTCGTCACAGCAAGTCACAGTAAGCTAGAATCATCATCGGCGTAGTTAAGCAGGGAAGCAGTTGCCAACTTTGATGGTGATACAGTTGAACCCTTTTATAAGAGGCAAGTACCAGGCAGCACTTTAGGACTCTTGTAAGCAGGGTACCATAACTTCATTCTGCGATCAGCCATTACTTTGATGCGGGCACCCTGTAATTAGAATAAGCGCAGAAAAAGGCTGCGGACTGTTGCAAAAGGCTTGCAATATATGCCGTTTGTACAATTGCAACATGACTTGGTTGGTGGACTGCTTTACATAGAACAAGTTTCATGTATTCTCCACCTCAACTTTCTAGCATTATAGTACCGGTTATTGTCTCATTTTCTTGGACGTTGGCAAAATCACTTTACTCACAGTTGCCGGGTGGATTCTCCGTTAACGAAACACAGTGCAAGAGCTTGTGTCTGTCATGCACTCTATCCATTCTGCAAACTTGCAGACTCCGCAATGTCGGCGATATTTCTTGATTGGCATCTACATGAACTAGAGAGCTCACCATGCACTCCCAATATTTTTCGCTCACGCTCTCATACATGGCCGTGCCCGTGCCCTTTGAGAGCTTAAGCTGCTTCTTTTCATTGCACTTTTAATGCAGGGACCTCTCATCATTGTTTTTATAACCTTTTGTGGGATGATGGTACGAATTTGTCCCGCTTTCTCTTCAGTAAAAGCTTCCTTCGCTTCTGCACGTCGCCATCAGCACTATGCTTTTGTGCTTCCATATACTAGAAGAAACATTTAGGAAACCAAGAAAAAATAATTCACTCCTTTTCGGTGCGTCGTGTGAGTGGTACGTTTAGTTTAAATTCGTTTTGGGGAGTAGAATTTTTTGCAAATTTTTGTTCCATGGCTTGCGGGATAGCTGAACTTTCAGATTTATGGTATGTTTCTCCTTCTCTGAATTTTGCGAGAATTATTTCTTACAGGCATCTATCAATTTTGTTTCGAACCTGGAGCAGTATATCGGCCAGCACTCGTGTTGAAGCATGTTTAAACAAAAAAAAGCATTTCGTTACTAAGTCCAACTCCATAACAGCCACGTTTACATGTTTTTTGTTTTTTTTTTTGCAAGTTTGATGCGCATTATTACATGATTTATGATGCAGAAGGCCCTGAAATTCTTTTCTGACCTTTTTTTACCACGACAGTACCAGCGGCAATGAGACCAAATGCTGTGGCTGAGATGTTGTTCTTGAAATTGAGGGCAAAAAGAAAAGAATGATGAGATCGATGCTCTTGACAGTCAGGAATTGAGAAAGAGAACACGAATATACGAGATCTAAGAGAAAAACTTGTACCTCAGACCATAGTGGTGTTCATGAATCTTCAATTCATGAACACCACTATGTGGTGTTCAACGATTCACTTAAAAGATTCAATGCATTTGGTGACACCACATTGATGCGGCTTGCCTTGATTCATAGCCGTGCTTCTTTATATTATGAGGAATCGCTTTATTCGAGTCGAGCTCCTTTCGGCTCCTGCAATCTCAGCAGGCCCTTTATCCGAGCAATTTTTGTCTCTCCTCACACACTGCCGCCATCTGGCCCGAATTAACACTGGCATCTCCCCAAGTCTCGCTACGACTCGACTCACCGTGCCGTCACCTTTTCTCCAGGAGACGAAGTTCTTCTCTGGACTCCGGTGCGCGTTCCCGGCTTATGTGAAAAATTCATGAGTCGCTTTATTGGACCTTACACGGTCATTAAGAAAACATTCCCCGTTAATTACCGTGTCTCACCCCTTAGGCCTCCCTCCGACCACCATTGCCGTGGGACAGAAGTCGTGCATGTTTCTCGGTTGAAGCTGTATACCCCGACGTAATTCTTAATACTGTCGCGCGGCCAGGCGGTCGCTTCCAGCGTGAGAAGGAATAGTGAGTGCAGCGTGTGTCAGCTTGAGCTGACACACGCTGATGATGATATATGCAGATGAAGTTGTACAAATGATTATGATACATCCAGTTGACAAAGAAGAGTCAGTGACTGCGCTCAAAATATATATGGGCGGAAATTCAGGCATAACTAAAATGTTTGCCTTATTTATATCAACAGAAGAGACAGAAACAAGCTAAAAGGACACAGGAGCCGCCACTGGGCACAGCACAACAGGTGCAGCTTCAGATTGTGTACCACAGCTGGAAATGAGTTTCACCAGAAAATTTTTTTGTGTATAGTTTCTGAAGCGCCCCTGTGTACCACTCCCCTCAGGCCTTTTCTGTGCGAAGAATTTGGTGAAAGGATTACAGCTTGGTGCTCTCGTGAGACTATGGGACAGGTGTTCTCCCACATTTTCAAAGACACGTTGTGGGTCAGTGGGACACATACGTCCCACTTTTTTTCTCATAAAGTAATAATAGTCATATCTTGTTGGAAATTGCATACTATTTCTAGGCATGCTCTTTAGGTATTCCACAAGCATATTTTCTGTTATCATGTGAAAAATATAGATGAACCCACGAAGGGATAACTGAATGACCTGCTCTTCGTTTGCTGATAATAAAGAGTGAGTGCATGCATCCGTTACCTCTCTTTGTTTTCACAATAGATGAAACTTCGGTTGGAAACCGACAGAGTTGCCTTGAACCTTACATTGTTTGCTACAAGTGAGTTTGTTGACAGAAATTCCACTAAAATTTCTTCTTTACATTTGATTGTGTTTTAAGTCTAGTGTCTGTTACAAAAAGAGTTCGAATTAAAGGGGTGACCAACCATGCTTGTGAATGGTGTCTATTATGCACAGCTGTCTGTTACATCTATGTCTCTTGCAACGGAGCTCAGCTGTTCTGAGCTTTTGCTGCAGCGACACTCCCTAACTTTTTGTGTGCTCCCACATGTTGTCATGACTATCAGGCCAAGAAAGTGGGCTGTGTCTTATCTTCCTCCATCAGACCCAGTTATCGCTGAGGTGCCAGAAAACCTTCCGCCAGCTAAGTACTCAACGACATATGAAGAGCTGCGTCGACGAAATCGCGAGGAGTACGAGAGGCGCCTTTCGGCACCACCGCCGCCATCGCAGTTACCACCACCTGCTTTGTCGCAGCAGCCTCCACTCACTCCTTCACAGCCTCCTGTGCAGCCTCCGCCTCAATCCTTTGAAGAAAGGACGCAGAGGGGCTATCCTGCAAGAATGCCCAACGCAGCACCATCGGGTGGTGGCACAGGTTTGATTTGTTTTCCAATATCACGTGATATAAGTGGTCAAAGGCCATCTTACGTTAAAAGGACACCATACTAAATCAGTTCCAAGTGATAAATTGTTCTTTAGAAATTTTCTCACATTGACTCCACAATCATAGGTTCATTGTAAGACGGGAAAATGAAGTTCAGAGTTTTTATTTTCTAACTTTGCACCAGAACCCTGGCACCCGGAAGTCACTGCGACTTCACGGGTTTTAGCTTTTCTTTCCATATTCTGGCTGCATTGGCTCGATATAATGTGTTCTACAACTTGCCACATGCAAACTCTGGGTCTTGTAGAGCAGAATGTACTTAGTTTCTGCCAATAATTACATAGGCACTAGCAGACGCTTGCAATGGAAGAAAATTTCATTTTGGTTTAGTAATTAAGCCTACTCCAGAACCACAAAGTTTTAGCTGCTGTCGTACAGTTACGCAAGCACTAATGGCACGTAGCTATTGCACCAGGCAGTCTAGACTGATCCACAGCTATCCAAATACAGGAGAACCTCAGTGATACGATCACGGCTTGTACAAATTTTGGGGTGATACGAATTTTTCTGGGGTCCCGGCCAAGGCCCGTTGGCCTGCAGTGTAATGTAATACGGTTGTTGCAAACCGATTATTACCCCGTGACGTTTGATACGAACGTACGTTACCGCGCAGGTACGAACAGGGGCTGCCCGCACTGTCGCAAAAAGCCTGACATGCACGTGCAAACACGGGAACCTGAGCGCCTGCTCTGCTCCACCAGTCTGACATTTTGAAATTCTGACATCATGTCAGAATGGTTATCAGCGACGCATTGTAGCTGCCGAGATCATGCGCCTGAATCTCGGAGGCTTAATGTGCCTTCGTGCTTAGATTACAGATGGTGTTTAGGTGGCGCCTTTCCCTCTTGTTTTTCCTTTCTTTAAACTCGTTGACATGTGCTGCTGTAGTTGTACTGCATTTACAAGTGCCTGCCACGTCAATGCAAGCCATCTCCTTGCAATTAGACATCAGATAGAAGGTGGGCGAGGACCAAAAGAGGAAGCGAACGGGCTTGGTGAAGGAGCTAGGCCTCGCAACATAACATGCACGATTGTTGGGGACGCGCACATCTGCTAACTCTCCGATTTGCGGGAGACTCCCGAATTTTAAGCACACCTCCCAAAAAAACATCCCCAACACCACCACGATAACAAAACATTAACAAAAAGGGATAGCAGCTCTAAAATTTTCTGGCTTTCATCTGTCGCGCAAAAAGTGCTCTACAACAGATAAAAGGTGGGCGAGGACCAAAAGAGGAAGCGAACGGGCTTGGTGAAGGAGTTAGGCCTCGCAACGTAACATGCACGATTTTTGGGGACGCGCACACCTGCCTACTCTCCGATTTGTGGGAGACTCCCGAATTTTAAGCACACCTCCCAAAAAAACATCCCCAGCACCACCACGATAACAAAACATTAAAAAAAAAGGAATAGCAGTTCTAAAATTTTCTGGCTTTCATCTGTCGTGCAAAAAGTGCTCTTTATCTCACTTTCACGGCAGTGCTCTGGCATCACGCAGAAAAGCGTTCTAAGACTAGGAAAGGGCTACTAGCTGTCATGGGTCGTTACGCATCTGGTTCATTAACCATGCACACGCACACGTGCCATAGATTTACGAGTACAAGTGTGATCGTTGATGTCTGAAAACTTTACTGGCAATTATTCAGAGTTGTTCGTGACCTTTCTGCGGCCCTGAGAAACAGTAAATAAAACCGTACGCCAGCTTTGAAGTCCCATACTAATTTTTTATGTTTTCTGGTGATACGAATTTCGGATTATACAAATATTTTTGGTGATCCCGCAAGATTTGTATCACTGAGGTTTTACTGTACGCCGTCTCTCATATCCCGCATCTGCTTTGGGACCAAAATGCCGCTGTCTTTAATTTCAAGACATATCAGATTCTGGCTATTGCACTAGATCATAGCACATATGCTCCTGAGGTGTTCATTTTCTTTTTTCCCCTAGAGCATGCCACCATTGTCACGTGCACAACAGCATTGCCTATACTAATGCGATAATATAATGGCACTTTCTGCCACTGTTGCGACTGTGTAACCTACAGCGGCCTCCTTTCTTTTTTTTCTCTTGTTCCTCTACAGGCAAGAAGAACAAGTACGGAGACACTTGGGAAGATTAGAAAATTTATTATCTCCTAGGAAACACTTGTATTCAAATCAAGAGGAAGGGCACATAGAGCCCCTTGCAAGACATGGCGGTTTAGGATGAATCAAAGTAAATATGAAATGTACTGACATTTTGCCTTCGTGATTTTTATTGCATAACCAAACACCACAGTTACTCACATGCTTTGATATGGTAGACACTACTGGAGAATTATATGACAGTAACGTGAGCTCCCAGCAATTTGTTTACCATATCTAAATGAAATAAGATTTCAAGACAAACTACATTTTGTAAAGTTTTGTTATCATTTGGAGAGAATACCTCATGTATTGTTCAAAGACCAATGCTACACATATCACAAATTTTTTTTTTTCTGTAGAATATGGAATCTGGCAGCCGCTTTAGGCAGTGCCCGCGAGTGGTATTTGCCTTGTGCCCATATGATTGCGGCAGTCTTTCAAGACATTAGTGAATATCAACCTTGAGGCACTAAGGGAGCTCTTTCGTAGAGCCAGTGCTATCTACCGTATTTACACGAATGTAGGTCGACCCATTTTTTCAAATTGGACAATCCAATGTTGGGGGGGCCGACTTAGAATCGAAACCAAAACTAGAGCATGTTTTTTTTTTTTTTTTTTTTTTTTTTTTTTTTTTTTTTTTTTTTTTTCTTTCTTTTTTTTTTTTTTTTTTTTTTTTTTTGCCAAGCGATTTTTGGGGGGGTTCGACCTACATTGGAGTCGACTTATATTCATATAAATACTAACTTGCAGCACGCAAATACTTTGACTGTAAGGTAGACATTAAGCTGTGCCATGGCTGTTGAGACTTCCAAGTAATCCTTGGCACAATGAACCGTCAAGCGAGTCTGTGCGCACTGGAGACTGGGAAATTGAGGGTTAAGCCACAGGCTAAACACAGCATTTAAATTACTTTTGGGCTTGCTATTAACATCCTTGGCACGCTTGAAATAATGGATGTGTTTTTCTTCCTATGTCTACCCACGGCAGTGGTCTAGTAGTGGTTATTGAGCTTGACTGCTGACCAGTTAAGCCTCATAACCACTAGGTCAAGGGTCAAGGTCAAGGGACGAAGTCCCAGCTGCGACAGCCACATTTCGAAAGAAGCGAAATGCTAGAGGCCCGTGTGCTTATTTAGGTGCATGTTAAAGAACCCCAGGCGGTCAAAACTTCCGGAGCCTTCTACTACAGCATCTCATGTAATTATATTGTCGTTGTTGGGACGTGAAACCCCAACAGTGATTAATTTTATTATTTCTTCCAAAGTCTAGTGAATGCAAACAAGCGGTAAATGACAGGAAGAACATGAAGGACATTCGACTTTCGCTTTCAAGAGTGGAACACGATAGCATAATATGACCCCATTCGCATTGCCTTCTTATTCATTTGCCACACTTCACTTCTCAGTGGACACCTCAACTATGCCACAAGAAAAGGAATGCCTGTGCATGTAAACATGGGCCTTTTTAAACTGTTCTAGTTTTCCATTGCTAGTACACTTTTGAACTGCCTACTATGCCATAATTCATCATTTCAATAATTAGCAAATTACCCACATTGCCACACTTCGCTTCTCAGTGGACACCAACTATGCCACAAGAAAAGGAACGCCTCTGCATGTAACATTCGCTTTTGCCTAGTGCTAGTACACTTTCGAACTGCCTACTTGCCATAATTCATCATTACAATAATTAGCAAATTACCCATTGTGTGTCCATAAGGCAATACGTGCACCTATGCAGCTGCACACTTTGCTGATGCTGTGACTGATGATGATGATCAACTATGTTTTAGTGCTTTGTAATGGGTGAGCCTCTAATTAAAGGGCTACTGAACAAAAATGAGAGAGACTGACAAAAACATTGAAATTGTACTTGGGAGAGCGACCGTTCCGATCAACAGAGTTTATTTCACGATTTTAGGCAGTTGGCTGTACTTTTGGAGGATTGTCAGCGCGCGGCGGCTGCACTCCAGCAGTGAGCCGAGACATCAGTCACACTATGGCGGATGTAGGGTGCACTCTTGCTGTCCTGCTACTTCCCTTTGTCCACCTCTTCTTTACATATCACTTTCCCCCTTCTACTAACACGCTGAGACGTGCCCCACCATTTAGGGACTTTACCCCATTCAGGAGCATTGTTTGCTGTCGGTGTCGATCGTACTGGTTTTAGAAACTGTAGTGGGAGCTGGGTGGGTTGAGAAATGTGGCCAACCGCTGGCTTTTCTCGTGCATAGGACGTCCCCCCCCCCCCCCCATGTCTCATCCCCATTTCTCGTGCATAGGACGTCCCCAAGCATCACGTCCTCTAGACCACGGTGCAGCCTCTAGATGCAGCAGTTTGTAAAAAACTTGCTAAACTCATTATTTTCCTCTCGTTTCTGCCTAAAATGAAGGTTGCATCTATCAATTTCAGCACCCAATCTTTCAGATTGGCTAATAATCTTGGCTGCAAAAATTTTGTTCAGTATCTCTTTAAAGGTCCGACAATCATTCAGAAGATGAAATGAGATAACCCCACTAACGGCAAGATTCTCTATAGTATTGTCTAAAACGAACCCTGTTTTTCTCGTTAGATGTGGATTTATATTTTTATTTCTTTACTCAAAATTACTTTTGGTGCCTCTTGCAGCAAAAAAGTGAAAGTGCACTTGTCGACAATCGAGTGACCCTTTGCTGATGTACGCATTGTCTCTATATTAGCGTTGAAATGCAGCACACTTTTTTATTATAATCTTTCCTAACTTAAAAATTAGATATGTGTCAGGGATGACAAATAAAAGGTGTTAAAGAAGACGAAGACGCCAGCAGAACTGAATGGAAAGTGAAGAAATGCAAATCGAAGAGGAAAAAAAAAAGCTTGAAGAGGCGCGCGGGAGACGCCATTTTGGAAGGCGGGCGCGGGGAAGGGAACGGTGTGGCCAGGAGGACGGAGGACAACAGCAGATTGTCCGGGCAGTCCGAGTCTCGCCCCAGTGCTGCACGGCTTGGAGACCCGCCCGAGTTTCAGCCTCGGCGAACTGCCGTCTTCATGATCCAGTGGTCCAGCTGGCCAGCGGTGCAGTGAGCTGTCGGGACAGGTCAGCGCTTACGACGCCGACCTTTAACGAGCCCGGGCTTGCGGCTACCCGTCTTGCCCCATCAACAGCGCACGGCCAACAGTGGAGTGGGGCGTGCCAAGAGTGCCTGCCGGCACGTACCTCATGCTGCCGAAGTCGGACGACGGCCGAGCACCATGCCTCGCCTCGTCGGCAAAGCATGTTACTACGCCAGCGGACATACCGGTGCCGAGAGATGCAGCGAGTGACGGCCTCGGGACATCGTCAACCATAAGCGACCAGCGAGATTCACATGTTGTTTCGGCAGGTCAGTGACGTGTTATTTATTTGTTGAGACGGATTTAGTGTTCCTCTGTGGGTTTATTTGTATATATTTGTGTGGTAAATGAAGTGCATGTTTTTGTCACACCTTTGTCCCCTTTAGTGTGTCCATACAGCTGACTCGAGCAAAACATTTGTACTGAGCAGAAGAGTGGCGCCATTTTCGCTTGACATATAATCCGATGCTGATGAGCACAGCACGAACGTGAGCACAGCGCTAGTGGCACCTACCGATGAGTTTGAGGAGTACTAAGAGTGCCTCGGGGCCTCCGCGATTAGCTCCGGCAAGGCGTTGCCGGAGCTAATCGCAGAGGCCATGAGCACCCTGCTTGCGGGGCGATAAAGGGACCTCGTGTGACAACCAGCATTCGGAAAACTTATTCTACCTGCTTTTTATTTTCCAAAACGGTTGAAAATGTCAATATGATGATGGTTAACCACATTTTCAATCACTCCTGTGAAAGCAGAACCTTGAGCGTAATGAACAGTTTGGTGTGAAGGGCTATCAGCATTGCTATCGCTTCACAGCATTTTTGGAGGACGTGTACGTACAGTTTTAGAGGCTTTTAGATCGAAAAATACTCCTTATAAAATAAGCATGTGTTTTGGGGATCAACCGCTGCACCTACAAACACTACGTAGGGTGAGCTTTCGGTTGCGTCATAAAAAACTGGGTCCAGAAAAATCGTTTTGTCAGTCCCTTTAAACCACCCGCTCGTACAATTCGCATGGTGCAACACCTGGTGCAATTCTACTCATTTGGCATGCATTATTACATGTGTTAACACAACTGCTCACATTACACGACACCGCTATAGAGTTTCTTCCCACATGCATTTTCAAGCACTGGTGAGGCTCTGTGGTAGAACACTTGAATGTCGCGAACATTGCCTGGGTTTGATTCGGGCTCGAAGCACAATTTTCAATCTTTGCATTCATCAGGATTTTCGCTGTTGAACGACGTCGATTACAATCAACATCACCGACACTGCATTTTCTGCTACTAAGGTTCTTTAATGCTATTGCATTAATACATTCAGGCTAAGTCTTCGGCAGCATGGAGGTGGGGGGAAAAATGACGAATGCTGTTGGAAAGGCTTACTGACCCTTTTTTATGCTGGCGTGGCCTAGGGCTAGTCAGAGGTGTGAGGTCAACTGTGCCAGATGCAAGGCTTGAGTACTATAAGCCAGTGAGGCTTGCAAAGTAAGCAGATGGTTTTGATACGGGTTAAAGGGAGATGCAATTCGGAAAAAATAGTTGCGTTAATCTGTAGCCTAGGGCAATGAAACTTTTGCTGTATATATAGGCTTTTATGCTGATTTCAAATATACAGTTAGTTTTATAGTAAGTTGCACAGTTTTCGTTTTGTGCCTGGACAATGTGTAGAGTATAGTTCGTCTTGGACAAACTTTTTATGCCACTAAACTTTTACGCTTCTGAGCCATTAATGGCTCACATTGCTCCACATTAACTCTAGAATGCAAATAACTATCAAGAAAGTGCGTATAAAACATTTTGATGGTCAAGAAAAATTGTAATGCGAGGATTCTTAGAATCCTCAGCCCATACTAATTGCTTACTTTAGGTTCGTAATAATTACACAGGCGATATCAAGTTTTAAAGGAGATACTTGCACCCTTCACATGGTAAGTAATATGTGCGCAAAATTTCATCCCGATCGGGCTATCAGAAGTACCAAAAACATGATTTCCAAACTCAAGAAGTTGCCCAAAAATGGATCTTGAGAAAAACGCATTTTAAAGGTATAAGTGAAAGCTCATCTATGCGGAAAAGATATGTTATTTAAAATGATTTATTCCATCATGAGAGCTTGGCAATCATGGTTATTTTGAGCATGTGGCTTTAGTGAACCCCTCATGCGAAATGCAATGGCAAGCAACCAGGTGGCAATTTCCAGGGGACTCTAGAAAATGAGCACTTCATAGTTTTTTAGTAGCCACCTTGTTCTCTTTAAAAGCGATTTTAACCTACTTCGAGTTTAATTACAATCTTCAGTTTTTTTTTGTCGTGAAAGTAGACTAACTAAACTTGTGAAAGCAAATAAAAACGAAAAATATGTAATTTTGGAAAAAAAAACATGCGTTTTTCGACTCGCATCTCCCCTTAAGTTTACAGATTGCAGGATACACCAGCTGAAGCCACCAGCGGTGATGGTTCAAGTGATGTGCCCATCACAGGAAGATAGCAGAATAAAATGATACTCCCAGAAACAGATGCAGCAGATCATTAGCAGAATAAAATGATACTCCCAGAAACAGATGCAGCAGATCATGTGACAATGTCAGCATGGTATTTGCTGCATAGGGCGTCATATGTAGAAGCCCTCACTAACTGGCCCAGCACATCGCTTAACTCCATAAGCAACTGAACAGATGTGCAGAACGGTTCTCAGCACGCGGCGGCGTTTGCTTCCAGAACACAAAAAAAGCTTGACCTTGCAGTCACTTTGGACATTCCCTACAGCTTGCCTTGTTGCTCTGCAGCAGCGCATGCTGAAATTAGCAAAGCTGTTTGTAGAGTAAATATTAAAAATTCTATAGTTTATGTTTGACCACAATAAGTGAAAATATTTTCTCACAAAAAAAAAAAGTTGTAGGTCTAACTAACCTGGTGTCTTTGTTTATTAGTGCCCATTTGTCATCTTTGAACTTAAAGAATTTATGTACACTGTTTATTACACAGGAGGGCACAAGCTGCAGGAATAACACAATTTATTTTTTTTTAGTACATGGTGATGAAGGCATAGGGAAACACTGGAAACTGTCTGAGAGCAATGATGATGAGCAGTGTCACAAGGGCTGGCACCATGAAGGCTGTGGGAAGAGTGCTAGTTGCCTTCCCTGCAAACATACAAGCTGCAAGTCAATTCAATAGCCACGACGATTGTTCACACAAAGCTGCCAGTTCTACTCATTGTCGCGTTCCAGTGACAGAGCCTCTTACCTGACCTTCAAGGTTGTCAAAAACCAAAGCTTCCCTCCTGAAACTTTTTACCTGCCCCCCCCCTTAGAGGTAATTCGATAGCTAGTCCTTCACGTCCTTCAAAGGTGGCCCCTGAGGGCCCCTGTTAATCACAGCTGCTCCCCAGACACCCAGTGATTTCCTAAGGGTATGCACCTCTTGGTTTTCTGAAGGGGGATGTACAAATCCCCTCAGTGCGAAACGCTTGTTTCCTTTTTACACACGAGAAACAGTGCTATAGGAAGGGCATGTCTATAGCTGACTTCAAGTTAACATAGTATAGGACGACAGTACTACACCCTTATAAACAGTGGCATGATGTCTGCCTACAGATTCCAGTGCTCTCTAAGGCACCTTAGGCAAATGACTTTTGTGCATGTCACCGCCGAACAAGTGGACAAAAAAAATTCCCCATCTCCCGCTAAAGGGAACCATGTGTGGATGCGAAGCAGCGGGGAGATAATTAGCTTGAGCGGGAGGAGTGTCGCCGCTCTCATTTCACGGCAGTGGTCCGGGCGCTCATCGCGGCGCTGCACAGGAGAGAGAATGAGGCGCGCGCGCTCCGTCATTTTCATACCGCGGAACTACCGTGGCGCCCCCAGCGGAGTATGCAGCTGTCACACCACCTGTCGTGCGCGCCGCTCCATAGAGGATTCCTAGATGAAAGGACGGGGGGGGGACCGTAGAAGAGGAGAGAGAGGGGACGTGCATGCCCTGTGGGGGGTGTGGGACGCGGGAGCCGTTCCGTGGAGTAGAGGATTCTTAGAGGAGAGAGGGGGAGAAGACGCGCATGCGCTGTGTGGATGTGGGCGCCTCTCCTTAGAGTAGAGGATTCCTAGAGGAGAGAAAGGGGGGTCAGCGTGGGAGAGAGAGGGGGGAGGGGACGTGCATGCGCTGTGGTGGTGTGGGACGCGGGTAGGAGGGACGTAAGCCCCCCTCCAAACACATGCAAGCAAGATTAAGGAATGGGGTCAACCTGGGCGACAGACACCACCTGCCTAGCCATTCCTAAGCAGCCTCTCTGTGCTCTCGGCCATGACTCAAGGAATGGGGTCAACCTGGGCGACAAACACCACCTGCCTAGCCATTGCTAAGCAACCTCTCTGTGCTCTCGGCCATGACTCTGATGACTGTGTTAGGGTTGACGGCCTTCATATTACTACAGTGTTCTGGTTCGCATAATGGGTGCTTCCCTACTTCATGAAAGTGGCCGGACGCGGGACGGGGGACGGGGGACGCGGGACGCGGGACGGACACGGGAGCCCGAGCATAAGATGCTTCGCATCTAAAAATTTTGTTCGGCTGTTGGCACCACCCTTTTGCTTATCAGGAGCAACCAAGGTCCTATTTTAGACACATTCGAATTCCATCATGTTGTTGGGTTCACCATATTGTGATCTCCTATTGGCTCTCAGGGGGGTGCACTTCAATTACTTCCTCTCTTAACTGAAGATGCCTTAGATTGAGTGACATACACATGCTCACTCCCACAATACTCACATCTGAAAGCCGCATTTGGGCTGCTGCCATGAGGTGCAGAATTGGGTGGGTCACCATGTGGTTTTGGCCCATCTGGTTTCACCGGACCTGGACCCGAACCCCCACCCGGACCCGGACCTGGACCCGGATTTGGTGGTGGTGGCGGTTTCCCACCAGACTTTTTCACCGTGAATGATTCAGATACAATCTGAGCCGAACATGGAGTCTTTCCTGCCTTGGCCTTAGTGCACACAAACCCCCTGGAAGAGATCCGTTCCTGTATAAGTCAAGCTAGAGTGTTAGTTGCTAAAGAGACTTCTCTCGCTGCTTGCTTCCGCAACCAAGTCTGATACATTTGACAAAAAGGTATACACAAGCGCCTTGTAATGCCATGTTCCAACCTTGACCCAAAGGAATCGTGTTCCAAGATTAAAATTTCTTCATCTAATCAAGAGACACTACAGCATAGACATTACACAGCTGGTTTTCTTTTCCGCAGGTTATGCTGTGGCAAAGGCATGCACAAACAATTGTCTCCTTCACTAGCCACAATAATTGCCTTAAATACTGACTTTTACTCATGGCTGTAACTCGGGCTCGCATTTGTGTCATACAATTTGGCATAATAACTTTATGCATGGCAGGTGTCACAGACTTGGAATTGTTTGTCATTGAAAGAGAGAGCAACACGTTTTTGTGACTGGCAGCCACAGCACACCACTCAGATTCTCGACCAAAGCAAAGTACAAGGAATGCCAGTTGGAACATCAAATCAAAGCACACTGGGCACCGTGTTTAATCTACGTAGTACATTGGAACAAATCAAGCTTTCTTCCTTCAACAACTGAAGCCTGGAACTCGTTGCCCGTTAGTGCCCATTCCTTACCAATAAAGAATTTTTGGAAGCCTGTTCATGATTGTTCATTTGTTCTTTTTTTTTTCACTCCTGCAGTAGCCTCACAGAGGCTGCAGTATGTAAAAATAAATAAAATATATTTTTAAAAATGCACAACCGGAGTGTTGGGCCTCCTTTACACCTCATTGGCTAAGAGGATGTTTGGTGGCCATCGGAGAGGTGTCGTATGCCATTAGCGCCCCACTGATGGGGCGTGAGGGATAAGACAGCCCACTCCTCATAGTTTGGCTGTTGCCCCTGAACGTTTAAGTGCAGCCCTAATGCTATGTAATTCATTCACTGCCAAATGAATGGTCCTAGGAAAATTGAATGCATACAGTGCATTACAAATGCTGTCTTTTCTCGAAATACAATGCTCAACCTGCATCTAAATATGTTGCAATGTGGACTTTCGAACCAGCCTTTTTCACGATACACCGAGATAACATAGAATGTCAGAGGTATTGAAGAAACTTGGCACAACTTGGCATACCTGATTCACGCACACCTTCACGCAAGAACACACCCTACAAACAGCACTGTTTGGGGGGGGCTGTTCCTGTGTGTCTGCATGTTTGGATGTGTGCGTGAATGAGGGAATGCCAAGTGGTGTCAGGTTGGTTTAACGGCAAGTTCTAATATGTGAAAGGTATGTTTGCTACATGCTGTCTTGTGTACTACTGAAGCCAGCGACGACCAAATGCAAAGATCACACAGATTTGCAGCAAGCATGTGCTCAGTGTGTGATGCTTCTATTTTGCTTTGACCACAACTGTCTTTGTATTCTTTTAGTATTTCTGTCTATTTTTCTTTAAATTTTTCTTTATTCTGCAGAATGCTTGTGAAAAATTATGCACTTTGGTTTGCTCAAGTAGAACACATAAAAACAGTAGGCGTAACTGTTACAGCAAATTGAACTTCTATGAAGCTAGTAAAACTATTCACTGAAAAACTTTTCAATTGTTCACCAGTCAGACATTACGAAATTGACACTAGACAATAGTGACATTGTATTATTTACTCGGCAGAAATTTTGATGCTGTGGCATCAAAGGTGTCAGTCTCAAAGTCAGAGTAATAGAGTGTATTGGTGTGGATAAGATTTATTAATACTCCTTTCTTGCGAGAACCATGAATGGTTTGTTCTCATGACTTGTCCAGTATTACAGCATCTGTGATCCCTTTATGCTCGCATCACTTTGCTGTAATCATTGTCCGTTTCACATCTGCTGTCATCCTGCGAGTGCTTGAAGCCTAAATATCATTAGAGCTATTTTGCATGCAAAAGTGACACGCAACAAAATAGGCTGTCGCATGACCTGATCACTCGTTCCTCTTGCTAGATTGCTCAATTGCAGAAATCTAGAATACACTGCTCGTTGTCCAGAATTGCTTTGAGAGAGCAGTCTGTAGCACGAAGTTTGAATAGTACGTAAATAAGTAACATACTACTGGTTGTCACGTGGGAGCAGCAAACAGCAAAAAAAAAAAAAAAAAAACAAAGATGGTTAACTTGTTAGAGCATGTGTCATGCCAGCTTCGGTGTGTACTGCTGCCTTCATACCGCCAACATTGGACAGATGCCGCCCTCGTGGGTTTCAACTTCTAGGCAACAGCTAACTCTGCCATGTCACTTGTTGATTTGTCTACAAAATTGAGCTTATGTGCCTCTTACGCTTATTGTTTTAAAGATATCAGTCTCAAAACTCGGCCAAAGTACAGATGGTGTTTCAAGCTGTTAGATGGAAGCTTTCAAGAGACTTAACAGGAACACCAATAGATGTTTTGTGAAATGGATAGCCCGCAGCTTTACAGCACCACCATTTCACAGCGTTGTCTGCAAAGCAAGTAATGGAGTATATGTAGTGGTAGACTGCTTAGTCTGAGCCATTTGCAGCTGCTTCTTGAACAGTGACACATTGAGGTTATGCAACATTCTGTGCAACATGACAAGCTAATGCCATTGGCACTGCAAATTGCTTTAGAGGTTGCAAAGGTCTCTGGAGTGTGTTGGGATGAGGCATGTGTACTCCTTCGCAACAAACACTTCAGAGGGTGACTGCAGCGGAACCACTGTGGCTATCCTAGCCTATCTGCACTGCAAAAATATCCGCCTTGTCGGAATAAAAGTTGCAAGTTGTGCTTGCCTTCCGTTTCCTTTCTTGTGTTGCTTGTTGATTCATTCTTTGCACTAATTTACCTCAGCCAATAGTTTAATAGTATCACATGTCCTGCAATTAATAACAGAGTGCTCATGTTTGTGGCATACCTGGATGTGAGTTTTTATGTGGTCAATAATGTGCGATTTATTTGTTAAGACGATGGATAATATTGCAATGGAAGTGCCAGAGTATGCGAAATGCAGAAGAAGAGTAGTGGAGCTGGCGCTTGAACTGAGTGGTTGTGTGGTTGGGTGAACCGGACTGATCTCAAGCCACAGTTATGTTTTTCCTGCTTCCATATTATTTCATCACACCTGTAAATAAACCCATTCGTTCGTAACAATATAACAAAACGATGGACGAAGGCCGAATGGGCGTGGGGACTCGGTTATTCACTGAAATAATGTACCCGTCTATGCTGTTCAATCACGTTATACGTATGAGTGCTCTTGTCTGCGTTGTCATCTTATTATTCCTGTATCTGTTCCTAGGCTTTGTTTCTCACTATAGTGAGCTGTCATTGCTGCAGGATAGCATTCCATAAATAATTCTCGAGAGCATCTGCTAGGCTCATAGCAAGGTTTGCTATGGAACAAGATTCATTCAAAACATTTCATTCGACACTATTTCATAACCTAATAGCTGTTTGCAAAACTAGCTGCACTAGAACAGAGTAACTGTTTCACAACTTGCATTTTCAGTGCTACTGTCATTATTAGAATAACTCTGCACGCATGTATATTACTGCATCTATTACAGTCTAGCATACTGGCTATCTCCCTTTTTGTTGTTTACACAAGCTATTTTTATAACTTACTGATATCCGCACCTGTCCTGCGTTTTTGTCACGAATATTCTAAGCATCTCTTGCTTGTTTATTAAGGCCACAAGGACATCATGTGGCGTGTGTTGGTAGTTGGAAGTTTCAACACAGTGCTGTTTGCATTGATGGAAGCGCATGCCGTGGCCTATTTGGTGGCCACGTCACTTGCACATTTAGGCGGCGGCATGCAGTGAACTGTAACCTTGGTCATCAGCGCAGTATTTGTTAGTACTCAAAGAGGTCGGGCACTCTCGGGGCCCAAAGGGAGCACAAGACATGAGCACTTACTTAGCGACGATCTTCTTGTCTCCATCTTTTGCAAAGTCCGAGTCGGGTTCGAACTTCATTTTCAATTCTTTTAGCTCTGTTGTCGAAGTGGTATATGCAACCTGTGAGCCAAATGAAAGAACAAGCACGATTCTTTGTATCTATTTTTTTCTCGATGCACAGTTAAATCTGGCTCATCTGCTCTATTGTGCACATTCCAGTGTGCATACTGTGCGTGTGTGAAAGCAGGGCTGTAACAAGGGGTTCTGACCCCCCCCGAAATTTTTCCATGCTTTAGCTTTTCGGGTGATACCAAGATATTTACACACCTTCACAGCAACCACCAATTGCCAATGTTAGCCGTTCTACACAGAAACCCCTCCCGAAAAAAAACTCCTGGGTATGGCCCTGTGTAAAAAGGAAGGGGGGAGGGGCACAGCCAGAAATTTCTTTCCAGGGGCGGCTCAACCACCCTTAATATATAAAATGTTCTTTTGTGTGTGTATCGGGGCTGGGCAGTATCGTGATATAGGAGAATTGCGTACATTTGCAGAATGTATTTGTATCTTAGTAGTGATGTGGTCGGGGGGTCTGCCCATAGGACCGGAACCAGCCAAGTTGCAGGGAGAAGTTGAGCAGAGTAGCCGGAGCTGATAACAGGAACGTTTATTTACAGTATTTACATACTGAAGGTAGCCTGTTTTTACATGATGCAGGAAGATCTCTGGAGCATGTCGGCGCTCGCGTTTTTAAGGCCTTGGTCTTCCCAAGATTCCCTGCACGGGAAAACAATTAAGTCCAGGATAGTCCAATCAAGATGTAGTCTTCATCTCCGCCTCAAAAATGGGAAGGTAAAACGCCGCCTCCTTCCCAACCCTGGAAAGAGGGAAGAGGCACGCCCAGTTCGTCCAGCGGCAAGGGAGACAACAACAAAAGACACAGCACAGCACAATGACCGGTTCGTGGTGTCGAACGTGCAGACCAGCTGTGTAGTCAGCTGCAGTGTTGAATGTTGACGTTGACGGCTAGCACCCGGGCGGGCCACGAAGGCACTTCGGTAGAGTGACCTAGAATTCTAGGTCACTCTAACTTCGGAGTGTGGGAAACGTGTCTGAAGATGGACACCAAGTTCTCGGCTGATTGTTCGGTGCGTCTCGTAGCACAATTAACAAAGCAAGCAGCCTCGACTGCAAGCAACCCCTCCCAGGCAATAGAATCGTCTAAGTCGGTCGGGAGTGTCGAAAGGGGTTTGACGAGGTGTGCTGGAGGGTTCAGATCATGATTGCCGTGTTGTCGCCGCTACAGGTGCACATCGGGGAACGCTGACCCGGGAATAAAGCAGGGCAGACTGGCGAAATAATTCCGATCGTCCAAGTGGCGCCAAGCCATAAAGTCCGATCATAATAGTAGTGAAATACTTTTCAATGTATCGGTGTATCGGTGGCACGGCTGCGCGCGGCCCGCGCCGGCGCGGGAAGCACGGCTTTGCCGGCACGGCTGCAAGCGCTGCCATTGGCTGCTTTAATTTTGCCTCGCCATCGGGCCTTCAGTTATCGCTCCTCTGGCTAGGCTGATTTCAAGATGGTGGCTGTGACGTAGGCTGTGACGTATTTACTTGGGACGCTATCTCTGGCTATTCGCCTCGAGATCTTGGAGTGGCGCCCTCTCGCGTGTGACGTCACGGAGAGGACTCGGATGCAGCTCTTCGCGCGCGCGCTCGCTACGTGAAGGCTGCTCGACGCTGCCAGCCTGTCTATCGCGCTCGAGTTATTGAAACATTGGTGGGCGAGTTGATGAAGCGATTTGTACTGAATGTTTAAGCAAAATGCCCATCGAAATCGAGCGGAGTTGCCGTCAGGAGCACGTTCTGTGTCGATTGCTCCTGTTGTCGTCTGCTACACATCCATGTGTACATCTGCTTCTATGGTGAATTTTTCTTTTCGCGACTGTTCTATGGCCGTGGCGCACTCAAAATGACTTTCCTGCCTGTTTTCGATAACTGACTTCAGCGTGCGGGATTCAGCTTCCATGTCTGCGTTAAAGCGCAATAAATGTATACCGCATGCTGCGCGTGTTCGGTTGCCAAGCCTGCTCCTTCGATTCAATTCATATGTTCGGAGCATGACAAACGACGTGTGATGTCATTCAAATAAATTAAGTGGCGTTACCGGCAACAACGTTTGATTAAATACACATTTTTAGCAGCTGCTGTGTGAGCGCGTCGTAAGCACTTTAAATTGAAACACGAAATAAACAGGGTGAGTCAAAAGGGGATGCACGACGGGGATATGAAATATCGGTATGTTGTCCGGAGTGATTTTCTTTTGTTTTTGTTCTATTTTTTGCAACATATTTTAATCCTTACGTTAATAAATCGACGTTTGTTCACTCGTTCACGGTGGTCTGAAAATATGCTGAACAGAATTAGTGTAATCATACTAACGTTGAAAAATATAAAGCTTTCGCATCGAAAGATGTATTTGCAATAAAATACTGTAAATCAGTCTCAACGGTCGACTCCTGATGTGGCTTGGTGCGATCACTGTACTAAAGAGACTCGAGTTCCTTATGCATTTGCCTAAGTTGGCTCGAAGGCGAAAGCCATCTTTTTCTTGAGTCGATGTATTGTTCCTTCGCCGCCCCCCCTCCGAATGCTTTCTGGACGTAACGTGGTTTTGCATTGAAGCTTTCTACAAATCACCTGGTTGTGCATCGCCTCGGAGATCGGCCCACCGATCTCGGAGGCAATGCAAAGCGACGATGTCATGTGATGACGTAGTCATGAGACATGACATTATGACGTCACAAATTTAGTCGGTCTGGGATGTCATGATGACGTGATCATGTGATGAATTTTCGCATCACTCGTGTTGACGCTGGCGACGCGGGACGCCGACGGTCAATTTTCGCAATTTATGTGGAATCTAAGGCTCCCACCTTAAAATATTCAATCTTGTTACAGCACGGTAAAGAATCACAATAATCAGCCACAGGGGCCAAAAGGATGCTGGGAAAGAGCTCTCTTTCTCCTCTTCCTGGACACATTCGGGGATTTTTCCTAATGTTTATGAAGCTGTACTATCGGTGTCAAGTGAAACGCGAACACTGCAGCGGATCGCGTTGCCCAAGCATTAGAAATATAGTGCGCGCCATCCTGTCATTACCATTGGCAGGCTCGCACAGTGGAGTAGGCAGCATTGCGCGATCGAAAACATGAATGCGGCTCATGAACGTATATATCTCTAATCATAAGAGTCGAACTGTACCACGCGCACCACTGCTGGCGTTTCATTCCGAGCGATCTTATTTGCATCCAGCTTGCCCAGTCTATGCTAGTGGTCCGCAATAACCCGCTGGTCGATGAACTTATCGATTTCATTTTGTCGGCTGTCGTGTCTGCACAAGTCCACATGACTACAATTGGGAGTGGAGCGTGAATTTTCGTTCATCTCAAGTCTGTTTACACAACGCTGATTTTTGCGAATAAGCCGCAAAATCGATCGCGCTGCGATTTCAAAGCAGCGGAGACTCTTTTAACTCACTTGGCGGGGGGCGTTCGCGCTCTCACGTAAGCTATTTCAACGCCATCCAGCCCAGTGAGCGACGCTACGAACTCGGGGGCATGAACCTGCCCGCGATGGCTGTCGGTATACAGAAGATATGTTAAATGTTAACGTTTCTTAAACTCATGCAATGCTAGCAGTCATCTCAAGAAATACTATAAGAAGGAAATGCAGCTAGTAGTCGAGGAACGCCGTGCGACGCGAGCGAACGATAACGAAAATGCTGCTGTTTTAGCCAGAGCGTAGCAGACGACAAAACCCGAATCCCCGCCCTTGCGTCACCGGAGCGCCGTTCGCAGCGCCGCCATCGGTCGCACACGAGGCGAATAGTGCCCAGAATAGGCCGGCTTTCCGACCGTTGGTAAAGGAACACTATAGTAAAATGCTCGACGTTGCTGACGGCAGAGCACCATGCGGCAGAATAGGGAGTTTTCGAATAGCGTACGCAAAGCTTTGCGGTCCTTGCGGTCGCCCGCTATTTCCGTCACTTAACGGGAGCCCGCAAGAGGTTAGCGTATGACGCATGCGCCGCAACGCCCGCAAGCTTTGCGTACGCTATTCGAAAACTCATACGTTTAAGATTAAGAGCTCGCTTCGCAGAAATTCTGATGTCGGTGTAGGCATTGTTGGTTGTGAGCGAAAAATAATCATTTTGTCTGTGACTGAAAAATCGAGAAAGATGCAAATAAAATAATAAAAATGTTTGGTTCGAGTGAGAATTGAACCCAGGCAGTGGCGGATCCAGATTGGGGCGGTAGGGGCGATCCCCCCCCCCCCCCCTCCTTTCAGTGCCTCCAAACCATGTTTGCGCTGGCCAATCAACCCCATTCCTAACGAAAGCTTAGCGCAGCAAAATGTGCCCATATCTGCAGTGTAATAAGAAAACCCGATTAGAACAAATGAGTGGGATCCCTTGTGTGCAAAAATCAATTAACAGTGATGGGGGGCTTGCGATAATAGCACCTGCTAAAAATAACAGAGTCAGGACCCCCCCCCCCCCCCTTTTCCGGTTTTACTTCAAACGATTCGATTCAGTATTGGATTACTATTCGTATTCGATTCGGTTCCAAAAGTGTTCTAAAGGCCCATCCATTACAAAGCGCTCATACATATCATCATCAGCTGCAAAAGCATCAACAAAAAGGAAGCAGCTTCGTGCGTTGCCTTTCGGGCGCGTACTACGGTGGGCCCTTCGCTGATTCGCAAAAGGAATAATTATGGCGTTGTGGGCACTTAAGAAGTGTACTTGCAGTAGGCATTCTAGGATAGCTTAAAACGCCAATGTACGTTTCATTGCGGAACGGTTGAGGTATACGCCGAGAACCGAAGCGAAGCGCACGGGGCCGGTTTCTCGAAGCTGAAGCGTCCTCCAAATTTGTCATTCCAACCTGCAGCATCACGAGTGTTGCATGCTCTGCCAACGGAAAAGTCGCTGTTCCTTAGGTGCCACACCCCAAATTATTTTGGGGTGTTAAGCCATTTAGAAAGTTCGCCATCTAAACTTCTCTTGAGGCCATGTCGACGCTGTCTTAGTGACAGACTATTCAATTAACGGAGCAAACTTCTCAGCAAAACATAATGAATGTAAACATATCTTTTTAATTTATTGGTGTTCGCTGGTGATTTGAGCTATATGCTTACCTCGCAAGTTTCAGTGCACTGGTTCATTAATCATAATATTGTCCTGCACCTAATAAAGGCCTTAGAGAGCATAAGCATCCCAGAAGTAAAAAAAAAAAAAGAATATATTTCAGTATATGGGAAACGTGCAGCACCTACATGTGGCGCAACAGTTCACTGCAGGATGGGTGGATGGATGCTATGAGCGTCCCCTTTATAACGGAGACAAGTGTGCCACAAGGCTCGACAAATAAAGAAAAAAAAATTTGTCGCCCCCCCCCCCCTTTTTTTTTAGTTGACCTAATGCCTTAATTGTCTATTTCGATTAAATCTATCTTACTATAGGAAAAAAAACGCAAATGCATAAGCCCAGTTCTCTGCCCTTTACGGCAGAATGTCCCTATTTTCCCCACTATTTATTTTGTCTCTTCTCTCTAGTTTTCTGCCAACAATACATAACTTGCAAGTACGTCACACTGCGGAACTCTGGGATACAATCTCGGCATATGCGCCGCCATCACCGAGCAGATGGCAGCAGACGACACCGAGTCATGCTGTGCGGCTCTCGCATTTCCCGTCAACGCCGTACGTGGCAATGGCGATTTGTGCGATATTTGACTGCCGGACAAAAAGTTAAGTGTAAATATGAGATAAAAAAAGGACCTGAAGCGGGGGCGTACTGTTTGCCAAGGGTGATAACTAGAGACCGGATTTTAGGCAAATGCCTATTTTGTTCCTTGCGTTCCTATCGTGCCACTTTGATATATGAGCACGAATTAGGAGTTAAGGAGGGCTTTTATAGTGTTTTTATAGTGCCTGTAAATGCCTATTTTTTGGGGTCTGTGCCTAAATGTCTATAAGTGCCTATAAATGCCTATTTTCAAAAACGGCGCCCATATGAGCGCTATTTAAACTCAAATTTTGCTTTCGAGTACAGTTTGAGACCGTTATTCATGTTACCGGGCAAAATTGGCGTTTCGGAACTCCGTGGGGTGCCACAGCCTAGTTCCCTAGTTCAACAAACTTCCGGTAAGCAACCGCTATAGCAGCAGTGAAATGGGACGTGCCGGCCACTTTACCCCACCGCACTGACATGGCGCGAGCGTTTGGAGCAGGGGGAGGAGGAGGAGAGGAAAAGGCGCTATTTCTGCAGCCCTAAATGGGAGCACGTCCCAGCGTATACAGTGCAATGAGGAGAGGAAAATAAAGGTGGCAAGAGGAGAGGAGAAAAGAGGAGAGTGGCCTCCGTGGCCGCGGCTTTTAAGGGGTATTCACACGGAGGATAAATCCTCGGGGGAGAAGCAAGGATTGCGGATCACGTGACAAAGACTTCATGGATTAGCGAGTGCGCGCGACCTCCCCGCGCCACCTCGGAGGAGACGGGGACCTTTTCCCCGACAGGTCAAACTATCCCCCCCCGCGGTGGGGGGATACAGCGGTATTTCACGCAGCTGTTTGACCACATTGTTGCACTTCCTCCAGCAGAAAGCCGCAGCGCGCTGGTGGTTTCATCGTCAGCAGCTGGTGAAACGTGCGGTACAAGCCACCACAGTGGTCTGGTAACACTGGTCTCCCCGTCCATTCGCTTCGTCCGTGTGAGCGGGGAACATTTGGGGGAAATTCTCCTCGCGAGATCACGTCAATAGGCTCCGCCTTTATCCCCCGAGGATTTGTCCCCCGTGTGAATACCCCTTTACAGCCGGTTTTCCAGTCAAGTGTTCCCAAGGAATTGAAGCACCTCCTTGAAGACATGGGTGTGGTGGGGGGGCAAAAAACAGGAGGTGCCTCTGTGCAGCAGCAGGAAGACGGAGAACGAATGCGAAACCATGCATGGAGTGCCGTCAGGGGAATGTAGAGTGCAAGTAAAAAAAAAATCATATGTGCACTTGAGTTTTGTCTCGTTTGTAATTTACTTCTTAAAGGGCGCTACACCAGGCCACATAAGAAATTTTAGTTAGACACTGGAAGTTGTTGCGTGTCCAATGAAGAGCTTTGTACCGCAAGAACTTTTTAAATGGTTCAGAGCCGCGAAAGCATGATGCTGCTAGGTAAGCTTGAAACCTTTGCCACTCGCAAGCCAAATTTCTTCCCTGCCCTCTTCGGTATCGGAGCAAATCGGAGCCAGAAGATCACACGACGCAGACGCATCAACACGTCATGCGCACGCAAGGTTACACTGTATGCGCATGCCATGCCTAAGCCAGGTCGTGCATGTGGTGTTGTGGTTTCGGTTCCCTTTTGGGAACCGGTTCTCTTGCCCCCCAGGGGGGCGCACTTCAATTGTATATAGTGCACTGTACATATTAAAGAGTGTCTTCGTCCTTTGCTCGTTGACCCGGCAGCGTCTTGCGTCTGCTGCGGGGCCGCCGTTCCGGCGTGCACCCGGCGTTCCTTCGACGTGGCGTCTAGGGCGCTCACGTCAATACAACATTGGCGACGAGGATACTACGAATCCACGTGCATCAAGTGATACGGTGGGCATCTGAACTTTCTATTGTGCTGTCGTTCTCAGCACCCTGGCTGCTTCCCCACCATACCGTATTTTTCATCTACTGCCACCGGACTTACCACGAGGTTGTGGACCAGTACAGGTCGTTTTCGGACGCTGCGTTTGGACGCCTCCGGTGCTACTCCTGCTTCTCCTGCGCATCTTCCGTGGCTCTCTGTTTCACCGGCAGCATGAACGCCGCCATTCCACCTCCTGTTTTTCTTCAGTGCCCCGGCGTTCCTCCCATTCCTTGGATGAAATGGCGCCGCGTCTTGAAAGCTTACATCGACGCGGCGGCCCCGGACGCGACGCCGGAAAGGAAGAAGGCACTGCTGCTCAATGCTCTCGGGGTGGAAGGACTGGACGTGTACTACAAGGCTGCTGAGGAGCAAACGCTTGACGGTGAACAGTCTACCGGAGACGGTACGGGTCGCGACGCATACCAGCAGGCCTTAGCCGTCCTCGACGCATGCTTCGCGCCGCCTGAAGACGGTGTCTGCGTCCGTGCCCAGTTCCGACGCAGAGTGCAAGAGCCGGACGAAACTGCTGTCCAATACATTCAGGAGCTGCGACGTTTGGCCGACAGTTGCAGTCTCGGCACCGCAGCCAATACGATGCTACAAGACCAAATACTTCAAGGACTTCGAGACGCCCACTTAGTACGGGCTTTTATCAGAATGGGAGACACTTTTACCGTGCAGAAAGCGTTAGAGCACGTCAAGCAGGAGGAACGCGTCGAGCGTACCATGCAGCAGCTGACTACAAGTCAACGCAGTTACGCGACGCAAGCATGGGTGCCTCGGCGTTCGTCCTCTTCTACCGTCTCCCGTGCAAGACTCGGCTCTACAGGGGCATGCTTCCTCCCCTACTTCACCGCCGTCCCAGCCGAGTGTCCGCTTCCGCTGCGGTTCGCCTCACCACTGGGCGAATTTTCCAGGCTGTCCTGCGCGACACCGTACTTGCAACATCTGCGGCAAGCAAGGACACTTCGCTGAGATGTGCCGGTCATCGGGAACCTCGGCGTCTATCCCAGACGGTGAGACAGGCCAAGAATGTACTGCCACGAATATAGTTGCAGTTTTACCGGTGGCAACGAAGACATGCTCTGCTACGAAAACCATGGCGGACCTTTCGGGTGATAATACGACTTCCGCTACTCCAACGACGCCTGCTCTAGTTGGGTTTGTTGATACGGTCCATGCTTCACCTGTTCGCGTCCCAACTGCCTGTGTTCCTGCTGTGCCTGCTACGGCCGTGTTGCCTCCTACTGTGCCTGCTACGGCCGTGTTACCTGCTGATGTGCCTGCTAAGGCCATGTTACCTGCTGCTGGGCCTGCTACGGCGTTGTTACCTGCTGCTGTGCCTGCTACGGCTGAGTGTCCATCGACTGTGGGTGGTTTTACGGAGACTGCACCTGTTCGTCATGTCTCGGAGGTGCATCCACCTGTCGTGCCAGCCCCGACTGTGCCCGCTCCGGGGTTCTGCAGTGGTACTGCGTCTGTGGCACCGAGACATTCTCCATCGGTACCAGACCTTCATGTACGCGTTTCGAAAGGTCACTCCGCAGGCCAACGAAAGAGGTCTCCTCCCGAAGAGGGGGGAGAGTTCACCGGCCAGCTGTCCTCCTCCTGCTCCACCGTACTACTGCGAGCTACTGCAGTTCCGACAGATTTCGCGGAAATGGCACCTGTACAGGCGTCGGCGCCGCAGACTTAAATGTGACAGTGACTGTGCGGACATCCTCTCTCAAGGGAGGGGATGATGTGGTGTTGTGGTTTCGGTTCCCTTTTGGGAACCGGTTCTCTTGCCCCCCAGGGGGGCGCACTTCAATTGTATATAGTGCACTGTACACATAGGCGTGCGCACGAGGGGGGGGCAGAGGGGGCGGCCGCCCCCCCCCCCAAGTTACCTAAGAGGGGGGGGGCGCAAAGTCGGCCCTATACATTTACTTAATAGGGGAGGGGGGGCGCTGCAACGAACCCTCGACCCCCCCCCCCCTGAAGGGGAACCCTGCGCACGCTTATGACTGTACATATTAAAGAGTGTCTTCGTCCTTTGCTCGTTGACCCGGCAGCGTCTTGCGTCTGCTGCGGGGCCGCCGTTCCGGCGTGCACCCGGCGTTCCTTCGACGTGGCGTCTAGGGCGCTCACGTCAATACAACGGAGGGGATGATGTGGTATAGTGGTTTTAGTTCCGGTTTAGGAACATGTTCTCTTGCCCCCAGGGGGCGCCATTCCCTTGTATATAGTAGAGTTACTGTATATGCTACCTTTAGCTAGCAGAGTTGCGCATAGGTCCGCCATCTTGCCCGCCGAGGCATCCACGCCATGCAGGAAAGCCACCCCTTTCGAATGTAGGAGCCTACGCGGCCCAGCGGCGCCGTGCGCTTTCTCGCTCGTTCATAACCCGTCGCTGGCGCAATGCCTTCGGCTTCGAAGAAAAAAAAAAGAACTCTAACAAATAATGACTTCAGATGAAACTGGTGCTATAGCTTGTTTGATGGCATGTCACCATCGCAAGTAATATTTTTGTTTTAAATAGCGAACAGGCAAACTTCGACTTAATTTGTCGAGATTCTCGACAAATTAAGTTCAGCAAATCGCTCGTTTCACGTAGTTTTTGACGCAGCGCTTATAGGTGGCTCGAGAAAACAATTGCTAGAACTATCACTCCGCGTTTAACAAACAACGCAAGCAAACGAGAATTTTCCGCATATCTACGTAGCTGTGGCATAAAGTAAACACTCGGTGAGGTTTCGAATGCAATGCCCCACAGTGCCCGGACTGAATTATACTGTTTTGAAAGACCTGTAAGGTGCATATTCACGCATTCATTCGCGCACAATTTTATCGTTCCGTCCCGTTCGATTTAAGTCAACGGCTAGCCAGCCGTTGACCAGTGGGCAGCACTGAGTCACGGCGCTACGTCGCACAGGCACCACTAGCACTGACGTTCACTAAAAACAGACAACGCAAGACACAACCACAACACCAACGAAAAACATTCCGCACTCAGCGGGATCGCCTCGCCGGAGCGCTTGGGCAGCGATGGCGATAGCGGTGGCAGCGGTGGCACCGGCGGTAGAGCAGAGCAGCGGTGGTGGCGCGGCGGTCGCCAGCACCCGTGCGGCCGTGAAGTTGGCTTTCCCTCAAAAGGATGCTTTTTGCGCACGTGAGCGCGCTGGGCGAATGGGGGGCGCGAGCGGCGAGTTCTATCAGAGGCGCAACTCTGCTACCTAAAGGTAGCATATACAGTAACTCTAGTATATAGTAAGTATATAGTGTAATGTATGCATTAAAATAGGAGAGTTCCTGCTTGGCTACCGGCTGCTGCTGTACTTCTTTACGGCCGGCGCTTCGGGCGCCGTGCCCTTCGTTCTCCGTGCGTCGCGTCCGACGCACGATACCACAGTGCACACAAGCGGTGTTGTGTCGTTTCAGCGTTCTCTCTAGTGTACTGCCTGTTTCTGTGGAATGGATCCCTCTGTGCGCTTGAAGAGGCTGGCATGGATGATGTGTCCTTACCACTTCACAGCGCGTCGCACCGCTGGAACTGCTGTAAGCGACGATGCATCAAAATTACGCCAAGCGTTGTCAGGGTTCGCGCCCGCACGACGCGGCAAATGCGAGAACACGGACGCAAACGAAATGGAGGCATCACACTCAATTCGAAGTAAAAAAATTAATAAAAACGCACACAGATTCCGTTTGTACGTTTTAATATTTCTACAACTTCCATTCTTCTATTCAAGCAACAGATTACACAAATTACACATGTGCCTCGAATAATTCTCGCAGTGTCACGTACTACTGTGACGTGCGCAGGACGATTCCTTGTTGTACGTCATCTCCTCCATATTGGTGCGCGCGCCCGTGAGATCAACGGCAAGCGGCGTTTATTCTGACATTTCACCTCTTTCCGGGGCGCGTAGCGTTGCAAATCTTGGCAGACGTGATCGTTAGCGCCCAGTGCATGCATTACACTTTGCCAGCTCGAAATTCTCCAACCTGGTAAGGAGCCCTTTAAGGTGTTCACAGACAGAGGATAAATTGACCCTGCGCGATTATACCCGGCCAATACGAGGCTAAAGGACCCTTCTTGCCTTTTAGCGGTCTTGCTATTGGCTCCTGGGCGGCCCTTCTCAGCCATGCCGAAAAGAGACACAAGCGTGTTTATCCTACGGCGGACACTTAACTCACCAATGCTGGGCAATAAAAGAAGAGACCGTGTTCTGGAAACCGTGCGGGAAAACGGACAATAGCATGGATATGTTTTAAACCATTGACGCCTTTGTGCCATCACAAACTATAACATATGCTTTCTTGTCGTAGACATAGGACGCACGCGTCTTACTTCGAAAATCTGAGTTTTTGCAAATATTTATTGTGCCTATATTTACGATTTTCGTGGCCTAAAACTTGCGTTTTGCCTGCCTGTCCTTGGCGCCTAAAACGCGATTTTTAGTGCCTAAAAATCCGGCCTCTAGTGATAACAAACCCATGCGACCGCACGAAAGGACTGTCCGAGAAGCGGATCACATGGCTCATGCGCGGAAGATTAGGAATTGGACCTCAAGACTAAACAACGTACGTGTGTGCGGGCGTCACTTTATAACAGGCATGTTATGTTTCCAAATATCGTGCGAGGTTGGTTCACCCATTACGTGCGACACCATGGATAGTATCGATAGTATCGATGGTACTATCGATACTATCGATAGTTGAGTCGCTATCGAACTATCGATGGTAGAAGAAACTATCGATAGCGCTATTGATGATATAAAATGAACCGCGCCAACTCATCGCAGCATAAACTTGGTTCTCTGAGTGTATGGTAGTCAGGCCTGTAGCCAGAAATTTTTTTCGGGGGGGGGGGGGGGACCTGTTGAAAACCTTGAAAACACCCTATTTTCATTATTTTTTCTCGGTAAAACACCCCCCCTCAATCCGAATTTCGGGGGGGGGGGGGGCGGGCCCCTAGCCCCCCCCCCCCCCCCCTGGCTACGGGCCTGGTGGTAGTATATTGTCACGTGGGTCGTGACGTTGACGAAGGCAGCAGTCGGCGTATCCAAGATGAAACTCTTTATTTGGCCGAACTTGTGGCCGGTAAACGGAAGGGCAAACTACAGCAAGCAATGCACGCTGTACACTGATATCGGCGAACAGAGCGTCGGCCGTCGATAAACTGATCATCGTTGGGACTCGCCGTCTTTTATACATCAACTTTTCAGCCTTATCACTGGTGATCGCGCAAGCACTGTAATAAGCTTGACTGTTCGCCTCCTGCGCACAATCTTAACAAAACGATCTACTACAATCGCGAAGCATCTCGAACATTGGGGCTTGGTCTGCGGCGAGCATTGCTGACAGTCGTCTTTGTGGGCCCAAACCGAATACAGCAAAATTAAAACAAGAAACGTGTGTTGCAATATGGTGGAGCAGGAGAAGCAGTCAGAAGGGCAAGAAAGTTGACATATGCGTTCCTTCAGTAGAATGACTGGCTGACACATGAATATTGAGCTGAACTGTTCAGCTTTATCAGTAAGGAAGCCGTTACATGTGGCGGAAGTGCGCGGCCTGAAACTTACATTGCATTTTGTGAATTCAAAATAAAAATATGAAAAGCTTAAGTTTTTAATTGGTGTAGCTGGTTACTTTTGAATATAACTTTATTTATGGACACATTGCGGCATGTTGACTGCGGCAATAATTTATTTATTTCACCAGAAGATTGATCATAAATTGAGCGAACTGAGTACTGGTGATAGTAGGTTATCGCAAATGATATGGCAATATCGTCGCCCAACAAAAGCTTAACTATTCACAGCGCTATTGATTATACTATCGGCAGCAATACTCCTGATAGTACTATTGACTGTGCTGTCGATACTATCGATAGTCCATCGATAGTAGTACTATGGATAGTTTGTTTACGCTATCGATAGTTTGAAAAAAAAAAAACTATCGATACTATCGATAGTCCATTTACCGATAGTTCTGCATCACTACTGCAGACACGGATAATCCGAGTTTCCCATTCAACACTGCTTCGCTGCTGGCTGCATAATTTCCTGAACTATTCTCCTTCGTCATACCCGCAAGGCAAACGATCAAAACACGTGCACATACGCCAAACGATCCGCCGCACCAACGTAAACACGGCGTGGTCACTGAGCTAGGAGGATATATAAAAGTTTTTATATATCCTCCTAGTCACTGAGACATATGTGCTCCGTGTGCTCGGTAATGGCGGATACAAGACAGGAACTGACGTCACTTGCAAGTTCTGTCTGATTTCTATCGCGCGCGTGTTCAGCTTTCCATTGTCGTCCCTAAAACCCAAGGCTTCATATAGGCTCGTGCCTAAGCGCCTAATCGTACACTTGAGTGTATATCTCCACAATCAATAAGAACATGCTCCGTCGTTTCCTTATGCGGAGGAATTACGGAGTCGCCCTATCGGACGCGCCTCTTCGTGAGTTGGGCTATAGTGCCTAGAATATACAGTACATTCTAGTCGGCACCGTCGGCACTCTACGAAAACACTACGTGTAAGCATAGGTCGGCAAAACTTGTGGAGCTCGCTCAGACTCACTCATGAAATATATTTTGCGCTTAGGGCTCACTCGGATTTAGACTCACCAATACATTATTCCGTTAGCCTAGAATTATTTTTCGACCATGGTGTCAATGCTCTGTAACACCAATATCTCACGCAGGCCCGTAGCCAGGGAGGGGGAAACGAGGCCCCCCCCCCCTCCCCCCCCCCCTCCGCGAAATTCGGAAGAAGGGGGGTGTTTTACCGAGAATAAATAATAAAAATGGGTGGTTTTCAGGGTTTTCAACAGGTGCTCCCCCCCCTCCCCCCCCCCCGAAAAAAAATTTCTGGCTACGGGCCTGATCTCACGTAATCGGTGCTCTTCTTGGCGCCTTTTGATATAGTACCGGATACGAGTTATGAGTGCTCGTAAGCCAATAAGGCACACAAATGTCACGTAGCAACGTTCGCAGGACTATATAGCTGTCCAAATAACGGCGGCACAGCCGCATGATGTAGGAATCGCAGTGAAAGAGAGAGAGGTTATTGTATACCAAGTCGCTGCAAAGCGGTGTAAAAACAAGGAGTAGCGACAGTAATGTAAAGTTTTAATGCGCAAACCTTTTTTGGGTAAGTTCTCCAGCAATTTTGGTGCTAAAATTGTGTCTATAACGCAAAAAAACGTGGCACCATTCCGACAAGCGCTGTGTGCGTACGGCTCCGTAGAAAACGAAGTTTGGATGGAACAACTTGAATTTTGGAGTAAACCTAATTTTAAGGTCAACATGGAGGTGCATATGGGACAGCTTAGAGGAGAAAGGCGTCATTAGCTTGCCAGAATACTAGGGCGAGCGTCCCAGTGAGCGCTTTCTTCACCGAACATCGCAGCCCCAAGCTAAAGCAGAAATCTTCCTCGTGAAAGTTCTGCCTGCACGCTCGTGTTGTAGCTGATGGCCGTTCAGATTGCTAAGTTTCAAAATCTAAGCCTCAGAATCCGCGTTCCCTTAGGGTAAGAAGCTCCCGAAGGCTTCACGGAGCTTCTTACCCTGAGGGCACGCCTGAAGGCTGACATTGGGCTCCGTTGCGTACGTCCTGCACAGCGGTACCGAGTACTGTCCTACCGTATAAGACGCCTTCAAAGACAGTGACTGCATATTACGGTGATTTCAAGAGTTGTCAAGCGCGCGCCGGAAGCGGGAAAGCTCCCCGTTTAAAGAAAATTACAGCGCAGGTTGCATTCTAAAATTTCGTTTGCGGCCGCGTCGGTACTCCCGAAGCAGACGACCCGGCTCCTGCCGAGCGCGTATAACGCCGATGGTGGCGCCAGCTTTTCAAGTGGCGGGCCTCGCGCCAAATAGCGGGTGGCTTGCATTGGCGTCACTGAAACCCCAATGTTGGAGCACTAGCACGGGGGGACGCGAAGTTTGCGATGTCACATTAACGTTATCAAGGCATCACATGCAGGTTTGTTTTTTATTCACGCACTGAGCCGTTCCTGCCACGTCGTCATCTCATTGAAGCAGGTTAACCATAACTTGCTTGTCATCAAAGCCGCCATGGTGGTGTGCCAGTACATTCAGAATATGCGTATTCACTGAAATCAATCCCGCAAGCTCCATGTATAATACTCACGGATTGAAAGGCGAAATTCTAGGGCTAAGCAATGCACGTGCTTTCGTTTCCAGCATATACAGTTCGTGTCATATCGGCAATTCGGCATAATTTTGACCAGAACACTTGCATCATCGCCAACATTACCTTTGGCGGCCAGCGTGATGACGCGTTTGTCACGAGCGATTGCTTATAGCAGTCCTTATACTAAAGAGAAATTACGTCGCATTTCAATCAGCGAGTGTTGTACATTCAGAGCAAGATTTGTAATCCTATTTTAAATAAAGGTTTATCTACATCCGCCGCTGCTTCAGTGCTCCCTGTGAGGAGAGCCTTTTGAATGCCCTAAATTGAACAGGGACTATGTATGACAGCTCACTGAGATGTTGAACTATTTATGACGAGAGCAGCATCTGTAGACGAAAAGCTCCTCACACGGAATCAGGCGATCAGTCACTCCTCACACGGAATCACTCTCCTCACACGGAATCAGGCGATCAGTCAGAGCTAAATCCGTCCCTAGCAGAGGACTGCCCACCCCGGAAGAAGCGTACTCTTGAAAGCACGAACGATGTCTCAGAGGTGTCAACTGAAGCTCTTGAGGCGCATATCAACAAAGTCGAACAGAGAGTGGATCTCGGCTTTACACAAATCGCGGAGAGATTTGCTCGTCTGGAACAGGTCATCACTGACCTTACGACTAAGTTGCCCGCCCCCGCGCCGCCACCATTACCTCCTCCCGCCTCATCGTGACTTCTCATCCTTCTGATAAGCACTCATTCCCTCAACCACTGAAAATTTGGCAATGGAATTGTAGAGGCCTACAAAGCAAAAAAGACAACTTATATCTCCACTTGCAGCAGGCCACGCCCGTGCCAGATGTCATCGCCGTACAGGAACCAAAAAAACAATGCAATATAACTGGTTATCAAGCTATACAGCCGCAAACCTCCCCCACCCCATGGGTCACCACTTATGTTCATCGTAACATTTCACATGTCACCCACGACTTATCGGATCTATATTCCGACTGCGTCTTCCTTGAGCTCCTGCCGCGCAATATACGTTCTCCCACTTTATTTCTTTTAAATATCTACAGCCACCCCCCGAGACAAACCAGCAGACCTTTTGAACGCGCTCGCGCGAGCCCTTTCTATCGCCGGCAACGTGCCTATAGTCATAGTCGGTGATTTTAATGCCTCACACGTTGATTGGGGATACAGGGCCTCCTCTGTCAAAGGAAGACAACTCTACAACTTCATCCGACAACATAGGCTATCCCTAGCGACGGACACCACGCAAGCTACGCGCATAGGAAACAGCGTTAGTAGAGACACGTGCCCAGACTTAACACTCGTTAAGAACATCAGTAGGCTACAGTGGCAGAACACTGGCCTCACCCTAGGCAGTGATCATTATATAATTGACGTCACCCTTCAGGCGGGTAATCTCAGACCGCGGTACCAGCTCAAGGCTGTTGTAGACTGGGATAAATTTAGAAAAATTCGCGCAATGAAACAGGCCACCTCCATTTCAGACTATGGGGAATGGGTCGCGCAGCTACAAAAGGATATGGAATTAGCGACTAAACAAGCCCCAGCTGAACACGCAAATGAGCCGGTCGACAGCCGTTTGCTACACTTATGGGAGGCTTACCAGAGTATGGAAAGACGCTGGCTTAGACAAAAACACAACCGCGCATTGCGGCGTCGCATGTCTGCGACTCTCAACCTCATCACAGAACATACCGCTAATCTTGTCTCTCAGCAGTGGACGCAGTTATGCAATAGGCTCGATGGAAGCCTCCAATTTAAGAAAACGTGGTCCTTCCTTCGTCAATTATTAGAACCACTAAAAACAAAGGCGGAAACTAGCAAGCTTATCACTCGACTGGTTCATCTAGCGAAGCAGCGTGGTCAGGATATAGCACAAACCCTAACTCAAACCTACTTTCCGCAGCACGCGCCTGAATCCATGTCGGAATACGGGGGCCTTCCCAACCTAGAATTAGACCGCCCCATAACGGAGGCAGAGGTGTGCGCAGCGTTACATCAGCTACGCACCACCTCAGCACCCGGCCCTGATCGCGTCACCAACAAATCTTTACGCAACCTGGACGCAGGCTCAATTAAGGTCCTCACTGAGTATTTTAACCAGCACTGGGAACAAGGCACGCTGCCTCCCCAATGGAAACACGCTAAGGTTACATTCATCACAAAACCTGGAAAACCACTCGACCTATCTAATTTGCGCCCAATATCCCTCACTTCGTGTGCAGGCAAACTCATGGAGCACGTAGTCCTCAATCGCCTGAACAGATTCATGGAGCAAAATCACCTCTTCCCTCCTACTATGTTTGGATTCAGGGCAGGGCTCTCCACCCAAGATGTAATGCTCCAGCTCAAAGAGGAGGTACTAAATCGCGACTTCCCACATCTGACAAAAGCTATATTGACACTTGACTTGACCAAAGCATTCGACAATGTGCGACACGCGGCTATTCTCCAAAATCTCAGTCAGCTCAACGTGGGTACCCGCACTTATCAATATGTTAAAGCCTTCTTATCGAACCGAACCGTGGAGATCCACCTAGGATCGGTTAAATCCCCCCACCTTTACTCTCGGCAGTAGGGGCACTCCGCAAGGGGCCGTCCTATCTCCTTTCCTATTTAATATAACTCTAATCCCCCCTCGCGCAAAAATTATCGGCCATACCGGCCCTACAACACTCGCTATACGCCGATGACATCACGCTTTGGACCACCACGGGCAACAGTGGCACAATCGAATACACCCTCCAAAAAGCAACACAAATGGTCCAAGAACACGCACGGAGCATCGGCCTCAGCTGCTCAGCTCCTAAATCAGAACTTCTTCTCATTCGTCCCCAAGAACCTTCCCCTCCGGCAATATCAATATATTTGGATGATCAACTCATCCCTCAGGTAAACAACATCAGAGTTCTAGGCCTCCACATTTCCAATAACGGCTCCAATTCCATAGCTATAGGTGCGATACGGAGGTCAGTGCAGAATATATCCGCCCTCATAAAGAGGATTTCCAATCGCCACAGGGGCATGCGTGAAGCAGACACGCGCCGCCTTGTCCAAGCATTCTGCCTCTGTAGGATCACTTATTCCCTCCCCTTATCTGCACCTTTCATCTCGAGAGAGAGATCAGGTAGATCGCCTCATCCGCGCGGCATATAAAACTGCTATGCACCTTCCTAAGAGTACCGCTACGAGCAAACTTCTCCAGTTGGGTGTGCATAACACGATTGATGAACTCGTCGAAGCACACCTCATTAGCCATTATACCCGCCTTTCCCAGTCTGAAACAGGAAGGCTGCTCCTTCAGCGCCTCAAAATTAACCTCATAGGATGCACCACCACCACGAATGCACCGCCCGAATGTATTAGCGACAGCCTGTACATCCCACCATTACCCAAAAATACCCATCCCACCCATAATTACGATCGGAGAATAGCCAGAGCTAGGTCGCTTCATAGGCGCTACGCATCTTCGCCCGCGGTCGCTTATGTCGATGCCGCAGAATATTCCCCATCGTCCGGCCTTTGCAGTGGCAGTATCAGACAATGCCAACAAACTACTTTGTTGCGCCACCTTCGACAACGTGACTCAACCAATCGAGGCGGAAGAAGCTGCAATCGCTTTGGCAATAGCTCACACTCAGGCGGAATATATATTCTCAGATTCGAAAACGGCCATTCGTAATTTTGCTATGCGTCGAATTCATGCTCCCGCCCACCGTATCCTACAATTCCTCCCTCCTCCTGAACGAATAATCACTATTTTATGGGTTCCCGCGCATTGTGGACATCCCGGGAATACAGCCGTCCATGAAGAAGCCCGAGCACTCGTCAACCGGGCAGTGGACGGTCTGCCTTCCTTTCACAGCGCGCGGGAATGCCTACTCACCTACCATGAAAAGCGGTACCGAGTACTGTCCTACCGTATAAGACGCCTTCAAAGACAGTGACTGCATATTACGGTGATTTCAAGAGTTGTCAAGCGCGCGCCGGAAGCGGGAAAGCTCCCCGTTTAAAGAAAATTACAGCGCAGGTTGCATTCTAAAATTTCGTTTGCGGCCGCGTCGGTACTCCCGAAGCAGACGACCCGGCTCCTGCCGAGCACGTATAACGCCGATGGTGGCGCCAGCTTTTCAAGTGGTGGGCCTCGCGCCAAATAGCGGGTGGCTTGCATTGGCGTCACTGAAACCCCAATGTTGGAGCACTAGCACGGGGGGGACGCGAAGTTTGCGATGTCACATTAACGTTATCAAGGCATCACATGCAGGTTTGTTTTTTATTCACGCACAGAGCCGTTCCTGCCACGTCGTTATCTCATTGAAGCAGGTTAACCATAACTTGCTTGTCATCAAAGCCGCCATGGTGGTGTGCCAGTACATTCAGAATATGCGTATTCACTGAAATCAATCCCGCAAGCTCCATGTATAATACTCACGGATTGAAAGGCGAAATTCTAGGGCTAAGCAATGCACGTGCTTTCGTTTCCAGCATATACAGTTCGTGTCATATCGGCAATTCGGCATAATTTTGACCAGAACACTTGCATCATCGCCAACATTACCTTTGGCGGCCAGCGTGATGACGCGTTTGTCACGAGCGATTGCTTATAGCAGTCCTTATACTAAAGAGAAATTACGTCGCATTTCAATCAGCGAGTGTTGTACATTCAGAGCAAGATTTGTAATCCTATTTTAAATAAAAGGTTTATCTACATCCGCCGCTGCTTCAGTGCTCCCTGTGAGGAGAGCCTTTTGAATGCCCTAAATTGAACAGGGACTATGTATGACAGCTCACTGTGATGTTGAACTATTTATGACGAGCGCAGCATCTGTAGACGAAAAGCTAGTCGATTCGGCTATCTCTACAATGCCACTAAAAAAAATCGATCTTGCTGCAACAGAATGTCGGCACCGTCACTATGAAACTTTCACCGCAGCCGTTGGTAATATGCATACAGCGGCGCCGTTCAGTCGCAGCAAAATCAACACTTCATTGCGGACAACACAGACAAATAAAATGCTTGCAAACGTGATATATTGAACTAAATCAACTGTAAAACGCCACGTCTCTGCGATAATTGTCATGTTCACGCGCATATACGTAAGCACGCAAACAAGCACACGTACGTACGCAATCGCATAGGCGTGCGCACGGGGGGGCGGGGGGGGGGGGGGGTAGGGAAGGGAAGGGGGCGCCCCCCCCCCCCCCCTTGTCACTCTAAGAGGGGGGGCGCGAAGTCAGCCCCATACATTAAAATAATAGGGAAAAGGGGCGCTACGACTCAGGGGGGGGGGGGGGTGCAAAGTCAGCCCCACACATTGGCGTAATAGGGAGGGGGGGCCGCTGCGACGCTCGAACCTTCGATCTCCTGAAGGGGAAACCCTGCGCACACCTATGCGCAATCGCGCGCAGCCCAATAGTACTCGTTCAAATGATTAGTCGTGACAGGACTGCAACTTACATACCATTTCTACTGTTTTACCCTCGGTGCACTTCTCTGCTTTCCCAGGTGGATCTGTAGATAGCCCGTCAGGCACAGGTTTGTCATCAGTATAAAGTCCTACGTACGCCTCGAAAAAGTTCCCGGTTTTAGTGCTAAGGGTAACTGTAGGGAAGAGTAAGAAGGGGATTATAAAGCACTCAACAACAAAACGACAGGTAATGCCAAGTTTCAGGAATATGCCATTTTATAATATACAGGGTGTTTTATTTTTTTAGAAAATACAGATTTTTATAAAAATTCTACGACAATCACGCTCCAGTCGTTTGCGCACAGGTGCTCTATATCGAGGTGGAAATGCTTTGCCGCAGCTAGAATAACACTTTTTTTTCCCCATTTCCAGAAGCGTGTATATATGCACTGCAAAAATAAACGCAGTTGTTGGTAGTCAGCGCTAGTCCTGTTTCATCTGTCTCGTCCTTGTTGTTATCGCGCTGTTTTTTACTATGTATGTGTACCAACAAGCTCAAGTTCGCACGCTTCTCTAGAATAACACCGACGAGATTAATTAAGGGAAACCTGTCAATTAGCTGTTTAATTCTTCACTTGAGGGCAGTTAATGCTAGAAAGTTGTAGTGCCTTGTTTAGAAATCACGAAAGTTGCACGCAATTCGTGATATTCATAACCTTATTTTAAGGGTGAAATCGAAATTGATTGCGCCCGGCGCGCAGTAAACGCGGCCTCTCTGTCACGTCAGACCGAGCTCCCCGTGACAGGGAAGTGGCGAAATCTGAATGAAGGTGCACCGTGGCCGTGTCTTTTCGTGAAAAGCGGCAAGTCATGTCATTTGCGCCAGCGGATCGCCTTGCCTGTGCCTGCGGTGTTTGGTGCTATCTGCTTGCACATAGGCGTGCGCACGAGGGGGGGCAGAGGGGGCGGCCGCCCCCCCCCTAGTCACCTTGGGGGGGGGGGGGGGCGCAAATTCAGTTCTATACATTGACATAACAGGGGGGGGGGAGGCGCTGCGACTCGGGGGTGGGGGGGGGGGGGGCGCAAAGTCAGCCCCATGCACAGACATAATAGGCAGGGGGGGCGCGACGAACCTTCGCCCCCCCCCCCCCCCCCCCCTGAAGGGAAACCCTGCGCATGTCAACCTTTTCTTTGCCTGCGAAGCGTAAAACCCAGGGGCAGCCCCTGCAGCGTTTCTTCTTGCAGGCAGGTGAGATAGAGTCGAGTAAAGTTGCAAGGCGGGCTTGTTGGTACGGCATACTTGAGTAACAATGGTAGCGCAAGGAAACGAGGCACAAGAAGTAACACGGAGACACACACAAGTAGCGCTACGTGTGTGTGTGTCTCCGTGTTACTTCTTGTGCCTCGTTTCCTTGCGCTACCATTGTTATTCAGGCAAAATAGATTTTCGATAAGAACAGGGACATCAGGATCACCGGCGATTTTCCGGACCATATTCTGCTTTGGCGCGCCTCAATTGATTCAAATTTCGTCACTTGCGTGTGTAGTTCCGGTATTACGTATAACGGAGAGGCCGCGTGTTGTGCGCGCCGGGAGCGATCAGTTTTCGCCATTAAAATTGGATTATGAATATTTAGAATTGCCTACTACTTTTGTGATTTCTAAAAATCGGTATGCCATAAATTCTCATGCGCTACAACTTTTTAATATGAACTACTGCCCTCAAATGAATTATTAGGAATTTAATTAACGAGTTTTGTTAATTAGTCTCTACAGTTGCATTTCATTTGCGACAAAGTATTTCCGCCTCAACATAGATAACGCGTGCGAGAACGACTGCAGGTGACTGTCACAGAACCACAGAACATATATAAAAAATCTGTATTGTCTAAAAAAAAAATAACACCTTGTGTATGTAAACTGACCTCTCCGTAAACTGTTTACGGAGAGGTCAGTTTACTACAGATTTATACATTCAATGGCAGCAATGATAAGCCACAGCATCCAAGCGTTGCCAGCAGTGGCGTAGCCAGGGGGGGGGGGGGGGGGTCGGGGGGGGTTCAAACCCCCCCCCCCCCCCCCGAAATTTTTCAGTTTTGCTTGCGTATATATGCACGCACACATACAAACGCACGCACGAACATACATAAAGTATGGTTGAACCCCCCCCCCCCCCCCCGAAAAAAATTTCTGGCTACGCTACTGGTTGCCAGGAAATATGTATGGGGTAAGAAAATGCTGCTTTGATTATAGCTTATGGTTGGTTATCTCTCTTGTGCTTCTATCTTTATAGTGGCTGATTATGTGGCAACTTGAAGGTACGAACGAGCAACCACAGTCATTGAAGTGAATCGATAGGCGCCCAATGGTCAGAAGGGGCCACATGTGTCAGCTCCCCGTCGGTTAGTTTGCCGCAAAAGGAAGTGTTCTTCGACTCGATTGTGCGGTGCCATTCGTCACATGGTTCATGTTCGCTGGTATAAATGTAGGCAGGCTGCTTTAATAAACTTCAGTAGCCAAAGCGCTTTCGTTTGTGGTTTTTTTGTGTGCCTCACCGTGTCCTTGTTTTTCGAGCGCGTACACAAATACAGCACTTCGTGAAATGTTTTGCACTTACCGTCGTAGGGCGCCTTGTCGCCTGTGATTTCGAGCTTGAATGAAGTCGCCTCCGGACCACCGGTTTTGACGTAGTCTTTGTTGGTGGCATTCAGTTCGCCCTTTGCGCAATCAAAAATAGTACTGACATCCGCAGCTCGGATCTGTGCTGCTCTGAGGCACATGAGGAGTAGTAGTTTTGTACAGATGGCTCCCTGCGCCGGTAAAAAGATATTTGCCACGCAACCGCGTCACCGTTGCTGTATGCCGATGAAGAGTGTAGGGTTTTATAGACCTATTCTATGTTTGTAAACAGTGGTAGGCGCCGAAGACATACTGAGGCGCTTGTAGCGACGTCGCGTAGGCTCCGCCCAGCCCAAAGCTCGCCACCGCCCTCTGTGATCACGTGACAACTGGCACAGCAGCTGCAAAGCTGCCTCTGAGCACAGCGCGTCGGGGAGATCACGCGGGAGGGGCGGGGCGGTGGCGAGCTTTGGGCTGGGCGGAGCCTACGCGCCGTGACGTCGCTACAAGCGCCTCAGTATGTCGACGGCGCCTACCGCTGTTTACAAACATGGAATAGGTCTATAGATTATGATCATCTTGCGACGATCTCTCGTCTTGAAAAACGGCGTGCGGAGAAGCTAACGATATGCGAATCTGTATTTCTCGACGCCGCCGCTGCAGCCAACTGCATTGACACTGGTTATCGACATTCAAGTTAATCACCGGTCTTCTACGTGCCAAACATGTGGATCGACGACGCGGTAGGCACGTCGCCTGCGAAAATGGAGTGCGACTTGGCCACATAGCTGTGGATGCTAGCCAGACCAACGCGCAACTCTGCGACATAAATGTAACATGTATTCAGTAACTGTACCGCAGGGGCGTAGCCAGAAATTTTTTTCGGGGAAGGGGGGGGGGGGGGGGGGGGCACGTCCTTGATTTCGGGGAGGGCACCTCCTTTAAATGGCCGTTTTTCGCTATGTATGCCATGGTGAAAAAAACTTCGGGGGAGGGCACGTGCCCCGTGTGCCACCCCCTGGCTACGCCACTGCTCTACCGCGAAGCATCGCGCACATCGTTCACAATGATGCGAGATTACTGCTACACCTAGGACGGCCACGTGGCTTACGTTTCAGCACGACATTCGTGGGCGAGCATAAAGAGCGGCGTCTTACCTTCATTGTGGTCGAACAAGAGGGAACCACCTTTGGAAGGAACCATATGCAGGGTACGGCTCCGCACGATTCGGCGGTCGCGCGAGATTGTTCTGCGCTTCTTTTTCCTTTAGCCTCCACGCCACGTGAATTGCCCGTAGCCGTGTGATTCCATTTAATACACAAATAAGTTATTTCGTAAACCATTTGCAAAGCATATTTAGGACATACAAGAACTTCATTTCTAAAACTGGACACCGCTCGTTTCATGGCCAATCACGCACGGTTGGTTGCGCCAGGATACTGAGGAACAACCAACCAACGAACCCTTTCAGAGTGCCTCTTTTCCGCGCATCTCCATGGTGTGTTGTTGTTGTTGGTGGTTAGAAGAAGAATGGAAAAAGGCACCTAATTTCTGCAGCCCAATAGGGAGCACGGCGCAGTGCCTTGAGGGGAGGGGTAAGTGGGGGGAATAAAGATAGGTAAAAGAAGAAAAAGAAGCGGAAAGGAAGGAGCAGGCAAGCACCCAACAAGAAGGAAGGAAGAAGAGAAATAAGGGAGAAAAAGATTGGGAGACGGTCGAATGGAGGTCGAGGACGGGGCACCGATCGGCGAGAGCTACGAGCATAGGCGTGCGCAGGGTTCCCCTTCAGGGGGGGGCAGGGAGGGGCGAAGATTCATTGCAGCGCCCCCCCCCTTCCTATTAAGTCAATGTATGGGGTAGAATTTGCGCCCCCCCCTCGCTCAGGTGACTAGGGGGGGGCGGCCGCCCCCCTCTGCCCCCCCTCGTGCGCACGCCTATGGCTACGAGGCACCAGGAGATCGCGGTCGACACAACCGTTCAGCTTGAGTTCCACAGAGCGAATCGTGTGTTCATTGTGCCACACTCCAGTCCACTATCATCATACCTCCCTCTTTCTCTCCTTTTTCCCCTTACCCCCCGTGAGGAAAAGCAGGCTACAAACCCGTTTTCTAGGCCGACTTCTCCTCCTTGTTGTTGTTCACTTAAAACTGTGGCTCACACCCCCCTGTGGGGGGATTGGTTTTAAAAATATTATGAAACTTTAAATTAAGGGAGCTTATAGAAGAGATACATTAAAGATTACATAGAAAGTTTTGATGCTCAATCAAATTTATAAAAAAAAAACAAAGCTCCTTCTCGTCATTAAACATCTTTTTCTTCCACGGTGTGCTCCTTGATAGGCCTAGAAATGCATCATATTCAGTGAAATGTGCGTCATCCGCTACTAGTCATTTGCGAACAAGGTGTCACCTACCATAACAGCTAGCTCACCAGGCTGAACTAGATGTCGTGCTGTTATAGGTTCCAGGTCTCGGATTCGATTCCCGGTTGCATTTCCATGAGGACGAAGTGCACCCGTGCACTTATAATTTACGTGCACGTTAATGAACTCCAGGTGGTTAAAGTTGATCCGAAGCCGTGATTTATAATGGGTGGCCGGCTTTTAACCACGATGTCGTTATGATAGTCACATGTTCTGACGCCCGATGGCAATGTACGCTTGTACCACGCTATATTACTGCGATATTACATCTTGTATTGTGACGCCTGTATACAGGTCGCGTGTGTTTGTAAAGCATGAAAGTTATTTTCACATCATTTCCAAGCAGATGAAGTTATTTTCAATATAATTCCAAGCAGAAACTTCGTTCTGTGCAAAGCCTGATGTACGCTTGTAGAGGCGCCCTTGAGTATTTTGTTCTCTGGGATGTATATTACGCACATCTGTAATAAATACCATGAAAGAAAAAAGAAATTGCTGGTAATGATTCCATGCATTAAAGAGAGAAAGAAGAAGCGTGGCTGCGTGGCAGAACACCTGCTTGCCACGCAGACGACCTGGGTTCGATCCTCACTCAGGCCCGGAAATTTTTATTAATTTTTTTTATTTGTATCTTTCTCGATTTTTCGGTCACGGACAATATGATGATTTTTCACTCACAACCAACGACGCCGACGCCGGAATTTCTGCGAAACGAGCTCTTTAACGCTATCGCGTTAATATATTCCCCTGCCTTTTCATACTTCATCTCTTCCACCCCATACGATATCCCTCATACTGACCCTACTGTGAAGCGAAGCGCACAGTGTATTACTGCACCTGGGAATGTCCACATCCACCGGGCTACCCCCCCTATTCCATCTCCCTCACATTCCTCATGGGAGACCGCGCTGACCAGGTCAGAGCCGCAGGATCAGCGTCGGCTGATCCAGCAGACACGTGGAGTGGCGCGAGTCAATGGGGCCCTGAACTAGGGGCTCCACCCTTCGAGAAAGATCGCTTATAATTGTATAAATAAATGTTTTTTTCTCTCTCTCTCTCTTGGAGTGCCCCTACAGCACCATACGTATAACGGATTGACGGAGGAAGCATTTTCTTCATTCCTCAAGAGCCACGACTGGTTTGATCAACTCCAGGATGTCCAGAAGGCCCACGATGCGGTGGTGAGTCTTGGCCTCCCTGTCCCAACGTAGCAGCGGCCCGCAGGTTTTGGCCCTATAAAAACGGGGTGAAGATTGTGCCGGACCCACATAATGTTTGCTACCTACACCACCACAGCGGTAAGTGGATGCCGAAGTGTGGCACGAAAAGATGACGACGACGACGACGGCGGCGGCGTCGCCGGGCGTGGCCGATGCGGCAGAGGCCACAGCAGCAGCCCTTGAGAAGCCATGCCGGGGATCCCTCGGCCGTGTTCGCCGCGTCGCAAGTCACGATCAGCGTCGGCGGAGCCAGGGAAGCGGTCCCGACTCGCGCAAGCCGCCGACAAGCCCCAGCATGCCGCCACCACGGGTCCTGTGCTCGTGTACCAGGTCGCGAAGCCCGCTAGCAAGGAGTCGTCGGGCCACGGTCCGGTGATCGTGTACCAGTACCCGCGAGTACCCGACAGCCCGTCCAAATTGCCGACGCGAACGACCAGCAGGTACAGCATAGTGCGCCTCCTTTGAATGCGAAGTCCTCATCGTGCGAAAGATCCGGCGCCGGGCGACGTCGTGATCACGAAAGTTACCGAAATTCTCGTGGTTTTAAGTGCACATGTAATAGTGCCAAATGGTTAGGAGAGCAAATTAAGGTGAATTTAAAGTGAATTAAGAGTGCCTCGCCGAGCATACGACGTTCACTTGCGATCGCCTGAGTGCAAGTTAAGGAGATCGCAACCGGTGCATGACTTCTCGACTCCAGAAGACCAAAGAACAAAATAAAGCGGTTTTTGTGAACATAAGCGCTCGCACGTCAAATGCAACTGAGCTATTGTTATATTCCGCGATGCCTCGGTTTCGGTGGCTGGACGTGCCTGATCTTTCTACACTGCTCGTATGCACTACCAGATACGACTACTGCACTTTAGCTTTCGGGCTGACTTTACGTAGCGTCGCCTTCATCCGTTTCGCATTGCTTTTAGATGCGAAGCAGCTCTTCGACTTGCCTGTGTAACGCTGTCCCTCCGTGCGTCCGTACGAACGCGCCGCAACGCGCTCCCCTCGTCGCAGGTGTTGGAGCGGTGCCAAGTAGGTCACGGCGTTGACGTCACGCTCCCCTTGCAGTGCGCGCTGACGTCACTCTCTCCCTCGCCTGCCGCGCGCTCGCCGCAGCGCCTGCAGCTGCCGCCTCGTCCGTTCGCCCGCAACACCTGCCGCTACCGCCGCTCGCTACACCGCCGACTCGTCGGTTCACGCGCAAAAAATTAACACCATCTTCCCAAAGGGAACCCTGATGGGATGCGAAGCAGCAGCGTTGTGCACGGGTGGCGTCACGGGTTGAACGGCGCTAACGCAGTTGCTGCGGTGAGCGCTGGAAGATTCGTTTGAAGCGATGGCTGGCGTAGGTCTTGTCGTTTCTTCAGAGTAGACACGGGCGCTGGACCGGAGCTGGCGCGTTAGCGCCGTTCAACCCGTGACGCCAACCGTGCGCAACGCTGCTGCTTCGCATCCCATCAGGGTTCCCTTTGGGAAGATAGTGTTAATTTCTTGTGCTTAAGTTACGCCAACGTCTTTCTGCGCCAATAAAGGCCTGACCACACGTACCCGTCGCAGTGCGCCAGCGCGTGGCTTCTTGACGCCGCGCCCGCCCTCTCCCGATAGAGAGAGAGGGCGCGGCGCCGCATCAGAAATCCCCGCGGTGACGCGCCGCAACGGGTACGTGTGGTCAGGCCTTAAGATTCGTACGGCGAGGCGGCTTTTGGGTGCGGTTTGGTATGACATGCATTGACATTGCTATGTTTTTTTTTTCTCGTGGGGGGGGGGGGGGGGGGGGTGCACCCTTCGTTGGCGCAGAGGGCGCTGCGCAGTAAGGTCTCTTGCGTGCATCGTTTTATGGTAGCTTACGGTGGACATTAGTTAAAGGGACCCTGAAACGGTTATTTGAAGCTTTGTCAGCGTTTAGACTAGAGCATCATCGAACCATTGGCACCACAAATTTAGCGGCACGCCGTGTACCAAGGCGGCTACGGACAATTATATCATACCCTCCTTCTCACCCCCTGCCTTGCCTCCTCAACTCATGAGACACGCTGGCATCGCTGGCGATCGCAGAGCTCACGTGAGCACACTCGACGATTTGAGCTTCGCCCAGTGATCACCTCCGAGATTGCACGCCGACAGGTTGCGTGCATCTCGGAGACCATAGCCCAGTGCGCCCGGCAGCACGCACGCCGTCTGGCAACAGACACAGTTGATATCTTCTCCGACAGGTGCCGCCACCCTGCCAGCCAATTTTTGTGCGCGCACACCGCAGCCCCAGTGACGTCGCCAGCAGCCCCAATGACGTCGTGCCCACACTGCATGTCGTACTCGCAAGGGGCGGTTGAAAACGCGTTGGGCTGAGCCGCAGTGATCTGCAGCGATTCGCAGCTTTATAGCGTTGTAATAAATTACACAGTGTAAGCAGAGAGCTTAAATTAGTCTGTAAATGAGCCTTAGGACTTGGTCTACTGGCCCAATGTGTTTGTACAAAATCGTCAAAACCGTTTCAGGGTCCCTTTAAGGGAAGGTTCACAACATGCACAAAAAGCAAGTCGTGCTGCTTCTCTGCTCTTCTGACCAGCAGGTCTTCGCGAAGCGGCCGCGCAAACGCTTCTCCTCGCACTCCTCCATCGCCGCCGAGCCCTCCGACGCCGCCGCGAAGAACGCCCGTCTCTCCGGCCGAAGAGCAGCCGGAGCCGAAGTCATGCTGTATCATGGACCGCATCGAGAAGAAGTACCAGGAGTCGTCGAGCCAGCTGGACGGGCAGCACCTGTACATCGTGCTCTGCTTCCAGTCGGCCATAGCCACGCTGCTCTTCCTGCTGTTTCTGTGCGTGCCCGTCGCCATGATCACGGTGGGCGCGCTCAACCTGTCCAACTGCCGGCTGAGCTACGCGATACCGCTCTGCTTGACCGTGGCCGGCTGCGCTTATCTGCTCATACCGCTGCTGAGCGCCGCGCTCGACTGGAACGCCAGTAACAGCTACTGCCCGGTCATGATATCGGTGCTGGTTGTGGTGGCCATGGGCGCCTCGACCACGGGCTCCGTGTTCGTGTTTTCGGGCATGTGGCCTTCGGGGAAGCCGGACGATCCCCGGTACTGCCACCCGGCCGTCTACTACTTCTCGTTCGTCATGTGGTCCACCTTCATCGTGTTCATACCCGTCATGCTCGTCGTGTCCGTAGTGGTGTTCCGGAAGTACGGCAAGCACAACGTCCACGCAGCCACAATGCCGTCGTCTAGATATTGACATTTCAGCCCCACCCGTTTCATATTAAAGTGGTGGTTTGATTTGACTGATTGAGTGATCAGTATTAATGCACAAATTACACACATTCAGAGCGTAGCACTGGCTGTGAAAGCGACACTGAAGGCGAATAGGTCCCCTAAACCAACGTTACTAGACTATGACCTCCGATACTTTTTTTACCTTTCAAGTAAACGCGCGCATGCATAGAGTTTAGAGTGCCGTCATAATCAACGGTGGCTAATGCAGCAGCGCTACGCTAGGTGGGCGCGCCAAAAAAAAAAAAAAAGAAAAAGCTATCCCGTGCTGCTCTCCGAGCCTTTCGGTATCCCCAGCGTTAATCGTGACGTCACCAGGAGAATCTGGTGATAGCAGCAGAAAGAACCCATAAGAGCGGAGCGAGCGAGGGTCACATTTTGACCATTAAACGCGTCTAACTCCGCTATTACGGCACCATTTCGAAACATTCTCGAGACTACACAACCACAAAACTCAATTTCGACCTCCCCATTAGGGACTTTGAAGTCGGCGTGGATTGCTTAAATAGCGTTGCAGATGCCTCGTAGTGCTTATTGTTTCATGCTTAGGAAACGCTCAGTTTGAAAGAAAATCGAGCTATAGTGGTCCGCATACCGCTAGCTCAACCACCCGTTCCGAGAACAAGCCTGTGACGTAGCATTTTTCATGCCCAGCAGTCGGTGGTGCGACGCATAAGTACATTCTAGACTAGCGCACTGCAACCCCTTCTAACGCACTGTAGCATGCCTGGATAGCACGTGACTGCACAGCTCTGCAGTGAAAACTCAACTTTTGGACCAGCCGTGTCGCTCTGAAGGGTAAAGTCAGGATGTCATTTTTCACGCGATAGCGTTAAATAGCTCGTTTCACAGAAATTCCAGCGTCGACGTCGGTGTCGTTGGTTGTGAGCGAAAAATCATCATCCTGTCCGTGACCGAAAAATTGAGAAATATGCAAATATTAAAAATAATAAAGATTTCCGGGTCCGAGTGAGGATTGAACCCAGGCTGCCCAGGCCATCTGCATGGCAAGCAGGTGTTCTACCACACAGCCACGCGTCTGCTTCGAAATGCAGCAAAAATAACTTCCTCTGCTTGGAAATGCACTGAAAATAACTTTCATGCTTTAGAAACATACGCGTCCTGTATACAGGCGTCACAATACAACATGTAATATCCATAGGAGTGCACACGAGGAGGGCAGAGACGGCGGCCGCCCCCCCCTAGTCACCTAAGAACCTAAGAGGGGGGGGTGCAAAGTCTGCCCCATACATTGACTCAGTAGGGAAGGGGGGGCGCTGCGACGAACCTTCGCCCCCCCCCCCCCCCTGAACGGTAACCCTGCGCACGCCGATGGTAATATCGCAGTAATATTGCGTGGTACAACGTACATTGGCATCGGCCGTCAGAACATGTGAAGTTCGAAAATACTATTTCACTCGCATAATTGCTCGTGGTTTAAAGCATGCTTCCCATTACATAGTATGCACGAAGTAATTGAAGTACGCACTAGAGACAGGATATCAGTATCGCGTTCAACTCTTAAAGGCGAAACTTAAAGGGACCCTGAAACGGTTCTGACGATTTTGTACAAACACATTGGGCCAGTAGACCAAGTCCTAAGGCTCATTTACAGACTAATTTAAGCTCTCTGCTTACACTGTGTAATTTATTACAACGCTATAAAGCTGCGAATCGCTGCAGATCACTGCGGCTCAGCCCAACGCGTTTTCAACCGCCCCTTGCGAGTACGACATGCAGTGTGGGCACGACGTCATTGGGGCTGCTGGCGACGTCACTGGGGCTGTGGTGTGCGCGCACGAAAAATTGGCTGGTAGGGTGGCGGCACCTGTCGGAGCAGATAGCAACCACTCCGCGATGTCTCTGTTGCCAGACGGCGTGCGTGCTGCCGGGCGCACTGGGCTATGGTCTCCGAGATGCACGCAACCTGTCGGCGTGCAATCTCGGAGGTGATCACTGGGCGAAGCTCAAATCGTCGAGTGTGCTCACGTGAGCTCTGCGATCGCCAGCGATGCCAGCGTGTCTCATGAGTTGAGGAGGCAAGGCAGGGGTGAGAAGGAGGGTATGATATAATTGTCCGTAGCCGCCTTGGTACACGGCGTGCCGCTAAATTTGTGGTGCCAATGGTTCGATGATGCTCTAGTCTAAACGCTAACAAAGCTTCAAATAACCGTTTCAGGGTCCCTTTAAGGATACCCCAATTTTTCTTTTCTATGAAATACAGAAGTTGCATTTTAACTCGATAGCGTTAAAGGGCATGTTTTGCAAAAACTCCGGTGTCGGTGTCGTTGGTTGTGAGCGAAATCAGCGTTGTCCATGAACTAAAAATCGAGAAAGATGCAAATATAATAATTAAAATCCTCGGTTCGAGAGAGAACCGAATGCAGGCCTTCAGCGTGGCAAGCAGGTATTGTATCACAGAACCACACCATTTTATTATTGCAGAGCCACGTCATTGCTTGAAACTGCTTCAGAAAAAAACATGAATGTCATGTAGTGGGAGGAGTCTCCTTATCGCATGTAATATTGCGTGGCAGAAGCGTAGAATCGCGCCAGGCGTGAAAACATGCGAATTGTGCAACAAGTGAATGTTTTAAAGGCCCATTGTAACGACAAAAAAAAAAGGTGTTAAGGTGGGGGGGTTGCTGCAAGGTCCGACTTTTCGCAGTCTTCATACCGCAAGTTGTGGGAAAATTCAGTGATGGCAACATGGAATTGTATCAACTTTGTGATTTTCCCCATCATTCAGGACTCTGTGGTCGTATAATTGCACAAAAAAAAAAAGAGAGAAAATAGTGTACAGTTGTATTTCTGCTCCGACACCAAATGCATTCACATCAATTCCTTCATTGTCGTATTGTCACGTGGCATTATTGTGCTTTAAAGACTTAAGTTTCATTCTCTGCATACTATGCAACGATAGGAATGTGTTCAAAAGCAAGATTTGTAGTTATGCATTCCCTTTCACGATGACCATAATTACAAAATATAAAAATAAAGCATCTTGAAATTTATTTGTCGAGATGACCCAGTCAAAGTTCGTTAGAAAAATGAGCTTAACAAAACAAATTTTTGGTAGGGAACAAAAGCACGGAATACTGAACTGTACATTGATAACAAAAGTTTTGTGATGCTCTCATTGTCATAAACTTGTATTATCTCTACATTACTTCCATGCAAAGGGGAGAGCTAGCAAACAAAAAATCAATTTATTGAAAACCAAAATAAGAGGTAAAATCGATATTGCAAGAGGACAAAGTGCAGCGCCAAGCTTTACGCGTTGCCATTACATTAAATAGCTGGAGCTTGAAAATTATTTTCAAATTAATGGTGTCTTTCGTATTTCCCAAGGAGCCTGCATTTTACGAAAAGCAACAGATGGACTACTACCAATGAGCAGAGGAGACAAACGGGCATCACAAATGTGAAAGATCTTGCCACAGATGCAAGTTCAATAAATATCATGATCGACAAATAAAGCGACCTTGAAGAAAAAAAACATGCATCTGGAGATGAAATGCGGCTGCAATGCCATAAGGTGTGACCTATATTCCACATTCTACTGTCTAGAATCCCATTTCTTTTGAAACAGACAACAAAATATTTATTGTGCAATATCACAGTGCGATATAACAATCTACTGAGAAATTCACTCAGCAAAATGAGTTTTTTATTGCTGCGACAGATGAGCTAACTAGTAATGTAGTACACCAGCGACACGTTCATGTACTTTTTGTTCAAAGAAAAGTTCATTGTATCTTTGCATGTTTAAAAATTCTTTTTTTTAAATTCTTTGTAGCACACATGATAGACAGGGACACCCAGAAAGAAGATACAAACGAGCGCTTACTCACAATTTTGTGTGCCCCCGTCTTTTGTGCACGCTAAAAGAATTTTTAAACATGAATTCCTACCAACCCGCCCAGCTATCAGTTTTATTGCAATTATTTCATTTTATCCATTTCAAAAACAATTTGACATCATTAAAATGAGATTTCAATGAAATTCAAGAGGAATTGAAATTTGATGATGTTTAACACACCTTGTAATATTGCCATCAACCAAAACACCACTGGATGCAAATTGTGACCACTTGTCAACCTAAGTAAGCACAGTAGTATACTTCATCTCTGGCAAACCGCTTTCTTTTTTTTCTGCGGGAAAATAATTGCATGAAACTTGAAAGGGACACCACAAAAAAATACACATGAACAGACCAAGCGCATCTAAGGTGGCACAAGCAGATGTCACTGCTTTCAGCTACAGCCCGATGCTTGGGGCTGTAGCTGAAACCCTCCTGAAAAAGCTCAAAGGGCGCTCGAGGAAGCTGCGGCAGAAAGATTCATCCGTTGGGTGTGAGAGAAAGAAGCCGCAAGTGTTGCCCTATTTACACCGGGTCACACACAACATGAAGTAGGTTGCAAACCGCCACGTAGTCGGATTGGTGTTTTTTGCACCTAAGAAGCTCTTACGGTTGTGTTCACGAATTTCGTGCAGCAATGAGTGCACTAGCCTTTGTGGCAAGAAGCATGCCAAGACGGTGGTGCAATGCAATGTGGGAGTGGTTTACGAGATTCTGCTTTCCTGCGGCAAGCCTTATGTGGGCCAGACAGGCCATTATGTAAACGACCGCACACGTGAACACCAGCTATCTGTCAAATATAATGAAATGGCTCATTTGTCCGCTCACTGCACAGCCTGTGGATTCGAGGCACGATTTCAGCAGATTAAGATACCTTACGTAGCAAGAACCCGTGTGCTGAGGAAGTTTTGGAAGCTTTTATGAGCAAAACGAAAGGTAATAGCCATGTAAGTGAGGCTGCGATACCTCTTTATGGTGCAGAAATTGATGGATAAGGTGCGTTAGCACTTGATTTAAGTGACGCTCTGTGGTCAATAAAACAGTTAGTAGTTAGCGCTTGATCTGTTCGTGTATCTTGTTTCTGGTGTCCCTTTCAAGTTTCACGCAATTATTTTCCGACATAGAATGAACCAACTCGCCCCCTCAAGGCATCCTGATCAACTTTTTTTTTGTTTATACACCACATCATTTGGACAAGTGCACACCTCCATAGGAAAATTCAGTTGGCTAGGGTTTATGCGAAAGCCTTCCTCGTAACAAATCTTCGATATAGGATACCCATTTTTTCAAGTAACATGTATTTTGAATACAGCATGGAAGAAGGTGAGGTGTGCTGACAGAAACACAAGAGAACCAGACAACTCAAACACCATTCCATTTTTTTCACTTCTGTGCCGGCATACCTTGCCTTCTTTCACAATCAATCCCTACCAGCTATGTAGCTCAACATTCTGTCGTTATCACTAGAGACCGGATTATAGGCAAATGCCTATTTTTTTCCTTGCGTTCCTATCGCGCCACTTTGATATATGAGCATGAATTAGGGGTAAAGGAGGGCTTTTATAGTGTTTTTATAGTGCCTATAAATGCCTATTTTTGGGGTTTGTGCCTAAATGTCTATAAGTGCCCATAAATGCCTATTTTCAAAATTGGTGCCTATATGAACGCTATTTAGCCTCAAATTTTGCTTTCGAGTACAGTTTGAGGCCGTAATTCATGTTACCGGGCAAAATTGACGTTTTGGAACTTTATGGGGTTCCCTAGTTCAACAAACATCCGGGAAGCAACCGGTAGCAGCAGTGAAATGGGACGCGCCGGCCACCTTACCCACCGCACTGACATGGCGCGAACGGTTGGAGCAGGGGAGAGGAAAAGACGCTATTCTGCAACCCTAAATGGGAGGACGTCCCAGCGTGTACAGTGGAATGGGGAGAGGGAAATAAAGGCGGGAAGAGGAGAGGGGAAGAAGAGAGTGGCGTCTATGGCCGAGGACATGGCGGGCGGCTTTTACCGCTGGTTTTCCAGTTCAGTGTTCCCATGGAATTGAAGCACCTCCTTGAAGACTTGGGCGTGGTGGGGGGGCAGAAAACAGGAGGTGCCTGCGCGCAGCAGCAGGAATATGCAGAGCGAATGCGAAACCATGGAGTGCCGTTAGGGGAAAGTAGAAAGTAGGTAAAAAAAAAACAGATGTGCACTTGGCTTTTGTTTCGTTTGCAATTTACTCTAAAGGGCGCTTCACCAGGTCACATGAGAAATTTTAGTCAGATACTGGAAGTGTTGGCGTGCCCAATGAAGAGCTTTGTACCACAAGAACTTTTCAATTGGTTCATTACGAGCCGCGAAAGCATGATGCCGGTAGGTGAGCTTGAAACCTTTGCCACTCACAAGCCAAATTCCTTCCCTGCCCTCTTCGGTATCAGAGAAACTCGGAGCCGGAAGATCGCACGACGTTGACGCATCAACACGCCATGCGCACGCAAGATTACACTATGTGCACATGACATGCCCAAGCCAGGTCGTGCGCACAAGCGGTGTTGTATCGTTTCGGCGTTCGCTCTATATAGAAGGGCCTGTTTCTGTGGGATGGATCCCTCTATGCGTTTGGAGAGGCTGGCATGGATCCTGTATCCTTACCACGACACAGCGCGTCGCACAACTGGAACTGCTGTAAGGGACGATGCACCAAAAACATGCTAAGCGTTGTCAGGGCTGGCGCCGGCACGACGCGGGAACGGCGAAAACACGAACACAAAAGAAATATAGGCAGCTAAGTCTCGCATCGCTCCCGATTCGAAGAAAAAGCTAAAGAAAAACGCGCACACATTCCGTTTGTATGTTTTAATATTTCTATTAACTTTCATTCTTCTGTTCAAGCAACATGTTGCACAAATTACACATGTAGCCTCGAATAATTCTAGCAGTTTCATGTACTACTGTGACATACACAGGACCATTCCTTGTTGAACTTCACCTCCCCCCACATTGGTGTGCGCGCTGGTGAGATAAAGGGCACGAGGCATTCAGTCTGACATTTCACCTCCTTCCGGGGAGCGTAGCGTTGCAAATCTTGGCAGACGTGATCGTTAGCGTAGTGCATGCATTACACTTCTAGCTCAAAACGCTCAAACCTGGTAAGGGGCCCTTTATAGTGTTCACACAAAGATGACAAATTGACCCTGCGCTATTAGACCCAGCCAATACGAGGCTAACAGACCCTTCTGGCCTTTTAGCGGTCTGGCTATTGAATCCTGTGCTGCCCTTCCCAGCCATGCCGAAAAGAAGCAGACCCAGGAGCGTGTTTATTCGATGGTGGACACTTAACTTACCATTCTGGACAATAAAATGAGAGACCGTGTTCTGGAAACCGTGCCCGAAAAGGGACCATTGCATGGCTATGTTAAATCATTAACGCCTTTGTACAATCATAAAATATAACATTTGTTTGCTTTCCTGTCGTAGACCAGGTCGCGCACGTCCTTATTCGAAAATTTGAGTTTTTGTAAAAATTTATTGTGCCTATATTTACGATTTTGGGGGGCCTAAAACTGCGTTTTTCCTGCCTATTTTTGGCGCCTAAAAATTTTTAGTGCCTAAAAATCCGGCCTCTAGTTATCACTTTTGAACACAGTGCACACTGCGTTTTAAAATATATCAAGGTTTGTTGCCATTAACATCAACTGTATAATCAAGGGTGGCACAAGTGTGGAAACAATGACACATGCACATTCCCATCTTACAGGTACAAATATCAGGTAGCCATCATATTCATGAATGATTTTTTGTACACATCACATTTACTAAGACGATGTAGCAACCACAAGGACACTCTTGAAGTGATAAGATGAAATGATGCAATGCCAGTTGATACCATGAATTCCTTCCTGAACACGACATTATACCTTCTTGCTTTTTCCCCAAAATGCACAATGAATGATTTTTTTGTTCATTATTATTCAAGACTCTATATGAGCGTAAAGACTCTTTGAGCCATTAGAACTGTCTACACGAGATTAAAGAACTTGTATTAAGTAAGCCTCTAGTAGTCTCTAGTCGCCAGCGACTTGACAGCACCTACCAACAACTGCATTTAGCTTTGTACACAAGTTTTTGTGCTTCACACATGCACTGTCATGTTTATACTATAAATAATTCTTAAAACCAAAGGCTAGCCTTTCTACCTACAGACATCCAAAGTCACCAATCTGCCCCCCACTGGCCACAGGTTAGAAAGGCGGAGATACTGTAGTAACCGAGGTGGCAGAGCCGATGTGTACACCGGAGAGTCGAGGTGGCGGGCATATTTGGAACGAAATGCTAGAGAGCACAGTTGCTGTAGCGTTGGAACACTAGAAAGCTCCGACATCATACTTGCATTGAATTCATTCGTACAAATGTAGCTACCGTTGCACAGCACCCGCCAGGCATACCATCGTTGTGCACCCATAAACGGATTCGCACGAATCATCCACAGGGCTAGCACCTTGTTTGTGCACATTGCATATTGCATAACGGTCGTGCCCATTCTGTCTTGGCCAAACGGGTTGCCCCCGTAGCGCACAAAAGTCTTGACCAACTCCCAGTCTCGATTATGATTGGCAATGCATATGGCTCGGTGCAGAACAGTCTGATTCCAGCATTTGATGTAGAGGTTGCAGTCTGCTCCGTTGCCCATGAGGCTCTGCACCACTGCAGGACTTGCATGCGCCAGCACAGCTAAGCTCAGGGCAGTCATGCCACGGTTATTTTTTTTATTCACCTGTGAACAATGAGCAAAGACAAAAAAAAGATGTTAGAGAAAACATGGTTGATTTCTCCATCATAGAAATTGGCATAACACGAAAGTGAAACGTAATCTCACAGTGTTTGATGTGAATGCACCCGCACCGACAACTGGTGGCGCATCTCCATCCCAATGATTAACATCCATGATCATGATTAGATCTTTGTGGTAGCTGTAGTACTTAACATACACCTGTACATGGCATACGGTGAATCCAAATATGGCATCAACATGTACATGTAATATTTGGTGAAATAAGGTAGCTAATGACTGTGCTCGTGTATATAATAACACAGTAGCGTTCCGCTTGGTGTTGCAGAACCCTGCCTACAATATTAAGGGCCTTTTACAATCTGACACCACATTGACACATTCAGCACCGTCAAAGAGCCCCGACTGCAACCGATGCGAGATAAAACATGCTGGTGGATTCTACCGCGCCTGGGTCTCTTCGTGATGAAGGGAAGCCGGGTGCGCACCAATGGGTATGCATCAAAGCCATTCTGTTTTTGCGTCAACGTAACGTGATGAACCTGACGGTGCTAACTTTCGCCGCCGCTGGTTGGCGCCCACGCTGCCCTTTACAGCGAAAGCCTCTGCTGCACCGAGACTGCCGAAGTGCTCCCAGACAACACTCATTAGTGTCATACTGCATTACTGCTTTACTCACTTTACTGCTCCCAAACAGTGACACCACCCCGCCAAACAAGAGTGCTGTGAAAGGAAAGTGTGAGAGATAAAAGGCACATTTGTGTAGACTCCAGCATGTGTGACAGTAGTGCAGTTGGTTCAGCACCCAGCAGGTATCGTTGCGAATTGAGAGATCATGGGTTTGACTATAATCAATGGAACTTTTTTTCTTCCAGTTTTTTGTTCTTTGCCATCTGATCGTCATTTTCATGACGGAAATACGTAAGTGAAGTCTTGGTGGACCCCCCACATAAAACACTTTCATGTTAAAAACTTATTTCATTTGTTACTACCATCAGCCCCTGCCAGGCTATCGCAGAGTACAGAAGTGTAGACCAGTGCAGACATCAGAATTCAAACACTGCAGGAACTTTTTTGTTTGTATTTGTATGTACAAATCGCAATATACCTCAGAAGTGCCCAGTTTCACACATGTGCCAAGTATTAGCATTTCCAAAACATCAGAATTTTGAAAATTATATCTTAGTACCCACCCTCTCCAAAGCCCTAGCTTCAGACAAAATATGCATTCCCCTATGACTGTCACAAGACTGCTAGGGGCAATGACAGAGATATTCGCTTCCTTGCAATGAAAAGGAAGGGACCGCGATGGAAATGAAGATAATGCAGAGTGGAAATGAACAGTCCTTGACAGAAAACCAAGTGGTAGCAGGGCTTTTGTGAGACACATATTGAGAAAGTGTGCACGTAGCCACTGTTCCCACACTTTTCCTGCAATTCGCTAGTTACATGATATACTCCTACACAGTAGCCAGGAAGATTGAAGGCGCATCTGGAAAGAATATGAGCTGCACCTCTTGGAATTTCAAGACGGATAGGAAAACAATCCCCAATTGGAGCTCCAAGATGATGATGCGAAAACTCACGGATGGAGGGCCCATCTTTTACGAAGAGTTGGACTATGCCCTCTCTGATTACCTTCCAACGGAACGAGATGCTGGTTGTGCAGCCAGTATTCGGCTCCTACAGAAGGGAGCACTAAGAACTGCTGGAAACCTGAACCTTGTGTATTTCAAGGCCTCAAGCATATGTATTAACCAGTAGAGGAAGTGATTCTAAGCAACAATGTGCATGCCCACCAACAACAGTCAAAGGGCCCCTGATGATTTCTAGGAAGCTGTTGACACCTTTCACTAAAAAAATGGCAGCTTTGAGAATGTTTATTAACTACATGGCCTAAAACAACTGAAACAGGAACCAGACTATGGTTAGAATGGGCAGTCCAGCCACTCTTGCTATCAACACTGTGGGGAAAGGCAGCATACGCATCACCAACACTGGCTCTAGCCGCACCAGTTTCAATGTGGTCCTGGAAGCCTGAGCACCTGGGGATAAACATCTGGTGTTCACCGTCCCCAAGAAGCCTACAGGTAGAATTCGGCCCACGTATTCATTAACATTTAAACTCCATGTAAATAATGCCATTTAACATCTTCTGTTTTAAGTTGAGATGCCACTCGAAAAACGCAAGTTTTTCCCAAAATTACATATTGCTTGTTTTTACTTGCTTTCACAAGTTTAGTTTCTCTACTTTCATAAAAAAAAAAATTTAAAAATCAACGTTGTACTTAAACTCGAAGTATATAAAAATTGCCTTTAAAGAGCACAAGGTGGCTATTAAAAACTAAAATGAGCTCACTGTCTAGATTCCCCTGGAAATTGTCACCTGGCTGCTTGCCATTACAATTCGATGAGGAGTTCACCAAAGCCACATGCTCAAAATAACTATGATTCCTTAGCTCTCACAATGGAAGAAATCATTTTAAAAAGCATATCTTTGCCACTCAGACGAGCTTTCATTTCTATGTTTAAAATGTGTTTCTCTCGAGATGCAATTTTGGGCAACTTCTTGAGTTTTGACATCATGTTTTTGGTACTCCTGATGGCCAGATCGGGATGAAATTTTTCTCACATATTCCTTAACATGTGAGGAGTGCAAGTATCTCCTTTAAAACGTGATATTGCTCACATAATTAAAGTAAGCAATAAGTATGGGCTGAGAATTTTAAAACTTCTCACATTACAATTTTTCTTGTTCATTTAAATGTTTCATACACACTTTCTTGATAGTTATTTGCACTCTACAGTTAATGTGGAGCAATATAAGCCATTAATATCTCATAATTATAAAATACCGGTGGCATCAAAAGTCTGTCCAGAAAGAGCTATATTTTACACAGTCAAGGTACAAAACTAAAACTATGCAACTTACTATAAAACTGATTACATATTTGAAATCAACATAAACACTTATGTAAACAGCAAAAATTTCATTGCCCTAGGCTACAGATTAAAGAAACTTCTTTTTCGAGTAGCATCTCCCCTTAACATACTTTTCTGTGATAGTATTGCATCACAATATGGAAGAAGACTGGTTCGCCAGGGTAATCCAAAGAATCGCAGCACACTATGTTGTAACACCCGCGACCTAGGCACAATAATTGAATCTTATTCAGCGAAAAGCCGTTCACAAGTCATTCCTAGTTCTTGCGCCCCTTGTCTTTGATTTCTACAGGAAATGTAAATTAACTTAGTCTAACAGTGGCTCGATGACAACTGGAAAATGCTTGGAGTAGTTCAGCCGCACTTGGTGTCTCAACACGGATGACGCTTAGCACTTATTCATCATTGACCAAGCCTCCATACACAAAATAATGGTCGTTGTCGATCCAGCATAAGCCATCAGTACCGATGTCGTATACATACCAGGAAGGTGTACAATCTTGCAGTTTACGGACATCTACTGAAATAAGTCATTTAAACACACCCTCTACATGCCATGGGCTGAGTTCTTAAGGAAGACTCCTAAAGGTGATCTCCGTCAGCCTTCGCGCCAAGAAGTGCTAACTCTGTGTTGACGGCTTGGGCGGCTGCCGTGTTTGAAGAGATGGTTGCCCAATCCCTCAAGAGGTGTGGGATCAGTGTCAAATTGAATGGCAGCGAGGACGGGCACTGGCATAACCGACTTGCTGGCATCGGAAAGCCCATGGCCTGTTCAAGTCGCATGAGTGTCAGCGACGAATGCATTGAGCTCTTATTCTGCACCAACTCAGAAGAGTTAAGTGACTATGAGTAGGTGTCAGTGTGCTCAATCATTTTACCATTTGAATAAAAACATGCTTTCTTCGCTTCCATAGCCACTTCAGCCCTGCTTCCAAGTTTGTTGGCTGTCATCTCTGGTTTCACTGCTTTAACCAGACAAGTGGCCAAATCAAGATTAAACCAATTTGCAGTGAAAGTGGGGTGGGTGCTTCTGCGGCGTTTTAAGGTATTCACACACGTACAAACACACATGCATTCATACGAAGTGGTTGAACTTCCCTCAAAATAAACTTGTGGCTACGCTTCTGGGAACCAGTCAACATCACTAAAGCAATACAAACTGCCTATGTGCATTTTCTTTTTACACATCATAACAACAAACAATATGAGTGGATTTTCAAGATTACAAATCTCTTATTAAACCCATCAAGTAGCGTACACAGCACAAAAGTAAGCGTGAGAATAATCAATGACTGATAATAATAATCTAAAGTCGAATAAAACATTAGAATGGAGGAGAGGCCCTGCTCAGATGGCCGAAGCACCACCACCGATAGTCTCCACAACTGAAGAAATTGTCCCACTCGTGCGCTAGGCAGTGGAGTCACAAGCATTCTGGCCCATGATGCCAGTCTAGAGTGTGCACCAATTGGTGCAGGCTCATATTCACCTGCCTTAGAGGGGTTCCTGTCTTCCAAAGTTGTATCCAACTACAAACTCGGATATATCGAATCACTCGCTACATTGAACAGTTGAGATATTTCCTTGAACATATCTTGTACAAGTATGGGGCTGATGCACACGTACATTGAACACCCGCACAGCAGAACATCGGATATATCGAACGCTGTGTTGCGCTAAAGCCCTGAAAGTGAATCTTTCCTAACAAATATTTATCACCTTTCGGCCGCATTTCAACCAGTACCGATCTCTCTCTAGCAGGTGACGGTGTCGTTGCATTACGTTGCTTTGGTTGGTTGTGCAGTGCTTGTGAATACATCTGCTGGTTTAATGCACGATCTGTGTGTTGTAACGGGCGGACACATTTTTCAAAGAGGCCGATTGCCAAGGGCACCAAAATGAAATGAATGTGAAATAACTTTGCAGCCTCGTCGCAATGTTCGCATTCCCTTCTTTATTCACGCATGATTGCATGCGGGCCCAAAAAGCATGGCCTTCAACATCTGCAACCTAATGACGTATTTTCGATTTGAAACACAAATCTCGGAGGCTATTCTTTCTTTCTTCTTTCCTTTTTATTGCTTTCCACACTAAAGCAGCAGCTGCCTGCTACAAAACCACAAGTGTCATTGCCATTGCCAAGATGTTGCCGACGGGGACCTGTGCATTGTCTCTTGTGGTGTGCTCGACTTGTGCTCTTCTAGCTTGCTTCCTGATAAATCCAGAGTCTGGAGTTGTACTAAATATTAACGCACTCATAGCAATAAAAATGATGACTGGTGCTTGGAACGACGTCATGCAAAGCACTGCCATGAACTCATGGGCTTTAGTGCCAGGTGACGACTTTGGGTGCATCATGACCGCTGACAATGGCGCACGGTGCCTCAGTGCAGTTTGCGACTTATTAGAATTTTTGGTCGCAATTTTGGATGGCATCGGTGCAGATGACGATGTTATTTTTTGACTGCATCGATGCCGAGATCATGGCTGACGTTGCCCATACCGAAGAAGTGGAGCTGCGCAGTGATGAAGATGCCAATGCCACCGCTAAACCACCTTTTACCGTGCTCCAGAGCTTTCACTGGCGTTGAGCGTCATTCATCGTTATTGCGACACAATGGAAGGTGCTGAAATTGTTTATTTGAATACAGTCGACGTCCGATTTCCCGGACCCTCAAGGGAACGCGAAAACGTCCGGAAAAACTAATGCACGCGAAAAGGCACTTTTTTAATATATTTTTCTCTGACGGAGAAGGCCACGGCCGGAGTACTGGATTCCCATTGCAATTCAGCGAATGCATCGTTTAGGTGGCTCTAAAAAGAGACGTTTATATAAAAAAAAAATCCGACGTAGCCGGTGCTACCTCATTGGTCAACACTTTGGTGCAGTAAAGTCGCTTATCTTCTTTTGCATGGCGTTCCGCTTGCCCACGATGATGTCTGCCTCAATTTCAGCTAACGTCATGTTGTCTCATCGATGATAGTGTCATCAGTGCTCGCGTCAACTGCGAGCTCGTAGGCTGTGTAGGCGCTGCCTCGTCGTTCTCGGTGTCGGAGTCGTCGGAATCCTCTGTAACTTGAACGATTTCGTCATCGGTCAATTCTGCACAGAGCTCGAGGTCTTTGTCAGCGTCGGCGAAGCCCTCACAGGTTATCCGGCTGGAATCGAAACGCCAGCAGCGCGCAAATCGTCGAAGGCAACGTCCGCGGATGGAAGTTCATCACAAACGCTGTCCACTCCGGGCGAGACGGCCGTCTCGGCATCGAGTGTGAAGCCCGCGTGGCGAAAACAGTTCCAGAGAGTCTCTTGCGTTACGAGGGGGATTTGTGCGCTTCGAAGGCGCGGAGGATGAGGAAGGAGCAGTCGGTGTATCGCTGTCAACAGCGAATGCTGAATATCTGGAAATGTGAACGCTAAAGATAGCGCACAGCAGCACATGATCTACCACAAAACTGAACAAACATACGTGAATGAACACAGTGAGGTTTGGCTAAGCTACGGCTGGCAACGGATTGGCGTATGCTAGATTGTGGCAATTGCGGTTTCGAGGGTCGCGTAGCCGCGGTGCAGTGCGGCTGGCCACACCTGTTCCGGCGGTGCGGCGTGGCCTCCAAGATAGCGCGCCGGCGCGCCATCTCGGAGGCCATGATGCTAGTATAGGGGGTTCGAGAATACGAGAAAAACAAAATGGCGTCCTTGATGGTGACTTCGAGTCAGCGGTTAGAGGTAAAAAGTCCGGAAAATCGGATGGCGAAGGCTATAAGCATCTGAAATTTCGGACTTTTTAATACATTGCCTTTATGGGGAACTTGACGGTGCCGCAGATGAGTCCGGGAAATCAGGCATGTCCGGAATTTCGGGCGTTTGAGAAATCCAACGTCGACTGTAATTTCAATGGTACTGAGGATGCCCTGAATAACTTTGTGCACAAGAAGCAAGGCAGGTTTACAGGCTATTTTCATGTGAAGTAAAGTGCCGTAACTTGCAAAAGAAGTGGACACCTTGTTTTTTTAGCATAATGAGAGCGAATCTGCATGCCAGCGCTTGTTACAATTTCCGAAACTGTTTTGAGACATGCAATGCATTAACACAAGCCTTCAATTAGCGTATTTTGCATTTCGAATAATCGATATATCGAACTATTTCATAATCCTCTTCGAGCTCGATATATCCTGGATCAAATGTATAGAGCAGTCATTCCCAAAATGGGGGTTTGCAAATTGCACCCATAATGAACTCTAGAGCAGTGGATCTGCGATTGTCCGCCTGGATGCAGAGGCTGGTGAAACTTCACAGTGCTACACGATATGGCTCTTGTCATCACCACATTGTTGCATAAAACATGAGAACGCACATGAACATACATTTTCAAGTAAGTGTTACTTACTTGAAAAGTAAGCGTTGCGTTAGCTAAATAACAGGGCCAACATGCAGCTATACTTAAGAGCAACCATGCCATGAATTAAAGAATGGGCAAAAGCAATGTGAAGAGACTGTTGGCAAAACACCGTTCCAGGTAATGAAGCGTTTATGAATTAAAGAATGGGCAAAAGCAATGTGAAGAGACTGTTGGCAAAACACCGTTCCAGGTAATGAAGCGTTTCTCATAAAGTTTGATGCAACGTTTGTAAAATCTAAAAACAAGCCCGAGTTACCAAAAACTCTTGAAGCTTGGGAGAGCTTGCAGCTATGCAGATGCACATACCATGGCTAAAACAGTACAACATTAAAAAGCGAGTCTAAAAGGCAAACAAAGAACATTGAACAGATAGTGGTGGCACAATTGTTTGCACATCGTAACAGGTGAGAGTACACGGAACACTCACCCGCACTCCGGCAGCAAGCAACTGCTTCACCAACTCGTCATCATTTGGCAGTTTTGTGCATGCGTGGTGCAGCGGTGTGTCTCCCTCATTGTCAGCAGCGCTGGCATTGGCACCAAGCGACAGCAGGCACAGGGCCAAAGCGCGGTGGCCTTGGCAGGCAAGTGCCAGGGGTGTCGCTCCGCTTCCATCTCTGTGCTCCGTCTTGCTGCCTTTCTGTACGAGTAGCTTCGCCATTTCTGAAAATTAATAGAGAAAACCACTTTTAAATTGAGTAATGTCTGACGTGCAGTAATGGTAACAACAACTAACTAGCAATGGACGCATCAGTCACAGCATTACACTCACCTACATAGCATACATACCGTATTTGCACGCTCCTAGTGCGACCCCAATTGTAATGTGCAGGTAATTTTATATTATGAACATTGAAAACAAAAAGCGTACTAATAATAGCTTGATGCCAATTTTGCTGAAGAACCCTATTGCAACACGCACACAAATACGAGGGCTAGCGCAAAATACAGCACACACAAAAAAAAGTGCATTTTTTGTGCATGTGGTATGTACAGAACTCGCAGACAGAAACGCGACAATTTATGGCTAAGCAATGCATGTACTTTCTTTTCCAACTTTCACAGTTTATGTTATGTCAGGGTAATTTTGGTTCGAATGCTTACATCAGAGCAAACATCACCTTTACCGGCCAGATTTATAGTGATGACGTGCTTATCTAGAGCAATTGCACATAACAGCTGTTATACTAAAAGGTTTCATGCCATGTTTCAGTCTATGAGCAGTGTTCATAGTGCAGTGTTCTTTGACCCATTCCTAGTTCCTCTTTCTCAACAGTCCCAAGTGCAGTTTTGAAACAAACCAAGACCTGTACATTAGGCATAAGTTGCTCATGCTTTGTTCAAACAAAAGTCGTGGTCCCAGAAGGTTGATTTGCCTGGAAAATACTCACTAAGAGCCACAGGTTGGTAGAATAAGCAAAGCCTCAGAATTGTTCACCAATATTTCTGTCATCTGTGTAGTACTCACTCATTTGCATATGTCCTCGCACTCGTCAGCGTTCACTCGCATGCTTATTTGCATTCGCCTACACTCAGGGGCATTTGTGGTTGCTTTCAATCATTGCAACTGCGCCAACTCCAGCTCAGCGACACGCGTGCTAACTCACGTCCACTCAAAAACATCACCAGTGCTTAAAGCGGCTAGCTGGGCTGCTTGAAATACTACTGACATCTGGAATACTGACCGACATAGACTTTCTGTTTCATTATTTCTTTACCTAGCACAGCTGTTTAAGCTAGCCATAAGTTGTATGCCGTATCATTAACGGGTATGTGCCACTGTGTGGCCAACCAAAACACTATCATCATCATAAACGGCTATGTGCAGCAGAAATTGTGTAAATCCCACTACTCACAACTTCCACTAAAAAGGAAGAAAGCAACATTTAGCCCAACAAATGGCTGCGAAGCGACGGCAGTGAGCCGAAGACCCTTAGTACGTAGGAGAGAATACTAGGGAATGAGAAAGGCAACGGCGGCTGCGAGAAGACCCCGAAGCAGGCCCATAGCCACGGGGGGCCCTAGGCCCCCCCCCCCCTCGAAATTCGGATGGATGGAGGTGTTTTACCGCGAATAAATAATGAAAATATGTGGTTTTCAAGGTTTACGAAATTCCACTTACATCCGGCAAAGTTTATATCGGCCAGACCGGACGCTGTGTTAATGACAGGGCAAGGGAGCATGAGCTTTCAGTTAAAAATAAGATCAGTGCCCATCTCCTTATGCGCTGTGAATACTGGATGTGTGGGCTGGACCTCACAAATATTCGCATACTTTGAAGGAGCAAAAACACTGTGGCACGTGAACTTTTGGAGGCGTATTTTATCAATGTGAAACGAGATGTGTGCATTAGTGACATGTCTGTCACCCTGCGTAAAGCAGAAGCGCAATTTTTAAAGACGATAGTTTTTCTTGGGATATTTCAACGCAGAAATTTTGGTCTGTCTGTCTGTCTGTCACACGATTCAGCCACCTGGCCAAAGTTTAACCACTTGCTGAACGCCCAGCCATCTTGAACTGCTGTTTGCGTTCATACTTGTGAACATTGTGGATCAAAAAGCTAATATTATGCATACCTGAGGCGCAGCATCTATACGTAAGTTTTAGCTGGTGTGTTCCTTTATTAGAAAGTACATGGATACATAATTATACTAGTGTTTCTTAGACTGTGCAGAAAATGTGACGCTATGCACGAAAAAGCCCTCTGCTGACAATACGGTGCTGCCGCTGGCAGTGACCCTGGGTTCTGCACAAGCTCATGTTTCCCGACACCACTGCCATATGGCGTCCATATCTCGCGCAGCGCCTCTATTTCATCAATGCCAGCCAGATGTGGCCGATTCAACATAGAGGAGGCGCTGTCTGAGGCAAGGCAAAACATAGTAGTACGGCCGGCAGAAGACTATCGTCTTTCGACGACATTTGCAGCGAAGCACGCAGATATGCGGCCAATTTTTTAATTTTTTGCTATCATGATGTCATAAACGTGGGATTGTTCGCCAATGTCCTGCGCAACTGTAACTGCGCACATGTCTGCAGGCATATAAAATGGAGCCTTTTTTTTCAAATAAAGTCAGTTGCAAGTTAACACTCTATCCTGTCCCCTTCTTTTTTTCGTCTAAGTGGGTTGCGTCCTTAGCCTTTCTTCAACCTAGAAGCTACCTAGATACAACCTGCGCCACCAAGCTAAGGCCTAGAAACAACCTAGAAGCAACCACATTAGTCTTCAGAATCATCCAGTCTCACGTTTCAAGGCTTGCGCAGCTTAGTGCTAGCTTCACCAATTTTTTTTTTCAATTTTGGTCAGGTTCTAGAAATGCATAAAACACCATCACTGACTCCTGTCCATGCTTGCATTAGCCAGCACTCAGTCCTGTTCAAACTCACATCCATTCACACTCTTTATCACTCATTAACACCCACAGAAATACCCAATAAAGTGGAATGGGGGGAACTACCTCTGTCAAAGCTCAATTTGTGCAGCATTGGAGACATAATATGAATGTTGTGGGTTTGGTTTCCGCTGATGGCAAGTGATTTTTTTTCCTACACAGCATGTCCCTTATGCCTTCCTTGGTTTCATTAGGCTGTGGCTAACAAAAAAAGAAGCCCATGATTCAATTTTGCTTCTATTGTACATTTTCAATATATTTACTTTCATTAGTACTTTTAATTTTGGTGCACTATTTTGCCATTCACAAGTGTGTACAGAGTGCGTGAAAAGGATATGTTACAGCATAAGCAAAGCGCATACCCAGACTGCTGCCACTGTAATTGCAGATGGCCAGATGATGCAGTGGCGTCCTTCCGCTGCTGTCTCTGCAGGAAACGCTGGCACCACTATTGAGCAAAAGACGCACCATGGCAGTATTGTTGCGCATAACTGCTATGTGCAGAGGAGACAACCCAGTGGATGCACTTTGGTTCACACTGCAGCCGCACATGATTAGAAGTTCAGCTGAAACAAATTTAGGCAGAAATGGTATGAGCCACTCGCAGTACAAATAGAATGGCCTACAGATGAGCACATGTGCATTTACACAGAGCTGCAGATATACAAAGTGCATGGCAAAAAAGCTGCAGATATACAAAGTGCATGGCAAAAGCCAATGCACAAAATGCCTATGGTTATGACTGAGAGGCCTTCAGCAACATATTGCAGCAATAAAACGCCCCACCAAAATTTTGGTGTCACTACCCATTTAAATGGGTAGTGACACCAAAATGACGCGAATTCCGCAGTTAGAATTCGCGTCATCTATTTGGTCCCCCCCATCAAGACTACTTAATTACTAACTTAGAGCTTGTTCAAAACCGTGCCGCCCGTTTTATTACCGGAATTTACGAACACAAATCCAGTATTACGAAAATAAAACTTGAACATTCGCTGCACCCTCTTCAGGTTCGCCGGTGCATTTCCCTTTTGTGCCTGCTTCACGGATATGTTCAAACCACCCGGCCACATTCCCTCCCTTTGAAAACCCCACTGCGCATGTCTAGGCGGCTCCATAATCAGGGCAGTTTCGAGCGTATCTTCGGCAAGACAAGGGCGTTTAGTTGTTCTGCGCTGCCACATGCCGTTCAACTTTGGAACGATCTCCCTGGCGATATCACTTCGATCACACTAATCGCAAAGCCTTCCACGACCGCCTACTCGAACATTTCATGCTTACGTAGATATTTCTCATTTAATTCTTTCCAGATGTGTTACCTCGTATGTTTTATATTGTGTAACGTTGTATTATATCACATCGTAGTGTTGTAAACGTTGCCAAAATTTCCTTCATTTTTCAATCACTGACTGTTCATGTTATTTAAGCTCTTTCGCTTCGCGCATGCTCTTCCTTGTTTAGTTTTTCTACCTGGGTGTTACATCTTCCTTTTCTGGCATTCGTTTACACCACAGTGCACTTTCCAGATTGTATAGTTTATATAACATCTTTTTCTGTATTTATCACATGTCATATTTTACCATGTATCGCCCCCCTTACACAATGCTCCGATAGGGAGCCTGTAAGGTATTGTGAATAATAAATGCTTTTACATAGACCATCTTCAGTGTGAATTTTACATTTATTTTTGGTATAACAAAAACAAATTGAAAATTATAATATTCTACACCAGCTGTGTTGCAGACACTAGTGCTGTCACATCTATGCTGTACCTCAGTTAGTAGAACATGCACAACTCTTTTTCAGCTGTAGTTGCTGCAAGCCCCATAATTTTTGTGTATGATGGAAGCGTCAATGGCATTGAAACGTAACATGTTACTTGCACCAATAATACAATACTTCTCCCATGCTACCAACATCTGTGTGTTCACTCTATACATCAGTGCAAGTTTATCAACTTAACAAAGAGATTCTCCACCTACCTTTTTTCCTTATTCCTACTTGTGACTCTATGAAGTGAAGTAGGAAGTAATGAAGTAGCTGCTACGTAACATGAGAGTGCATTGCACTACCAAGAATTTGTAGAGTACTACAAGCCATTAAATTTGCAACAGCAAAATGCTACAAATCTACTACTGCCACTTTTCCTGAGGACTTCGCAAACTTACCCATATCCAAGAGGTCCTTCTCAACAGCGATGCATATTGCAGGCTTGTATTGTCCTCCTGTCATGATCCTTATATCTGGATCGACCTGAGGTCCTTCACACCCACAGAGCAACGTCCAAGCCACGGGTACATTGCCGTCATTAAGTGCAGTCAGAAACCGGCAGTGTCGTTTCCATCTAGGTTCTGTGGAATGTTGCAAAATGTTTCCTTTACACCAAGCAACACAATATTTTGATTACAGCAGTTTTGGAGCACTGATCAACATGCCTGATATCTGTGCAAGTGAAACTTACAACTGGCAGTACCTTGAAAATAAACCTAATATGGATGTCACATGCCACTATTTTAGCCAACGACCAAGCAGTATTGAAATCGAATTTCCCAATTGCGGTGGGTTCCTTTGTGCAAGCTGAAACTTATGCAGTGGCTCTCAGTTCAAATCCATGTTTTAGTGTGTGTTAGTGCTTGAACTAGTGTTTTAAATATATAATTAGTAATCTTTGGGAAATTACACAAATCGAAGCTCTTGAATGGGCAATAACAGAGGAGAACACAACACGAGCACTCCGTTGTGCTCTGCTGCCGTTGTCAATTCAGGCTCGTTGAAATGTCACTATGTCATACCACCAAGGCTGAACATCAGCACAAGTGACAAAAGATGTCCATTATCTTTCGCCACTATTTGTGTGGGCTACTGTCTGCCTAAGCTGATAACATAGGCCACTAGTTACATGCCTACATAAACGACTTGGAGTTGCATCCCACACGAATGCAAGTGGGATGCGATGATTACAGGATATTTAAACAGAGACGCTTATCAGATATGCTGACCCACATGTGATATACAATAAGGATTGCGCAAAAAACACAGTACATCAAAGAAAGAGATGACGACACCTGCGCAATACAAAAATAACCACGGTAATCATAGTAGCGTCAAAAAACATGTCCTAATCATTTACAAGTGCATCATAAAAGAATTGTTCATTGCGTTAACATAGCCAATAAGCTCTCAAGTATGAATTCACGATGCAAAAAAAAAAAAAAAATGCTAAACTGTGACCGTAGCTTTGAGGTAGATTTTTCGTGAACTTCAGAAAAAAAGTAAATATTTTCTTGTTTACGCCGAACGCGCGCGCACGCTGTTGATGCTAGCTTGAGAGATGCACCTTGAGAGATAAAAGGTTGGACTTAAAATTGCACGACCTAGACTTGACAAACAAGGTATGATAACTTTGAACGAGAATTTAAAAGCATGCGACACGGGCAACTACAAAAAAACGCACGTGCGCGGATCGGGATTGCGAGGAATATCAGCTGGATATCATTCGCAAACGAACTGTAAGGCAAGCGATCGTAGATATAAAGGATACTAAATCCACGAACAGTACTTACCGGTTTTACTCATCGCCAGATACTCCTGTCTTGGTCCTTGGCTGCGCTAGCAAAGAGTCATAACGTGCAGAATGGTCCACTCCTTTGTCAGTCGGCGAAGCGGACGCGGATACAAATAAAGCCGCCAGCAGTATGCCCCTCGCACATTCGGCCCACTCAAGGTCACGGGAATGCCCAGGTAGGCTCCGCCTCGGCTTTCGTTTCGCAAGAACCGCAAGGAAGTACCTTTCTCTTTAGTTTTCGTGAATTGAAGCTTTCCGCCAGATCAGCGCCAGCCAGCTGATCGAGTGAGCGAGTGAACAACAGATAAAACAAAGTTGTATGCAGCATGAGAGAGAGAGAAAAAAAAATAAGAGAGCGAGCAGGATGACGTGCATGGTTGCCAAACCGCAGTCGCTTAGGCGCTTTCCTTGGCCTCGTGCCGTAAACGGTCAAGGCGCGTCCTTTCATAGGGGCCTCGCCAGGGGCGTAGCCAGGACTTTATGAGAATTTTACTTTGAAGGGGGGGGGGGGGGGTGAGGAGTGTTCTAACACCCTTCTGTATATGTGTGTTCGTGTGTAAGTATACACATATATACGACGGTGTACAAGAAAATGGTTGTGTTTTCGACCACGCACTGTTGTGTTCGACCACGCACACTAGCTCCCCCCAACCAGGCCCGTATCCAGGAGGGGGGGGGGGGGGGCTAGGCCCCCCCCCCCCCCGAAATTCGGATGGAAGGGGGTGTTTTACCGAGGAAAAATAATAAAAATGGGTATTTTTCAAGGCTTTCAACAAGTGCCCCCCCCCCCCCCCCCCGAAAAAAATTCCTGGCTACGGGCCTGCCCCCCAACCACAGAGTATGAACCTCTATGCCCCTCACCCTCCCAATGCCCATGAGCTGCAACTCCGGCCATCATATTTATATCCAGTAATAACTTGAATTGGAGCGTTTTAAAATATTGTCTACATCACTTTCAAAAGTCGTGATTACACAGAATTTTTCATAATCATGCAAAGCCCGTCTTTCGCAGAGGATTTCAAAACTATGATTCACAATTAAAACATAATATTTCGCTTTTTTAGCGTAGAAGAAAGTCTCAGCCAATCCTGACGTTGGATATATCATTAGCGAATGTGTCTGGGCAATAGTTGCTTATGTACGAAAAGTTCTGACGTTCGGTTCCTGATCTGTAACAATACGAAATTTGTGTGGCCCATATATCAAGTTTGAGAATAATAATAATATCTGGGGTTTAACGTCCCAAAACCACGATATGATTATGAGAGACGCCGTAGTGGAGGGCTCCGGAAATTTTGACCATCTGGTGTTCTTTAACGTGCACTGACATCGCACAGTACACGGGCCTCTACCATTTCGCCTCCAAGTTTGAGAAGGCGATGACTATATACCATAGTCACCTGTCAGTATACCTCTATCTACCCTTGTCTCTCCCTATTTCTCTCATCTCAGGGGGGGAGTAGCAGGCTAGAGATATGCCCTCCAGGCCGACCTCGCCTCCTTTCTCTTCATTAAATATAATCTTCTTCTTCGGTCCAACTGAAGCGCTTGCCTTCGAAGGTAGGAGGAGGAGGAGAGGCTGAGGAAAGGAAAAGACGCAAATTCTGCAGCCCTAGTTGGGACCACGGCTCAGCGCCTGTATGGGAATGGGGAGAGGGTATTAAAGATGTGGAGAAGAGAGGAGAAGAGTAATGACGTCCATGACCGAGGACGCGGCGAGCGGCCCAGTGTCACCAAGGAAGCGACTTGGGTGTGGTGCCGTGCAGGGAACATGAGGTCCCTCTTTGTAGCCGCGGGTAGACCCTGTTGACGGAGTGCGGCGAACAAGGCGGCTCATTGTGCTTGAAGCGCTGGGCGTACACACAACAGGTGCTCAATGGTTTCGTTCGCCCCGCACGCAGTGCACGCAGGGGACGAGGCTCTGCCAAGCCGATGACGCCGCGGGCCGCAGGCCAGGAGCAGCCGATGCGTAGACGCAGTAGAAGGGACCGCTCCCCAGTGGCGTAGCCAGGGGGTGGCGCACCGGGCCCGTGCCCCCCCCCCCCCCCCCCCCTCTTCCAGAAAAAAATTTCTGGCTACGCCCCTGCCGCTCCCTGCTGGAGAGACCCCGGTCAGGCAGCCGGTTCGTTCAAAGGTAGAATAGGCTATTTCCAGATGCCGCTCGCGAGACCTACAGCGAACGAACGCGTGAGAGATGTGGCAGAGGATGCAGGCAGCGAGACAATAACGTTGATTAGAAGATTCTCATTTGTTATTTACCACCGCAGAAAGTACACAACATTATAGGCGTGCGCACGAGGGGGGGCAGGGGGAGCGGCCGCCCCCTCAATTGACCTAAGCAGGGGGGGCGCAAAGTCTGCCCCATACATTGACCTAATAGGGAGGGGTGGCACTGTGATGAACCTTCGCCCCCCCCCCCCCCCCCCCCTCTCGATGGGGAACCCTACGCACGCCTATTGTGATGAGAGATGTGCGCGTGTGTCGTGAGACTGCGACATGAGGCCACGGGGGGAGAGAGGCGTGCGCGTGGAGTGCCACGCGGTTGGCAAGGTGGTGTTCCAGCGAACGGAAGCTGGGGGAAGACGGCTCGCCAGCGTCACGGTCGTGGTTCGTCCCGAGTGCCTGGCAAAGGCCAAGGGTCGGAGCGGTCTGCTTCGTTTGGCCTTAAGCTCCGACGGCGGGTGCGTGGAGCCAACGGGAGGCCACCGCACCACGCCACCGGACGTGGGCCCGGGTGTTCGGCTGTGGTCCCTTGGTCCACGCGCTCCAGCAGAAGCCGGAGCGACTTCGTCGGTCCAGGTCGTCATCACTTGCCTGCTCCATCGTCGCCTACATTGGATCGTCGTCCGGCTTCTCTCCGAATTCTTGCGACGACGGCTTTCCTGCGCTAAAGTCTGGTCTCCGTAGACGTTCCCCGCATCAATTCTAGCACTCACCGGTGAGACTGTTTTACGTATGCTAGGACTGAAGTTGTGTGTGTTTTCTTTGAAGTTTTTTTCATAGGTTGTAAAGTGTCTTGTTACTATCAGTGCCCGTCATTGTGTGTCGTAGGTTCGTATGTTTCTCCATAAAGTGGAAAGAATACCGAAAACAGCCTCGCTATTTCCTTGAGAACGTTGCCGACCCCGACGCAACGCACTCGTTCTATCAGTTCATTTATAAGAACCCCATTACACCTATGCACAACATGATTCAGTGCGCCCAACCATTCTTGAGGCAGCTGCATAGTACATATGTCAGCTGCAAAGCGAATGGGAGGCAGTGTATACAATTTTTTTTTTCGTTCAAATTTAGTATATAAAGAGAAGTAGCCGAAAGTGAGAGAAATAACACATCCAACAGGGTAGCTGCTTGGGCTGGTTGGTCAGGAAAAAAACTTGAGATAGGACAGAGCCCTCTGTCCTATCTCAATCTTTTTCCTGAGCCGTTTTGCAAAAAAAAAAAAAAAAAAAAAAAAAAAAAAAAAAAAAAAAAAAAAAAGGAAGAAAGAAAGAAAGAAGCGGGGGGGGGGGGGGGGGGGTTCCTTTTAAGAAAGTAACATATACTTGCGCCCGGCTGAGACTGAACTCTTTCGACACACGCACGTTGGATGACGCATGTGTCTGTAAAACAAACTCATGCGGCATGCAATAATGAGGATAATGTATACATTGAACCTCGTCGAATATGCCAGCCAACGTCCGCGATAAACTTAATTATACTGAAGCTTACGTGACTACTACTTTGTTAGGTTGGCGTGCATATACGAATGTATATATCAGGGGTCTCAAACACGCGGCTCGCGGGAGCCGCATGCGGCCCGCGGACGTTTCGCTAGTGGCCCGCGGCTTCACAAGGAATAAAATGTTTATGGCTTAGCTAAACGGTACTAGCAATGTTCACTCGCCCATTGTGATTAATAACGCTTTGTTCAGGTTAGCTACAGAGACGAGGCTCGTCTCAAGCATTTTTTTTTTCGTGATGCACCCCATGTGATCACAATGTGTTAAAACGTAACCGCGGAACAACATCTCTATATTATACAATCGGCGTCCAGATTTGACACATTCTGGAGATCAGTATCAATATGTTTCTAGCATCCTGACTCTAAATCCTCTTCAGAAATTATAATATATATGAGATATGGGAACTACGTTCTTTCAAATGGCAGCGTTAGGTGACATCTTTTTCATCCCCTAGCTCCCCCCCTTTCTTCAACTTCCTTCACTCTCCTGGCCCTTGCTGGTCAAGATTTCCTGACTGCGGCCCGCTAGCTGCGGTGAGTTGAGACCTTTGGTATATATGAAGGTAAAGGCGCCACATACATGTCGGGCATTGTTTCTTCTTGTACTTTCTACCTTAATTTTACCCTTTTGCCAGAAAATATGCCACATATGAGAAAATGTTCTGAGAGTGAAGATACCGTTAATGCTCCTTTCAGTTCCTCGACTTCAATATTTCGTACGTCGACTGACTCGTTCTGACATTTGCAGCTGGCAATATCCTCCGGGTGAATGGTCTTGTTTTCTGACAACTCTGCGTAAGTTCTGACATGTTCCTGGTTTGATAAGTTGCATGTCGTGTTTGCAACAAGGAAAGTACAAAACCCCCCTTACGCCTTTGAGCCAATGGCAGATACAAGATACAGAGGGGGGGGGGGGGGGTAGGAGCGATCCCCCCCCCCCCCCCCCCCCAGGCCTGTGTCAGCGCCCCCCACCCCCCTCCCTTCAGTGCTTGTCGTCTCCCTCTTATCACCAATTAGCACAAGTGAGTGGGACCACTGTGAGCACAAACTAACAGTATTCATGCTGTGGGGTTCTGGCGATGATAGTAACTACTAAAAACAAAGTCAGTACACACCCCTCTCCGGTTTTACCTCAAGCGACCGCCCCCCCTCCCCCTAAAATGAGTGGCTGGATCCGCCCCTGCTTTGAGCGTCTTGCTGTGAACTCTACTAGACTAATTCGAACTGCAAAAGTCTCGTCTCAAGCGACGAATACGACGTCGAAGGAATGCCACACTTTGTTATGCATGTTTCCAAAACTATGAGCTCGGAAATCGCGCTGAAGGGCAAGTCGCATGTTACACAAACCGTGTACTGTTTAACAGTGACGGCGTAACACCCTCAACGCGGAAAGCTCTCAATTAGATACAAACATATATATATATATATATATATATATATATATACCGTACGTGACACGTGTACGGTTGGTACGCGTTTCTATGGCGCTTACGTGACACGTGCGTAAGAGTGCATGCGGCTTCGCAATCGGTATTCAGTGTGCAGGAGGACAAGAAAACTTGGCGCAGGACACTCTTTGCGCGATAATATATCATGGCTCCGACTTCCACGTATTACACGCATTACAAACCATCCCAACGTCTTACCAGAAAATGCGTCAGCGCGATGTCCTATCTCGTTGCACGAATCACGCAAGAGCCCTGAAAACGACTCGGAACAATTCCGTGGCTTCGTGCCACGCGGGAGTACTATTACGCGCGTCTTTGATAATGCCGACGTTTACTATCAATACTTTTCTTTTTGTTTGGCACTCATCAACATGCAAGAGTATACGCGCAGTTGGTTCCCTTACGCGAGGCTGTGGCCGGCGTCGATTGCTCGTCGCCGGTGCAAGTTCCTTCTGGGAAAAAGAAAAAGGCGGGAGTGTATATGTCGACCGGTTTGACGCATTCGCGCGGAGACGACGCGCGCGGCAACGCGGTCCCCCGCAGCGCTACGGGTGGACGTCGGTAAACAGTGCAAGCTCAGCGCGCGTTATCCTATAGTGGTGTGTCCTGCTGGGGCCATGCCGTCGATGTCGCCAGCGAGAGCAGCGACCGTGGCCGCCACCATGGTCTTGATCTGGCTAGCAACTTCAGTAGACGCCGCGTTGAGAGGTGGGTGACCCATAGCGGGGCTTTAGAGTGCCCAACAGGACGACATTTGCAAGCATATCACGATCGTTCGCGTGTCCGCTGTGACGACAACCAGCGCGATGTCTTAAACCCTTCCGCTGAAATCTATGCAGAGACGGTGTTTTTAGCGCGACGTTTCTCGGAATACTCTGTACTGCTTGTTGCAGCACATCCGAGAATATTTCTTCCGTCACATTGGCTCCGCCGAAGAAAGAGCATTCGAAGTTGCTGTAACATTAAAAAAAAAAAAAAAAAAAAAAAAAAAAAAAAAAAAAAAAAAAAAAACGTTGCTCGTTGCCCTGTCAAGTGTGTATTCTCTGTACCCGAGGGCAGGTTTTCCATTTTTTCGCAGTTCAATTTTTACAGTGTCACTTATGTTTGTGTCCCAGATATCCGCCGTACTGACATCTCTCACTGTTCGTTGCTAAGCGATAAACGCGTTTCCAAGTGATGTCTCGGTCAAGTAGGCGTTTCCTATTGCTATAGGACGTGTCGCTCTTTGACAGAACAATGTAACTGCGAGGCAAGGGAAGCACTGCGACGTCCTACTTGAATTTATTCGTGTCAATAAACATGAACACGGATGAATCAATGCCGACGAGAATAAAAAAAGTGGAAACAGTTTTAAGTGCTTGTGGTCTCACCGACGTTGTAAGGCCGGTCCTCATCGAAGCATATACACATCGCCCTGCCAATTATGTGCTATTGGAAGACCGCAAATAAAATGACTCAGCCGTCTCTCAACTGCATAGGCTTCTACGCGTGCATAGCCTTAACGCGTTTTACAGTTCTTTTCCTCATTGAGATGAACCAGTACCAGCCGATAAACGCAACCACGCACTCACTGCTTCCTTTTTCATCTCACGTAATTAATCTCCCTATAAGTAAGTTCGCTTGTTCACCTTCATGTTCCGCCTAACGGAGAATGAAAAACGAGTTCTGTATAACGTGTCCGGTCGAATGGAAAACTTTCGAATTACATATTTAGAACCCGATTTCGGTAATCTATTAAGAAAATTTTAAAGTATTCCAAAAGAGAGGTATCTGGTTAGTGTTGGAATTTTGAATATTGAAGTATTCTCAACTGTACGAATATTCTCAACTGTACGCACTTCTGCATTACTGGTCGAGATGAATTGGCGCAAATGAAGCGACAAGGAAAACAAGAAAGGAGACGAGGACAAGCGCTCGTCCTCGCCTCTTTTCTCGTGTTTCTTGTCGTTTTATTTGTACCAGTTTATCTCGACCAATTATGCAAAACCAACTAGTCCGACAATCAATCCTGTTAGTATACATCTGCACCCGATGTGTACGCAGTCCTGTCTTACACTGTTCTTCAGGAATACTATACCGCGTTTATCAGGGTGTAATACGTCGAGGTCGTAGCCTATGATAGCTTTATTTAGAACGCGTATTGTATTACCCGTCTTCGTGGGTGAACGATTAAATAAACCAGTGTAGGCGCCTTCGAAACTCACGACGTCGATATAATAGGTGCAGCTGCGTAGCCAGAAATTTTTTTCGGGGGGGGGGGGGGGCACCTCTATGGGGGACACCTCCTTGAAATGGCCATTTTGCGCTATGTAGTATTCCATGGCGAAACAAAATTTGGGGGGGGGGGGGGGGCACGTGCCCGGTGTGCCACCCCCTGGCTACTCCACTGCAGCTGCGGGAAATCCAGGGTGACGTCGCCATCTTGAATTATTTTTCCGTAATACGGGCATTACGGGCATTTCGGGCATTTTCTCGCATTACGGGCATTCTCCCGTAACGACACCAGGGCATTCTCCGTCGGCTTGCCTTGTACAGGGCTCATAGTCACAGAACGTCTTACACTAGAATTATTTGTTACGCAAAATTTTACCCAATCGCGATGCTGAAGCCAAAGCCGGTGTACCATTGACAAGAAACGCTTATGAGAAAAAAAAAAATTGCGACCTCGGCGCATGGATTTACATTCAAAGAAAGCCTCTCACTCTGGGATTGTTCGATAGTGAAAACTTATTTAGCTCGTTAGAAAAATATACCAAGAGAGAGAGCGAGAGAGTGAGAGCGAAGTACATCTGCATGTGAGCGGTAGCAGAGTTTATTGGGCAATATTTAGCGCAAAGTAACGCAAGGACGAATTTCTCCCCTTGGGTAGCAGAGTCTATCAAACGATGAAAAAAAAAAAAAAAAAAAAAAACCGTGATACGCGGGAGTTAGTTCAGTATGGGCGTCATATAGCCTAATCCTATATATAGAGTAAACTGTCAGACTATAATTAAACGCAAACACAAGAAAAAGAAAGGCAATGTAGTGCACTTGCACGAGTTTATATAGGCGGCATGACGCCGAGAGTTGCGACCACATAACAATGGATTATTATGGAGGTTTGTACTCGTAACAAACATAATAACGATAAAACTTGTCGGTTGTTGATGCCACCGGAGCGACAGCAGTCGTCTTTATGCCTCCCTGCAATGCACCCACCGAGTTGTGTAATCCATAAAGTACCAAACAGTGGCATATATGTATATATATATAGTATGCAAAGACGCACTTGGAATATTTCTTTTTGCAGGGCCCTAACTGCTCAATCAATCAATCAATCAATCAATCAATCAATCAATCAATCAATCAATCAATCAATCAATCAATCAATCAATCAATCAATCAATCAATCAATCAATCAATCAATCAATCAATCAATCTTCAGTGTTTCTGAAATAAGCAATACAATACGTACTTTCCTTTTGCAAACGGGACCACAGAAACCTTCCAAGACACATAAGCGCCAATAAATGCCATGCAGGTTAATACTAACATCATAAATACCACGCGTGAGAACCTTGAAAACACACGTTGGCACACGTTGAAACCCTTGAAAACCACCTATTTTTATTATTTATTCGCGGCAAAACACCCCCCTCTATCCGAATTTCGGGGGGGGGGGGGGGGGGGGCTATGCCCCCCATTCCCCTGGCTACGGGCCTGCGTCGAGGTGACTTGCCATTTCGCGTTGTCGCATTTCATTGTTGCCCGGATATGAACGCATGGCCGCCGTTGTTGCCTGTAACAACAGAAGTGTTGCGAAAATAAAACAGCACGAAAGACGGGACGAAAGACACAGTACGACTGACCTTCAGCACTGGTCCTGTTGTTCTGTGTCTTTCGTCCCGTCTTTCGTGCTGTTTTATTTTCGCAAATGTCGCACCAACTTGCCCAGACAAAAGCACTGCTAAAACAGAAGTGTTGCCCACGTGGATAAATGTCCAACTGCCGGCATGAAGGAAGGAAGGTTAGGAGGGAGCAATGCACAACGCGCTATAAATAAATAAATAAATAAATAAATAAATAAATAAATAAATAAATAAATAAATAAGAGTAGTAGATCAGGCACGCAGATGCAGAGCTTCGCTTGCCCTCATTTTCCCGATAGGGCAGGGCTCCTGAATATTTTACTGAACAATTACGTGTGAAGCAACGCACGGAGACAACAAAAGGAACGAAACAACAGGACGATTGTCTCCGTCCGCTGCTTCACACGTAAACATGAACCATCACCAACTCGCCTAACTTTCAAATATACTGATTTTACTGAATAAATCTATTGATGATCCATTATTTCCGCATGCACGCTGAATCGTTGCTGCTTGACACAATGCGAACCTCCGCAGTGAGGAGAGAGTCGTGCCGAGCTCGGCACCTAGTCCGGGTGGACGAGACGACGGACGGCCGCTGCATGCCCGTGCACGAATGCCTCGAGTCCCTGAAGGACGTGGGCAGACTCAAGTTCCCCCATGTTCTGCGGCGTGCGCGGCCTGCTGCCCATCGTGTGCTGCCCGAACAAGGACCCTCCTCCGACGCCGGCCCCTCGGACCAGGTTTGTTTGCCGAAACGTGGCGCGCATGCCGACCAACAACTAGAGTTAAAGTACATGCTGTATGTATACCTTAATATAGCATATAGACCTATTCCATGTTTGTAAACAGGGGTAGGAGCCGTCGACATGCTGAGGTGCTTGTAGCGACGTCGCGGCGCGTAGGCTCCGCCCAGCCCAAAGCTCGCCGTTCGCTCGGGAGGCTCCCCGACGCGCTGTGCTCGGAAGCAGCTTTGCAGCAGCTATTTCAGTGGTCACGTGATCATAGAGGGCGGTGGCGAGCTTTGGGCTCGGCGGAGCCTGCGCGCCGCGACGTCGCTACAAGCGCTTCAGTGTGTCGACGGCGCCTACCCCTGTTTACAAACATGGAATAGGTCTATACAGTAACCCAACCTAACCTAAAGGTAGAACATACTGTAACTCTACCAACGACCGTATAGACAGTTATTATGGTTACTTCGTCATCACTGTAGATGACCGTTACTGAACCGAGTTCAAAAGCCTTTCAAGGAAGTACCGATGTCACCTTCCTAAAAGCAAACAGACAATGCATGTGCGCGTTTACGGTATATGCATTGCCGGCGAGCGGCTTCTGGTGTAATTCTACGGATGATATGGATGGATGGATGCGAAACTTTAATTCCCACCCAAATTTGCATACAGGTGACATTGGCTTCCGAGATCTCTAGGGCTGCGTTAAAAAATAGACTACCTTTTTTCTTTTTTTTTCGGCTTATCTTGAACAAGGAATATGGCGCTTTGTTTCTGTAGCGGTTTTCCCAGCTGTTGTTACTGAACTACGAGATTTTATAGAACCGCAATCAAACCGTCTAGGCATGTTTCCCTTCGGTAATTAATTTAATTACTCGCGAGTACGGTTATATTGTTTTCTGTATCGCATCGGCTACTTTGTAAATACTGTTATATTAGACACAACATTAATGACAACCAAATTACCCTCCAGTTATATTAAATCACGAAACAACAGTAGAACCTCTTAATCTTTTCCTCCTTTTTTATTAGGGGAAGGGGGGGGGGGCAGTCTGTCTATTTGTATTTTGCTAACCACGAAACACTGCCGCAAATAAGCATTATGCCAAATGGACTGACTTACTATCAGGTCTTTGAAAAGAGAAACAGTATGGGGGCGGGGAGGGGGGGTTCTTCGCATTTCGGGACGATGCAGAACAAACGGTAGCGATCAGTGAAACGTTCTGGACAGCTACATACTATTCCACTGAATGCTCCATTTATATACCGCATGCAGCAAGTCCTCCACCTCCTCCACCGCCGGTGGTCACCACAGCCCCCCTCTCAACCTGTCGTCAGAGAACCACCTGCAGGTATTGTGCCAATTATTACTTCGCATAATATCATTGTACAATTCGACAAACCAAGTAGACACTGCATTATAAATGGGCGATACCGCAAAACGCTTTTGAAAATCATGGTCACTTTTTTTTTTTCGTTCAACCAAGATGCACGAAACTGCCAGAGAAGCGATAAAATCCCTGGCTCTTAAGAATTTCGTCCGGATATTGTTAAACGCAGGGGCGTGCTCAGGAACGTAGGGGCGTGGCCAAGTGATTACAAGCGATCCATACGTGACATTTTTGACGGATAATACGTTTTGACTCATATAGAAGTGCGTGCACACTGGGAAAAACGACTTTTGTCTAGCCAATCACGCGCTGAAAGTTATTTCCGAACGTTTACTTTTTTGCTGGTAAATAATATTGTGTTTGACGACAAAAAAGTGTGTCATTTGAACATCATTTATTTTACTGACAGACCATAGACAACATAAAGGGTTTATATGCCTACACAGAACACGGATGTATCGTTATCTCTGAGTGAGTGAGTGAGTGAGTGAGTGAGTGAGTGAGTGAGTGAGTGAGTGAGTGAGTGAGTGAGTGAGTGAGTGAGTGAGTGAGTGTGTGCGTGTGTGCGTGCGCGGGTGTGTGTTTGTGTGTGTGTTTGTGTGCGTGCGCGCGTGCGTGCGCGCGCGCGTTATACAAATTTCTGTCTGTCGGCTTTGCACTTGAAGTCGCTCGTAGACAACACGAAGAGCTCCGCCACATAATACACTTGAGGCAGACTACAGAGAATTCTCGCAGAGATCTCTCGACTCCCTAAGATTTCAAACATTTTCGCAGTGCGTACGTGTGTGTCAACCTTTGGCAAAACTGGTCGCCGCCGCAGGGACTCCGTGCACGGTGGCCGAGTCCGGGCAGCCGGGTGCGTGCGTTCCCCTGAGTAGCTGCGAGCCACTCCAGGAACAGGTTCGCCAGAAGAAGTTCCCGTCGCTGTGCGACCTGAAGGGAGGCGTCGCGTACGCCTGCTGCCCGCGAGCCCAGCCGCAGGTGTCCACAACGACCGCGAGACCCCCTCTGGAGAGAGCCGTAAAGATAGCAGGACTCAAGTACGAGAACGGAAAATGTACGTCTCGGCACCAGTGACGGTGATGTAAATGGTCGCGTGAACACGCTACTCGATCGAGCCATTGAATTACGTCGTTCTTTGAGTGGGTGAGCCACGTGGTCATTTTCGATAGAGAGTTTCCGGCTTGCTTCTAATTCCTCAGTTGCGCGATTTCTGTATATGCTCCCCCTCCGCACCCCCTCCCCCCAAGAAAAAAAAAAAGAAAGAAAAGAAAAGAAGAAAAAATTAAGTAGATGCAACAGCAACCACAAAAAGAGAAGGATAGTCGCCGCAAGTATAAAGCAAATCGGAAGAGAAATCTAACGACCAAAAGTAACATATCTGGAGTACCTATACCGGAATGTTCATGATTTATTTATTTATTTGTTTATTCGTTTGTTTATTTATTCATTTAACATACTTTCAGATTTTGAAAGCCACTACAGGATGGAGCGAAAGAAAAATGTAACGTGCATATATCAACGCAAGTCTGTTACGAGGTATTTTGTAAGGTGATCTTGAATTAATGGTCATCAGTTAAGGCAGCAATGTAGGCGGGCGGGTGGTTCTATGCGACGCTTGTTCCGGGAACTGAATAATCACTACACGAGTTTGTGCGACAAGATGGCAAGCCTGGCCTGGCAGCAATGATTGGTCCTAGCTGTTACGTATAATGATTTAAGGTCTAATTTTCATTTCATTTAATAATTAAGGTTTCATCAAAAGGAACACTGTACCGACCAACTGTGTGCGTACTTGATCGACGCTTTTTTATCCTGTCGTGAAAATGGGAAGGCTAGAAGGCCGCTGCCCCACTGTCATGAAATCGTTAACTTCTATATCAGCACTTTTAACTAAAGTTCCTAGCATGAAAATGCCACTTGGTGCAGTGAAAGGAACTACTGTGAAATTGTGCAAGCAGTTATCAAAAGACGTGGTCCATTCAAGATTCTTTGCTTGTTTCAGACTGTGGCAAGACTCCTAATAAACCCGGTCACATTGACTTCAGACCAGTCGTGAAAGGTGGAAAGGACGCCGAACTTGGGTCCTATCCGTTTATGGTAAGCAGTTTCCGCAACTCAAGAGTTCTGAAAATAACTCCACTTAATTTATAAAGACCATCTGCTGCAGCGGTAACGGTAAAACTACGCGTCCGGGCTTCCTGAATGCACATCGTTGAGGAATTTCTCTTCTCTATGATGACACTGATCGTAGAAAACCGCGTCGCATTCACAAGGCGAAGCCAACTTTACTTTTGCGTCACGATATGGGTATGTGTTCATCGGCAAATCTGAAGTGGCATCGTTCGCCGTCTTATACCCGTACTGGTAATCGAAAGAACAGAATAAAAAAGGAAAGGCAGCACACGCTGTCACTGACCAACGTCAAAACAAACATTCTAAATTTCTTGGATAGACGGAGATCCCTTGCTGATGACCTGGGAATCTAAGAAAACAAGTAAAAACATTAGCAAGCTTGTTTCTTGGGACATTAGTCGGTGACTTGCTTCTACAACTGTGTAAATGCATGGCGTCAGTGTCTCACTTCACTGGGTGTTTACTTATCGCTCGACGCATTTTTAAACTCAAGCAACATTACGCGCTAGTGTGCCCCGTTCGCTGCCAGCTCCGCGTGATAATGTCGTTTGTTTTCACAAGAATGAGTTGACACACACTCTGTGTTTACCCGATTCCTCTCGCCCTCCACAACAAGAGAGAAAGCGCTCATTTCTGCCAGAAACATCCTTATTCCTGCTCTGTGTTTGCGTGACCATGTGCTTTGCGAAGCCGCCTTGAAAGTCTCGTACGCGAAGCTCCTATTGCGAGGGTGTCGCCGTCTGCTTTCGAGGTCACGTCGCGAGACGGCTGTATAAGATGGCAGTTTTGGTGAAACGAAAGAAAAAAAAACAACGACAACGCCAGAAGTGAAATGACGCCGGATGTTCTGTATCGCGCGCGCTCATTTGTCGCGCTTAAGCGCCGCGCGCGCAGGCAGGGGTGCAACAGTCACTCTTGGTAGCGAAGAATTCTCCGAACAGCGAATGACCGACCGAATGACGACTCTACGTACAGGCTGATTTCTCACTTTGTGCGTTCGTCTCCGTCGCCATTACTCTCTATCGCTATAAAAACACTTTTCTCCAGAAAACTTGACTGGACGGGGTTATTCGCCTCTGTGTCGGCAAATGTCTCGCTGCACGCAGGGGTGGAACAGCTGCGCCATTTGCGCCATTGTGCGCCAAACTGGTTTACATGCGCCATCCTGCGCTGAACCACCCCTGTTGCGCCAAACTCCTCTTATCAGCGCCATACTGCGCCGCAGTACCCGAATTTAGCCACAAGGTGCCCCGTGCCTGAAAACGTGGCTGAAACATCGTGCTTTCAGTTTCATCGAAACAGTTATATTTGCGGTTTCGTCAAGGCTGTGATCGCTGGAGCAGCAGCTGTGAACTTTGATTGTAAGGTCGTGATCGCCGGCGCGCGCCCTATCTCGGCAGGCATCAGCGCGAATGGCTCGTAAACCCTTCTGCGTGCTGCGCTCTCAACGCGAAGAGACAGCTAAAAGAGCATCTATCCAGCGATATGTAGAGTTACGCGATATCGGATCCGAAAGAGTTAGCTGTCAGCCGTATACTTCGTATAACATAACATTTTGTTGCTACCGCATTCATTGCTTCGCCGTTGCGGTGAAACTGATTTTTTCATAACTTAATGGCAGCGTTCAGAAAAGGAAAACAAGAAAGGATGACGGTAACGGTGTTCAAGAGAAGCGGGGGTGCTGTCAGGCTCCCGGAACAGCCTAGTAATGACAGGTGCACAGGACTGCTCATCAAGCGCAAGCACGTATTCTCGTTCATTGCGCCGCTGTGCTGCGTTATACGGCGCTTATGGACTCGGTGGTTGACGCTTGCGCGTTCAGGTTAAAAAAAAAAATGGGCCGCTGTACATAACTAAATAAGTCACAGTTGCACCGCAAGGGGTCAGCAACTTATGCGATAGCAACAAATTGTAACGTTATACGAAGTGAGGCTGGCAGCTAACTCTTTTGGATCCGATCTCACGTAACTCTACAAAACGCTGGTGTAAGAGAATACAGCCACGCCAGGGAGAGCAACATTTTTCCCGCAGTCTCTTCGCGATGACAGCACAGCCCGTCGAAGTGTATGAGAGCCGCCCGCTGACGGCTGCCGAGTTAGCGCGCGCGCCTGCGACCGCAACCGCACCCTTAGAAGCAAAGTTCACAGTTGCTGCTCGAGCGACTTTTTATGCTCGTTCAAGACGGGCGTGGCGTTTCCTCTCTGCTTCGACGGGAGGCCTCCCGAGTGGGGTGATGTCATCGCATGCGCCCTCCGAGCGACGGAGATGGGCCGGTTCGTTTGATCCCTGCTTCAGCCGCGTTCGTCGCCCCCGCTCGCGCGCTTTTACCTGCGGGTAAAAGACACGATGCGCGGGAGTGTGTTATCAATTTTGACTTTACACGGGACATTACGGCGATGGCAAAAACCCGTCGATACTTTCCACATAATTTCTATCGCAATAATAAGGCTATTGCACAATTTAGCTTGGTGTGCGAAAAAATGCGACATTGTACAAATGTTGCTTCACAAGTGCTGTGAAACGGGGCTAGTCTGATCTGAATGTTCTTTCTGGGTGCTTCAAACTTGCTCGAAAAGGCCTTTCTGGCTGCTCGAAGCCTGCTCCAAAACGTCTTTCTGTATGCTCCAAGCCTACTACAAAAGGCTTTATTGCCTGCTCCCAGGACTGCTCCCAAACCCATTTACCCTGTTCCACCCCTGTGCACGGTAACAACTACTCCATGCTGTTTCATAACTAGGTATTTTATGTTGTAGCACAATTCCAGTGGCGCTTGCTATACTCGCACGCTCTCCATCTACAATAATGATGAGGATGCCTTATTTCTGAAGCTGAGTGTTTCTCAGGGGCGTAGCCAGAAATTTTTCTTGAGGAGGCAGGGGGGGAACAACCAATTTTAATGTATGTTAGTGCGTGTGTTTACATGTGCCCATGTATTTATATACATGCAAAATGGAAAATTTTCCGAAGGAGAGTTTGAACGCCCCAACACACCGCCTGACTACGCCAGCGGTCTTCCTGTTGTGCGGAATACACAGCGCCGTGCGTTTGACCTTTTCGGCGACCGGCTTAGAGATAATTGGTGACGGCATTGGCCGAGATAATGGTCTGTGTTGTTTCCAATGTCAGATATCAGCAGACATAGAGGCATGTGTCCCATATTTACTGATTGTTGTATCTGAGGAATTAGAGCATCCAAATATCGACTGAAATGAAGATTTATACGTATTTCTGAGTTGGCACACGTCAAGCAAGCTGTTCGGGCGATTCTCTTCGCAGTAACAAGAGGAATTCGTCTTTTCACAACAAAAACAGATAGAACACTACTCGAAAGCTTCCTTCTTTTAATTGCTTAAGGCTGTTGAATAAGTTATGCACTTATAAGATATAATAAATGAGACAGTTATTGAAAGAAGACATTGCGTACATAGCGGAATATATGTACCCATAAATGAGAGTCAGTAGCTAAAGACTGCACATATGATTCCACTGTCCATAATAAATGTCTGGAAAATTTGTTATAGACTCTACTGGTCAACGTCTTCGATAACGTGCTAGGCCAATGCAGTTACGATTCCCGTACCAATAGAGGTTTAATTACGTTCGTATTCCTTGTTACATTTTGTAACTAGCGGACAAAGCAGTAGCTATAGCTTGTAGTGGGGAGTGAGCGGGCAGCACTTGTGTGTATATGCGCAAGATAGCGAGTAGCCATGTTTCCAACAAACAAATAGGTTTCGGGTGTCTTGTGCACTCCTGCGATGATACTTGCGGATCACTGCACTTATCTTCTGCAACACCTATTACAATACTCCGGTGTCGTGCTGCGGTGTGGGGCCAATTTATGCGGGAACATTCATAACTGCATTGTTCCACAGGTGGCCGTATTCCGGGACAATGTGAGGGTACTGAACTTCTGGTGCGGAGGAGCATTAATTTTGGGAAGGGTGGTCCTGTCGGCCGCTCACTGTTACTATGACACCTTGTAAGTATACGATCGTCTTGAGCCTGTCCGCATTAAAGCTATTTCTCTCTGCACATGTGTGGGGAATGAGTTAGAGCGATCGAATGTTTTGAACGATGACACTTTTCTTTCAAGAACGAAAGGGGAATTTTTTCGAGGTGCTCGTTTCTTTGGGAAACGTGAGCAAACGAATCCAACAGACAATTAAGCCATGGGAAGCATTTGATGTAGTTTTTTTTTATATACTTAAGTGTAGTAATTATGATATAAATCGAAATGAAGTGGAGGAAATATCACCCTTTCCTTCGGTGGGATCCGAATTCAAAGCCTTCGAAGGTTGGGGGTTCGGATCCCGTACTCGCAGCCCTTTATTTAGTCATCGTGTCATTGAATGTCGCATTAAAGTGGATGTTAAAAGTTAATGTTTTGCATGACTTGGTATCTGATGCACCCTTGTTATTACCTTCACCCTAACCCCAACCCTAGCCTCTAACCCTTAACCCTGACTCTCATCCAACTGTGTAATATCATGAATTTTTGTGGTCGTCCTAATCGCAGGCATGACACGCGATACATAGTCCGCATCGGGGGCGTCAGCATATCGGACGGCAGCACCGAACCGGTCGTGGAGCGCCACGTGGAGTCGGTTCACGTGCACCCGGATTACGACGAGCGGTTCCACTACAACGACGTGGCGCTCCTGTTCCTCAACCGATCGGCGCTGCAGTACATCAAGAAGCCGGTCGCCTGCCTGCCCGAGCCGAATGCCGCGCCCGATGCGCAACACGGCACCGTGCTCGGCTGGGGACACGATGATTTCGGTGAGCGCGCGCTTGTATGCGCTCAGCCGGTTGAAATTAGCGGGTGACTGTTCGGGCGAGTTGGTTGACTTTCAGTGACGTTTTTGTCTTAGGCCAAACGCTATGGCTGCCTCATCAAAAGCGGAAAGTGACCTGTCGGCGTCGGCGGCGTCAGCACGAGTGATAAAAAAAAATGGCAGAATTTTTTTTCGGAGGGGGGGGGGGGGGGGGGTGGGCGGGGGGGTGCACCACATTGATCTGAGATGGGAGCCGGGCAGGCAGATGCGGTCGAGTGTCATTTTTTGCTTTGTATGCCATGGCAAGAAAAAAATTCGGGGGGGGGGGAAGGTGGGGACACGTTTCGGAGTGCCAGCCCCTGGCTACACTACTGAGTAGAACCTAAATTTTAAGTCAATTCGCATCTTTGAAACTTTGTAACTCAAAAACTGTAAAGTGCATAATTTCAATTCCGCTTCAGTAGTTGTATGCCATTTATGCAGAATACATGAGAAAAAAATAATCAACTGGCTATCTTGGAATACGTAGGAAATAATGGTACCTAAGTAATAATAAAAAAAAACATGGTTCTGAGATAATATAGTTTAAAGTTAGAAAACAACTGAAAAGCAAACATGGTTTGCCCCAAACACAGTTCAACTATTTTATTTAGTAGCTACAAGCTTGTTAATCATTGCCAAAGTCAATATTTCACTTTGGAGCCTCTAGACTTGCTTGCCTTGCTTCTTTCGTGAGCTGTTTTGCAGCTCTACCCGCAATGTATTGTCGATTGCGGTCAACTTTTCCCAGCAAATTGACCGTATTTTGGCCAGGCTTCAATCCTAATTATTTCAGAATTTCGGCTCGTGCGATACTGCCATCATTAAACGAAAGAACTACATTCAATGTCGCAATCCTTAAGACTCTGAAGCCCAACCAAAGACAGCAAAGTCTCTGCGACGCAATTCCCATTAGCTCAACACTTGCAACGCACGGTTTGCACGCGCTATTCGGTCTAATTTCATCACAAATAATATTCATGTCCATTAGAGCATACCCGTTTGTCACCCTGCACGCGATTCTACGGCATTTATTCGCATTTACAAGAGAGAACTGTATTGGTTGCCACGAAATTTAGACTTGCTGAAGACCTCCTTTAACCTCAGCATCTCAATTTATCGACAGGCACGACCGACACAAGGTGTGATGAAGCCACGAGATGAAAGTGTTCGAACAGACGCGCTCCGAAGAACAAGTGCGAATAAAAAGGCCAACAGCGTGTTCGGACTGCCTCAGAAGTTAACCTGCAATTTCCACTACGCGGCTGACTCCAGACAAGCATTTTGGCTTTCGTACACGTAGCTTTATGTTTTTTTAAATAGAAAAATGGACCGTAAGCATGGAGCGCATGCGAGAAGCTTGTACTAGGGGCTTGTTCACTCACTACTTGCTTTCGAAAACGCTGGTTTTCAGCCACAAAAAATACTTTTTAGGAAAAGTACGAATTGTGGAAAATATGCACAAAGGGAGACGCTTCCCAAATTGCAAAGAAAAAAAAAGTATTTTTTTTTTTCATATTTTGCCTTAACCCTGTGCCCTTAATCTATGCAATATATTACGCAAACGTAGAGTTCTGGCCGAAGTAGAGGTTCTGCGAACTCTACTTCTGCCAGTAAGAAAGTGTTCGTCAGGAGAAAATTGTTCGAACTTATGGTGCGCGTGCCGAGGCTTCATCTTGACTTTCTGGAACAATCTTGTCCTTAAAGTTCAAGCGTATAGTGGCGGCGACACCTCTGACGGCCGTTGTATAAACGGCACTACGTGCAAACCGCGTGCAGGAGGACGGCTGCAGACGGTTCTCCAGGAAGCCATGATACCGCTGGTCGACAACCCGACTTGCGAACGTGCCTACACGAAGCTGAACTCATTCGAAACCGAAGTTCCCTCGCGGCATCAACGGCGACTTCCTCTGTGCCGGGAACATCACGGACGGCGGTGTGGACGCCTGCCAGGTATACATGCTCTGTCAGCTGTATCTTGTCAGATGTATTGCTCATTCTCTCAAACAATGCGATCGGTAAATAGCTTCTCGCCTATCGACAGTTTCCCTAAGAAAAACTACCCGTGAATTTCTTACTACTGCACTTATATTACTATCATTATTACAGCGAAGCTGTTTCAGTCTATACCTGTCCCGTTAATCGACGGCGTAGTCGTCGTCGTCGTCGTCGTAGTAGTAGTAGTGGTAGTAAGTAGTAGTAGTAGCACTAGTAGTAGTAGTAGTAGTAGTAGTAGTAGTAGTAGCAGTGGCCGCAGTAGTACTATAGTAGCAGTGACAGCAGTAGTACTATAGTAGTAGCAGTCGTGCAGGTCACAACCGCAGAAAAGGGGTGGGGGGGGGGGGGGGTGTATAAAGAGATAAATAAAACGAAATGATGCTTGAAATGATGATGATGACGACGCACGCGATCTCGCTAAGCCAATCACATACAATCGCGCGCTTACATCCTTGCTATCCGACAGGTTTTCACGGCGTTGGAACTGGCTGAAAGTTTTGATTACGTTCCTGTCTTTCTGTTTTTTTTTTTTTCGTTTTTTGCAGCAAGATTCTGGTGGACCGCTGGTGACGAACTCCACCCGGGACGGACGGAACTTCTTCGAAACCATCGGCATCGTCTCGTTCGGCGTTGGCTGCGGATCCGCCGCTTACCCTGGCGTCTACACGAGAGTCTCGAAATACGTGGACTGGATACTCAACGTCATGGCAGACGTCATACCGGACGAGCAAATATACGTTTAATTTAATAAAACCGAAACCCCCTTTTGCTGTACATAGGAAAATCATGTTCTGTTGTTTGTTTTTAAGTCCTATATAGCTGTCCGCCGCAGCAGATTAGTGCTCCCTGCCATAGGACCACAAATGCGATTAAAGTGCTCAGGGCCGAGTCGTTCGAACCTTTGAGGCTTTTATTTCTTTTTTAAATTTTTTAATGCGAAAACATTATATGCCCCATAGACCGGAAAATCCGGCGCCCTTTGGCGAACGTCCGGCGATCAACTGCGTTACCACACGTTCCCAAGAAAACTCACGTGACAGGGTGATTGATTTTCGCCGTGACATGATGTCATTGATGATGTCATGATGTCGCGGAGCATTAGTGTCGACATGGTCTTCTTACAAGCACGCCGTGCTTTCGTATTCAATACACATAAGGAGACTTGACTGTATCTTACTTGTTTTTTGTTGTTTTTACTGTACTACTACAACCTTTCTTAGAACAAAGCGGCAGTGGGTCAGTTAGGCTCTTTGTGTCAATGAACTGATATATTGGCCGACATAGTGATTCCGGAGTTGTTGGCAGGGATCACGGGCTAAGGTATTTATTAACCTGCATTATCTTCAACATGCTTTTAACCCGATAGTGTTAAAGAGCTCGCTTCGCAGATATTCCGGCGTCGGCACTGACGTTGGTTTGGGCGTCGGTGTCGGCGTCGTCGGTTATGAGCGAAAAATCATCTTGTCCGTGACCGAGAAATCGAGAAACGTGCAAATAAAATAAATAATAAAAAAAAACAGGTTCGGGTTAGAATCGAACGCAGGCATTCTGCGTGGAAGCGGGTGTTCTACCACAGAGCGATGCCATTGCTTGAAACCGCTTCAAAAAAAAAAAAAAAAAAAAAAAAAAAAAAAAAAAAAAAAAAAAAAAACACTATATGAATGTGACGTAGTGGAAGGAGTCTCCTTAACATATGTAATATTGCGTGGCGGAAGCGTAGAATCGCGCCAGGCGTCAAAGCATGTGAATTGCGCAACGAGTGTGTGTTTTAAAGGTGCCGCCATTACAAAGCGCTCAGACATATTGAATCATCATCAGCTGCAAATGCATCAACAAAGTGCGCAGCTGCATACGTTCGTGTGTTGCCTTAAGGACCCGTAGTGGGTCCGTTTACTGATTCGCAAAAGGAAAAATTATGGTGAAGTGGGTGTTTAACGACTGTACTTGCAGTATGCGTTCTAGGATAGTTTGAAATTTCCAATACTAAGCATACAGTCGATCGTTTCCTTACGGCACGGTTGAGGCATGCACCGAAAACCGAAAGTAGGATAGCAAATGAGAAGGCGATGCGCGCTGGGGCCCGATTACACTGTCGAGTTCTACTTTTGAAGGCGAAGCTGAGCGTCCTCCAAGTTTTTGCTCCTCTAGCTTGTTCAAGTTCTTCAAACCAGTAAATCGTGTTATATACTGTTAGACTCAGAATGATGCAAACCATTTCGGAGATATGGCAGTGCTGTAACGTGTCGCAACGTCCAATAAAAATAGGCGAATAATTTGCATCACTGAAACGTACAATAGATATAAGGATGAAGAGCTCAACCCTAGAAACCTTGGCTCACAGATAATATTTAACGAAACAAAAGAGGGGGGAACGAGAGTAATTTGAGTATACCATGAGACGGAACGTGATCTACAATGTGCACTTCTGAGAGGTGACCCTGCTCAATAGCTCAGGACAAGAGGAACAGCCAACTCTGGTCCAGCGAGCTCGGGCGGCGGCTTCGACTAATGACGCCCTGGACTAGGGATGTCGACCAGTCCAGTGGTGATAAGGGATATTTAGCATCACCAGCTTCAATACAGGTTTTTCCTCCTCCTCCTCCGGACCAGATTGCACACCTATTATGTCTCGTTCCTTAAGGTGGTAAAACCTTGCGCAAATGAAATCGCTTGCGGTGCCGAACTCCGTTGCGTCGTCCTTTCCGTGTCCATTCAGTCTGGCAAAACGGGACATGCATTTGGTTAACCTTTCCGCCTCTCCTTTCCTCTCTCACTCTTTCCGCGCGCTAACGCCAAGACGAAAATAACGAAAGACAATGAACGGTAATTTTCCGTCCGGCAATCCAACAGCCCTAACTGCTGTTTGACACAAAACGGCAGTGACCTTATAGGCCTTGATGAGAAGTCCTCGAACTGTAGGAATGTTACTCGAACTAACGCTTGGACAAAGGAACTTGTCTTCGACCCTCACGAAGGCAATGTAGAAACGTTGTTTCCAGTGGCATTCCCTGTTCGACGAATTCTCGTCACTTCAAGCCTCCGTCTTCGATTGAACCTTCTTCTTTGGACTTACACATCCTTTATATTTGCTCAGCATATATAGACACTTATTTTCCAAAACGCTTATGGTCTATATATTGACACTCTAGACCGGTTGAAATAGTGCGGTCACTCAGTCGACAAGATTGTACAGACCTCTGATGATGGGACGCGTGCATTGGCGACAGTAGCGTACAGTAGAAATTTTTTGCGGAAGGGGGGGGGGGGGGGCGGGGGGGGGTTCAACTATACTTTATGTATGTTCGTGAGTGTGTTTGCATGTGTGTATATATACACATGCAAAATTGAAACACATCGGGACCCCCCCCCCCCCCCTCCCCCCTTCTCCATCCCGGGCTGCGCCAGTGATGGCCGAAAACATGTGCAGCGCTCGCTGCCGTCTCAGTAACCTTCCTTTACTTGCTACGTAGACTCTTTAGTATTCACTTACTACACCATGGCTCCGCTTACATTACGAACAGCCGCGCAGTTTCATTTTTCTACGGAGGCTACATCCGAAGGTGACGCGCGAGATCGTTAGTGGCTCTAATGAGCTGAACTACGAAATACTCTAAACGCGTCCACAAGTTGACTCATTCGTCGAAAGGTGTCGCATGTCCCTTTCGAGGCAGACGAGAGAGATTGGGTAAGATCGGGTAAGGAGGGGCTCGTGAGGCGAGGAAATGGAAAGGAGGGGGCTTTTCCCGGCGACTGATTACAGGGGCAAAATGTGAGCGCGTCAAAGTAGACGATCTGTTGCCGCCCTGTTGTGCAAGGCCGCGCACGCCCTGCGGCCACGGAGTCGCGTCAAGCGTACGTGGTGGCGGCAGCTCGGCGGGAAACCGTGAACTGTGGTGGTGGTGGTGTTTGCACAGGCCGCACCTCTGTGTGTGTGTCCGGAACTGGATAAACGGCAAGAGGAAGCTGTGGAGACATGATGCATACTGCGGCCTGGAGGATGCGGCGGCGGCCCTTTTCCACTGTGGCGCTGATCTTCCTCCTCTCCCTTTTCTTCCTGCACGAGGACGCGGAAGCCGCCAGAGGTAAATGCGTTTATCACTTCGTGCCCGATGTGGCTCTGCAGTTTTGTTTTAGTCGCTATTAGTAGCCATTAACTATTCACACTCGGCAACCTTCGAGCGTACTTCAGCCAACGCAGAACGAGCTCAATACAAACAGAACTCCTGATCGAGCTAAAACACATTTGGGTTCAATTATAGCCATCCTTCGTGTTAATCAACTAGCCGTATCTTTACCAGATGCCGAGTTCAATGAGGGTTAGCACCGCCTGTGGTATTCGTATCACAGGTGGTATCGCAGGTGACAATGCGTACCTGATGGAGGTTTCACTGAAAATTATGTCCTCTTTCAGTTCGCATTTCGTCTTGGTTATAGTGTTATATGATAGTTTGAAGTCCTATTTTGATTCCCCTTCCCCAATTCTAGCCCTGAATACAGTGTTCGTCAGATGAGTCGATAAACAGCTTCTGAAATCTCAGTGCCCTTCCCAGAGCTAACAACGATGCTTGTGGCAACGATCACAATCTCTCGCCCAGTGAAAACTTCTACAAAACGCACAGCAGTGAGTTTATTCACGTTTCGACCCAGCGTACGTCGGGGCCCAAATGGAAATATCAGTTTTCGAACTTGCCCAGCGCAAAGTTTTTGTCACTTAGCTCAAATTCGATTAATCCTACATATTGCAAATGTTCGTCAAGTGAACCTTCTCAATTAAAATTCTGTTTGTATACAGATGATGTGTGCTTTTGGACGTCTGGGACTAATGTTCAATAAATTCAGATGCCATTGCAAGAGGGCACAAATATTACTAACCACTTTTTAGCAAAGAGTGTAATGCATCAATTATATTTGGATTTACTTTGAGAACGTCGTTTGATATTTGTGTCTGCGTGATTATTCTTTTTTTCCATGTCCTGCTTTTACTGTGCAAACTCTGTTCGACAGTTTCTAATCGCATGTTCTGCTCCTCCTTGTGTTACTGTGAGAAATTTGTGCGTTGCACGCTCGAGCCCCACAAAAGGTAAGGAGCAGCCGGGGCGTTATTTGTCTACCAACATCTCCTCACATCATATGAATACAAAAAAAAAAAAAAAAGAACCACCCATTTCCTCACGTTTTTAGTACACCTCACACACCTCCGCTTGCGCAGGGAAACAGGGGTAGTGCGTGCCGCGCAAGGCACCCGACGCGTAACTTTGAGCTGACTGACGGCCGCTGCATGCCGGTGCACGAGTGCCTGCAGTCCCTGAGGGACGTGGGCAGACTCAAGTTCCCCATCTTCTGCGGCGTCGACATCCTGCTGCCCATCGTGTGCTGTCCCACCAGGCGGCGTCCGTCCACGCCCGCGACGACGGCGACTCCTGGTAAGCAAGTCGCTGATGTGAACGAATGCGGTGTAACGTGCCAGACCACGCTTGGCCATTTCACCCTTTTGAAGAACCTGCTAACCGAGAAACGAATTTCAGCGAGTTTCCACACCGTGAAAACCGTCGGATGACGAAGCTTCAAGCGCGCCGGTGTATGTGATTGGCTAGCGAAATCATGTGGTGTCGTAAATCCGCCGTTAGATATTAAATACGCGCGTTACATATTTCCATTGTCATCATCATCATTTAGTTTATTTAACTTTTTATTCATTAGCATAACGATTTCACGCTAGAGCCCCAGAGTTTAAATTCCGTCATCTGAATATTTTGAACATGCTTATTTACGTTTATTCGTGTACATATGCACTGCACTGACGTCACTCGTCCGTATGTTAAATCACTCTTGAAGGTAGATGGGCCACTCGTCCGGAATCCCACGTGCTATCCAAAAGGAAGGTTATTCTCATTGAAGATATCGGAATGCTCTTGAGCTTGGTAAGCATCTAATCGAATTCGTATAGAGTTATGCCAAATGGATTACGTTTAGAATTACGAGCCCACTGTCCCGAAAGTTATGTTTAAATTGTACATACGAACAGTTCTTCACGTGTTCAGACGACGAGAGAGCAAAATAAAAACTTTATTCGCTATGATTCCTAGGCCGAATTCACAGGTTTTCATTCGTTTTTTCACCACTGCCTAGTCGCCCTTGCTCATAAGGCCAGCATCAGAACGAGCTAAGATTTGTTCTTGGCACACTTTTTATGTACATACACATGTACATGTGCATTCATGAACACTGTATGTGTACAAACGCGTACACACCCAAAGAAGCGTGTGTACATCGTGTATATAAATTTGTAACAACGTACCTCTTGTTACGTCTCCCCGACATGCTCAGCTGCGGGATGCACTTCTAAAAAATCCACTGATGTCGGCAACGAAAGTTGATGCCAGCAAGTGCGGCGATTAGAGCAGCGCGATAAGACACGTGCCCAAAAGTCAAGCTTGTTTTTCCCAGTTACTCTTGCAGGGCTTGCATGTGGGAAAGCACAGAGAGGAGATTTCGAAGTGGAAAAAACTTCAACGTGTTTTTTTGTTTTTTGTATAAACATCCTAACGAAACTGACAGAAATCAAGCCTAGGAAATGACACATTATTTGTGCTCTTTGACTGTAGTGTAGTAGTTATGATATAAATGTGAAGAAATAAAGTGGACGAAAAGACAACTTGCTGCCAGCAGGGGCCGAATCTACAACCTTTGCATAACGCGAATGGTCGGTCCCTACCGGTGACAAGTTGTCTTTTCATTCACGTTAATTTCTTTGCATTTATGTCATAATTACCACAATACAATTAAAGATTACAAAAAGTTTCCCCCCCATACTTTCTTTTCTTTCATTGTCTGCTGGTTTTATTAGGTTGTATGTGACGAAGAAAACGAACCCTTGACCAATTCCTCTTCCTTCCTTCGCTCGTTCTTTTTTTTTCTTTTTTAGCTAGTCTCCTTTCTCAAGTAATGTGGCCAGAATAAGTGGCATAAAAATTGGGAAATTATGTAATAGTTACAGCAAAGCTGCAGGACGCAAGAAAAAGAAAGAAAGAAATGGCTAAGCTTGCACTAAGCCGCGCAAGCCTTGAAACAGCGAAACTGGACGTTTCTGAAGACTAGTTTGGTTGCTTTTAGGTTGTTTCTAGGCGAGACGAAAACCCCGAGTACGTACAACGAGAGAATACTATACGCAACTGGAAAGGCAACGGTGGCTGCGAGAAGACCCCGAAGCGATGGATGGCCTACGCCAACGACGACGTGCTCGTGTCCTGACTGTATGTAGTTTAACTCGAACCGCTCTGCGAACCTCTTAGCTAGGTTATGCTAGGTTGTTTCTACGTTGATTCTCAACGCAGAGAGGTTCGAGTTAAATCACAGACAGTCACAAACACGACACGGGTACGTCGTCGTTGGCGTATGCCTTCCATTGCAGAATGAGCTGCAGTCGTTTGGCCCTTGAATATGAGAGGCCAGCACCTTCTACACGAAACCGCGTTTGACTGACTGAACCCGTTCACTTCTTTAATAATGTTCTGTCACTATAGTCCTGCTAGAAAGGACAAAACCACGTGGACTATTGCCTTATCGAGGTGCATAGATGTGCAACCCATTTGAAGCAAATGGACGACTTCTAAGGGTCAGAAATATATGGGAAACAGCGACGTGGTTAGTTCTTTTGTTGTCCGTTTTTACCAAAATGATTCGTGGGGAACTAGAAAAAGAAGAAGATCTTACCTAAGATCTCACCTTTCGTTATAAGTTATAACTTCTTATAACGAAAGCCAAGAACAACAATTGATGGCGGTCATGGACGGGATAATGCCACGGATCACTCTACTTTTAGCTGCAAAGTTTTATACCAAGTTATCTGAGAGTGGTAAACTTTTTCTAGCAACTTATGCTGAACGCTTTCGCCGATGATTGGGTTGTGACGTCACCTTTAGTGTTCAAATAAAAAAGAAAGTACGCGAAGATACGCGACCGCCTCTCGATGCCTGAGTACTCTATTTTTATGGTATGCGCAGTGACACCGCCACCGCCGATGCCAACACCGGACCGCTCTGCGGCAGTTGTCGGTGGACCACCACAAGGTAACGTAAGATCTCTTGCTTTTCCTACATTTTCCTATTTCGTACACTGATAGCGGCGAACAGAGCATCGGCCGTCGACAAAACTGAGAAGCGGTAAACTGAAGTAATGCATGTTGTTGGGCTAGTTGGTTGAACGAATTTGAAGCCATGTTTAAACTGCGCGAAGACGACAACACGTTAGACACATAGACACGCACACACGAAGCGCAGTGTATACGCGCTTCGTGTGTGCGTGTCTATGTGTCTAACGTGTTGTCGTCTTCGCGCAGTTTAAACATGGCTTCAAAGCGGTAAACCGCGTCGGCTTTTATACATGTGCAATCGAATATTTCAGCTTTGTCGCTGGCGGCAACCTGCGGTCCGCGGGCCGCATGCGGCCCCCGTGGCGGCCCCCGCCACGGCGTCATACCCCTTGCCCTATTTCCCTTGCCACTTCCTATTTGAAAGCCAGCATGACAGTTTTGACCGAAAATGTTTATTTTCGCTGCAAATAAACCTTTATTTCTAATCCAGTCTTACAAATTAGTGTCAATTCGCCGAATTTTTACGCTTTGCCTGCAAAGACACCTTTGCGGAGGGCCAAAGTTGCTTCAAGCAACTTTGGCCCTGCGCCTCAAAGGGTTGCCGACCTGTGATCTAGACTTTTCGCGTCCTGCGCGCAATCTCGACGGAATTATCTTAAACAATCGCGAAGCTTCTGAAACATTGCGGCGCGGTCTGCGCCGAGCGTTGCAAAGTCTTTGAGGGTGAAATCGGAATACATCAAAATAACACGCGTGGCAATACGTGGCGCCCGCTTGACGGTGTATGCTGACATTAAATAACTTGAGACGGTTGCAATGTAAGCATTTCTTTAGCTGGGTGTTATTCCTTTTAGCATTCACTGTTCAAGGCCGGTTCATACCGTTGATAACGAGGACGTTATTACGTGGGTGTTATCACGATGGTGGCTAGATGGGCGAACTTGAAACTTATCCATGTTCTTGCGTGTACAGAAAAAAAGAAATGATGACGTATATTATAGGCCTTTACATGAACATTTTCCCGTACGCAACAATCAAGAATTACCCATATTCAAAGATAAAAAAAACAACAACAACAACAACAAAAAAAAAACGACAGTAATGGGAAGATGGAAGCTTGCGACGAAAAAATCTGTAAACGGGAGGTGTGTGCTCGAGCCGACGTTTCGACAAGTGGAAACGTCGACGTTTCCACTTGTCGAAACGTCGGCTCGAGCACACACCCCTCGTTTAGGAATTTTTCCATCGATTTGCGAAGAGGAATACAATCTGGACAGAACCATTACATTGTGCAGACTGATTTCTTATCACTTTGATGAACAGTTCGTGCGCGTACACGTTGTTTGAAGCCAGTATGTTTTGTTGATGTAGCCTACGAATGTACGGTCGCGTCTCCGCACGTAAGTTTCCGTGTCTTGCCAGCTCTGGCAACACACAGAGCCTAGCTTGATTATTTATTTTCCCAAGTAGCTCTTAATAGTAACATGTCTCGCACGTGATACGAGCAAAACGCCACTCTTCGGAACACTCTTGCTTTCAGAACCACAGCACTCAGCACCTCAAGATGGCCCGCCAGCTGTCCCTGTCGTCTTTTCCGAGTCAGATGGTAAGACCGCGCATTTTTTTTTTTTGTGGCCTTCACAGTAGACACAAACCACCGTTTGCACGAACTTTGCCTATCTTCACTATCTCGCAAGCATTCATGCGGAGGTAGGGCGATGGCAAACATTTATTTGGGAACTGCCCGTTTTTTGTTTGGGATGTCATAAAAACAGAAGGCCCAGTATTTCAGTAAGACAGCTATGACAGTTTGAGTGGTATTTCACATTCATTCTGACGTGTACGAGAGCTGCCGAACCCACAAATACTCTTTTTTCATAAGAAACAATAAAAGAAACGAAAAGCTTTTTTCTGATTGGTTGGCGGCGTTCGATAATAATAATATGTTCGCTATTCATACTGGACACTTTTGCTTGATTACTGACACGAAGGTTGCGGGGTCGAATCCCGGCCGCGGCGGCCGCATTTAGATGGAGGCAAAATGCTACAGACCCGTGTACTCAGATTTACATCCACGTTAAAGAACCCCGGATGTTCGAAATTTTCCGAGCCCTCCACTACAGCGTTCCTCTTACAATGATATCGTGGTTTTGGGACATAAAAGCTCCAGAATTATTATTATTATTATTATTATTATTATTATTATTATTATTATTATTATTATTATTATTATTATTATTATTATTATTATTATTATTGGACACCTTTTCGTCCTTGGAAAATTTACGTGCGTAAAAACATTTTCTGGATGCGGGTCCAGATACACACCTTTCGCTAAGGCCCGAGCGCAAGGCCAGCGCTCTGTGTCTGCACTCTGTGTCCATGTTTGTTAATTACGCTCATTATTTGCGTATACTTGGCTGTTTGCCTATTGGGTATATCCTGCAGATGTCGTCCATCTGCCTAGCTTAACTTATTGCTTCTTTTCTGTCACCATTTCTCAGCCACATGCTCTTCGTTTGACATCGTGTATGCATTGTCGTCGCGCAGAGCGGGCGGCTGAGTGCGAGACCCCCACTGGTCAGCCGGGTGCCTGCCTGCCGCTGGAGAGCTGCATGCCACTGCGCGAAAAAGTTCGCCGCAAGGAATTCCCACCGCTGTGCGACCTGCGAGGCACGACGCCGTACGCCTGCTGCCCCGCGAGGCTGTTCCGCCAGGGCTCGCATCATATCCACGCCGCAGAGACGACTACTGCACAGCCTGAGGACGATATGCCGACAGCGGCTCTCAACAGGGCCATTCGCATGACGCAGATCGTTCTCGAGAACAATCAGTGTACGTTGCATGTATACGTACTCAATGCATTCACCTTTATAGCGAAAATGTTCGAGCGGACCCGGTGGGGTTGGCATCGTTGATGTGGTTACGCTAAAGAAGGTCACGTGACCTTGGTGGAGAGGAGGAATTCTGATGAGAGGAGAGGAAAAGGCGGGCGATTGAAAGAGTGGACTGAAAGGGGGGGGGGGGGGGTCACGTGATGCTTACGTAAGGAGGCCGTCATTGGCGTGGTCACGCTAAAAAAAGTCACGTGATCATGATGGAGATGAGGGAATCTGATGAGCAGAAAAGGTGGGCGATACGTAAAGCGGGCGGTTCAAAGAGAGAACTGAAGGGGGGCCGGGTCACGTGATGAAGCTTACGTGAGGCGGGTGATTAAAAAAGTGGGATGAGAGGGGAGCTGTTGACCCTGAAATGGCAGAAGGTAGACCGGGGGAGACAGGGAAAGACTTTGCAGAAAGCTAGATGAGTCCGGTTAACCCACGCCGACCAGAGCCGTCGACTGAAGCTAAACATCTGACCTAGCCTAACTAAAGAAACAACAGAGGAATGACTTAGAAGCAGGCCCGTAGCCCGGGGGGGGGGGGGGGGGGGGTTGCCCTAGGCCCCTCTATCCCCGAAATTCTTATGGAGGGGGTGTTTTACCGAAAATAAATAATGAAAGTAGATGTTTTTAAAAAAATACTCAAGTCCTTCAGCAAGTGCACCCCCCCCCCCCTCTTTCCCCCCCCGAAAAAAATTGCTGGCTACGGGCCTGCTTAGAAGTAACTGGGCCAAAAGAAAGACGAGACTTGAAGGGACCGAATAAAAGGGACAACATCGCCGTCTCACGGCTTTCGCAGCGTGGAGTTGGCTAGACTTTTTAGACGCTCGTTCCTAAAACAGCGAATGCTCACGGTCGTCTAGAAGCAGCTCGAGAATATTGGCCAGTAAACATTTACCCGCAGTTCTTGCAACATATCTTAAGGTGAGATCCGCGTAGGGATAAATGAAGCTAAGCTGCCTGCATATTTACTCGCCTGGCAGAGTACCTATAGACTAGAGCTGTGCACGGGCCTAATTTTCAAGCCCGAGCCCGGCCCGGGCCCACTGACTGCGTCGAAGGCCCGCCCGAGCCCGACCCTAAAGGGGCTTCGAGCCCGTCCGGTCCGGCCCGGCGTACAAAAATACAAACCAGGGCCCGGTCCGGCCCGACACCATGAAAGTTGCGGTGCTGCGGAGACAAGATATCACATTTTTTATCATGGGACATTTTATTCAACATATCAAAGTTAAACATATGCAAACGACACATGTTAGTTTGTATACAAAGATTACAAATTGTGTAAAAATAACAAGCTGTGCAGTGATTCGGACATCATTGAAGTGCGGCGCTCCTGCATCACATATCCCGTCGAACTGAAGTTCCGTCCGCTGCTCGCACTCGTAGCCGGAATTGCGAATATTTTTTTCGCAAGCATAGCAAGCTTAGAATATCTAGACTCCTTGTTCTTCCAGAAATTTAGTATCTCTGATGCAGGCCAGAAGGATGGTTGCATGGATAAATAATCACAAAGGTGATCAGTGGGTTCATCGTTAAAGAAAACAATTCCGGTACAACGTCTATATATTTGGTTTGATGCGGGCTTTGCACCTGGACCGGCCCACCCGAAGCCCGAGATGAGTAGCCCGAGCCCGGCCCGGGCCCGAGATGGGAACACCTCCGCATACCCGAACCCGGCCCGCGGGCCGGGCCGGGCTCGGGCTTTCGGGCTACCCGCAGCCCGTGCACACCTCTACTATAGACTATATAGGAAGGGCCAACCACTCAATTTATTGTCAAATCCGCGATGCTTTTTCTTTTATTTTTAGCAGTGACTTATATTTCCTTTTGGGTACAGGTTTTCTTAATATGTCCAGCATCAGTATTGACTATGATTTGCTCTTACGCACAATTCTAGCATAATGTCTCTTTTTTTTTTTTTTTTTTGATGCGGATAACTGTTCGCTGGTTTTACGCATATCTGTCGCTCATTTAATTTTGCGAAACGAACGGCCCTTATCTATTTCTCGACTTCTCAAACTTTAAATTTGCACGTGCACAGTTTGTGGAAGGACCCTGAAGTCACTTCGTGGGCAAACGAGGACCGTACCCACCGTTTTGGGAGGCCGCTCTGTAAACCTCGGAAAGTACCCTTTTGCTGTAAGTATGCTGTTAGTTACTAACGTTCGTTACCGTTCCGCGTAAAACTAATTGATTCCTAAGATAATTCGCAAAAAAAAAAAAAAAAAAAAAAAAAAAAAAAAAAAAAAAAAAAAAAAAACGAGGAAAGATCCGAAATACGATGCACTTGTCGAAATCTATATCTTTAGAGGGATACAAAAAGAAGTTTTTTTTCTCATTGAAGTTAATTACCTCTTTCACCGCACGAAAAGCAATACCTTTGTTGCGAGAAGTATTTGGTAAGTGAAGTAACGCAAAAAAAAAAGAAATAATAATAATAATTCAAGTGGTGACGCCACCTTCAGTTCCCCGCACTAAAGCACCATGGAACACAGTTTTTGACAGCGTATATACTAGAGCTACATGATTATTGTTAAAACAAACGACATCATGTTCTCCGGAAGCCAGCGACTTGTTATGAGAAGTTTCAGGGTATATTATTGAGCCAAAGGGGCCAAAATAGAAAAAAAAGGGGCATTTGAAATCTGTGACGTCACACTGCACTTCATGTGCTTAAGTTAAGGCGTGAAATTAAACAGTGAAACTGTTCTTTATTTTCTCGTTTAACAGTGAACCTATGATTGCGAAATTAACTATATACTAGATTTCTCAAAACAGAATTCATCACTCCAACTTGATTTACTACTTCACTTTAGTCCCTTAAGCAAAGTTTTAGCTGTTGAAGCATTTCACTGTAATGTCACTGAAACACACACAATGCGCGGTGAATATTCTTTTGCTTCCGACTAATCACAAGAAAATGTTCACGCTCTCTGCCATTCCCGAAGCTGTGCAATTTCGAGTAAAGTGCGAGCAACTGTCTGCGTTCTGCGCCGCGCTTTGTAGCACATGGAATACATTCCTGCCTTGCAAGCTGCTCTTTCTCGAATTACATAAAGTGTTTCGGTGGCATGGCTCAGATTCAAATGCCACACTTGTGCGATAATAGTTTCATTATGCCCAGACTTGCCTATGTTCTCACATTCCCATGACGTTATTGCCACCCTGTGAGATCCTACATTACATTTAAACTGCCTCCCGCATGAACCCTGCTTTGACCAAACGATCTAAGACTCTCTAAAAGTCGCTAAACTCTCTAAAACTCTCTTTACACCATTATGCTTTGAAAACACGGAAAAATGACAACGAGAAAAACACGCGGAAAAAAGGTAAAATCTGATTGTTCAACTTCGATTCCCATTCTTAAGACATACACAAGGCACATAGGCGTAGCACATAGCCACCCTCCCCTCCGCTCCCCGCCAAAAAGAAAAACGAACAAACAAAGAAGCAAACAAACAAGTACTTCGATACGAGGCCTTATAACATTATGGCAGAACAGCGGAAATTATGGGACAGTGAAACACGCAGGACACAGTCATTTATATACCCCGGCTGGGTAGTCGTATTTTGCGGAGTTCTGCATTATGTTCATAAACCAACAAGCCCACCTAATAAACCTGGCGCCTCATAAGTTACTTGACAGATTATAGCGAACAGTTATTGTGCAGGTAGTAAGCACTGATATATGTTTCAATTCAGTTGCGTTTCCATTCCTTTGAAAATACAACTATGTGTGAGCTGCCCTCATCATATGTGAGAAATTAGCAAGCAGAGTAAGGTTGTTCATGCCTGGCCTGGCTAGCAAAATTTTATGACAATGCATCCGAGAAAAAGACCCCTGACATGGCGTCAAATGATTGTAGGGATGTTTCTATATATATATATATATATATATATATATATATATATATATATATATATATATATATATATATATATATATATATATATATATATATATATATATATAACCTGATTGCTTTGATTACCCGTAACTAAAACGACTACTTCGCAGGGTAAATGACAGTCTCTCTTCCATGGTGGAGTGACAAAAAAAAATTACGTTGTATCTGACGGAAACACTCGCAATTATCCATGATGGTGCGCGAAATTCTTGCGGATGCTAATGACAGTCACCTGCCTCTGTCTAAACAAGATAGCATCATTTGCGCTCGTTACTTTTCAGGTGGCCATATATAGAAACGAGGTGAACATTCTCAACTACTGGTGTGGCGGTACGCTCATCACTTCCCGGGTCGTCCTGTCTGCGGCTCATTGTTTCGCCTATGCACTGTGAGTAAGCGGCAGCGACGGTTCAAGCTGGTGATACCTTAACACTTAGCATTTACATTTAGCTATGGCTGCGCTTAGTGCTTCCGTGTCCTTGTCTGTGTGTATAGCCACGAGAAAACACGTGATGTGGTCAGCGACGCCTCACGAAGTTTAGAACTTTATACCCGACGCAGCACGGTCCTTATAAGAATTTATTCTTTCTAAAAACCAATACCACATGGCTGAATTGGATAGCACCTTAAATATATCAGGTTGAAATCCAGCACGCTCTTAGCGATGTACACGATGCCCAGTAATAATAATAATAATAATAATAATAATAATAATAATAATAATAATAATAATAATAATAATAATAATAATAATAATAATAATAATAATAATAATAATAATAATAATAATAATAATAATAATAATAATAATAATAATAATAATATCTGAGGTTTTACGTCCCAAAACCACGATATGATTGTGAGAGACGCTGTAGTGGAGGGCTCCGGAAATTTCGACCATCTGTTGTTCTTTAACGTGCACTAACATCGCACAATACACGGGCCTCTAGCATTCCGCCTCCATCGAAATGCGACCGCCGCGGCCGGGATCGAACCAGGGACCTTCGGGTCAGCAGCCGAGCGCCGTGACCTTCATGATGCCCAGGATTTCGGGGCAGGTGTACGTCGCAGCATCTCTCATTGGCGACTGCATGACACACCGTATTGACATACGGCGTGGCGAAAAAATTACATCTAATGAACTAAAGTCGAAAACTATCAAAATAGACTCAAATTTATATGTTGTAGAGACCAATTGAAACATTCTGTCAATATTCTAATGTCGTGTCAATATGCACATAGGTTTCCCAACGCATCGCCACCCGTCTGCATTTCGCCTCATTGCTACAGAAGGCTGTCTACCAGAGAATTTCCCGCCGCGGTGGTCTAGTGTCTATGCAGCTTGACTGCTGACCCGAAGGTCGCGAGATCGAATCCGGGCCGCGGCGCTCGCATTTCGATGGAGGAGAAACGGTGAAGGCCTGTGTGCTTAGATTCAGGGGCACGTTAAAGAACCCCAGGTGGCTGAAGTTTCCGCAGCCCTCCACTACGGCGTCTCTCATAATCGTAAAGTGATTTTGGAACGTAATACCCCAACAGTTATTGTTATTATATACAGCAAAGATTTCTCTCTCTTCTCAACGTCTGATCGCTGCTGCAGGAACGGCACCAAGTACATCGCACGAATTGGCGGTGTCAACATCTCCGACACGAGCAACACCACATTCGTGCAGAGGAACGTTGCATCGGTACTGGTGCACCCTGATTACAATGATAGGCGTCACTACAACGACGTCGCTCTGTTGCTGCTGGATGTACAAGCGCGACTGAGAGGCGTGTCGCAACCATTCGCCTGCTTGCCGGATGCAGATTCTGCCCCGACAGCACACGGAATCGCCACCGTGCTGGGCTGGGGACACAACTCCTTCGGTAAGTCATCGAGGACGTACAGTATTATGAGCGAAAACACGGAATCTGTTTATCAGCAGCGGTAGCTTTTAGCACATGAATTCGAACCTGACGTGCGATTGTGTCCTGCGCAGTTTTTCCGTTGGATATCTAGGGCTGAATTCGCAAAACTTGTTTGTTAGCACGAGCTGTTCGGCACTGAATGGCTGCCTTGGTTTATATAGTCAAGGATTTGGCGGAAAGCCGCCTGGCTAAGCAGAGTCATCGCATAGGAAAAATATCTTTTGTCACTGATCAACAAGCGACGAAACTATATGTCCGGTATCAGGAATCGCTTGCATTTCCCTTCACAAGTATTCTGCGTTCAGCGAATACTGCCCGTATTCACAAAAGGATATTAAGCTAGAATCCGCCTTTTTACAGCGAAAGCTGTTATGAGAGCACAACAAGGGACGATTCTGGCGCCGTATTGTCCACCAACGCCGCCGCCGGTGTTTGTAACCACTATCGCACGAAATAAGAAACAAACTAAATAAAAAATACTGAGGACAGAATGGGAATCGAGCCCGGGCCCTCTGTGTGGCAGCCCAGTACTCTGCCACTGAGCTACGCCGGTGCTTGAAACTCCGTTGCAAACTGACCCTGTGCAGGCTTCATGTCGGGTAAGGAATCGCGTTAACATACGTTTTAGAACAGCAACGTAACAAAGAGGTGTCACACAATGCGAATTGCGTAACGAGTGGGTCGTTGAATGCTGCTGCTGATGATGATGATGCTCCTTGTATGATTGGCACCTACCCACTCAGGGGAATCGTCCAAGAGTCGGGCGGATCATGCAGTCTGGATTTATTATTAATTTTTGTTTAAGTGGTAGTATCGGTTACAGCTGCAGTTATAATGAAGCGTTAATTATGATAAATCCTAATTTTACATTTCACTATTTTGCGCAACCTCCCAATGAATGCTCCAACCCATCACAAAAGCCTCAGGCATAATTCTTCATCGTCGTCACCCACAGCACCAACAAAGTGCACATAATGCCTTACAAGTGTGCAGCACAGGAAAAGGAACAAGGTGGTTTGTAATTAGTAGAGAAGGGGTTTGGGCTGGTTGGTGTCGGTGATACATAACTTCGTTTTGCGCCAAATCAAAGTAGAGAGAACACAAAAAGACACGTTGTGCACGTTTCGTCCTTGTGTTTTTTGTCGTCTACTTTGATTTGGCGTAAACCGAAGTTATGGATTAGAACTTTCCGTAAAAGCAAAGCGTAGGGGCAAAATGCACCTTGCACTCCAGCAGGAAGTAGTACAGCTTTGTCTTACTAAGAGTTACAATGACGCGAGCCGTGACCAGGAAACTTAATTAACACGAACGATTTAAGGCCTGTGGAAGTCAATACGACAACGCTGTTGGTTGACTCGTTCAGGTGGCACCCTGCAGACCGTACTTCAGGAAGCGCAGGTTCCTCTTGTGGACAACGCCGCGTGCGACCGGGCGTATCACTCGCTTGGCAGCTACGACCGCGAGTTTCCGCAAGGCATCAACGAGCAGTTTGTCTGCGCCGGAAACATCACGGACGGGGGTGTCGATGCTTGCCAGGTAAGACCAGCAGATGCTGTCGTCTCTGATTGCGTGCTTCTCATACGACGATAAATATTTCATTTTTTATTTACTTGTTTATTTAGTTGTAGTACCCTCAGGATATAGATACATTGCAGAGGCGGTTCGGGCACACGTAGAAAAAATATAGCATAAGCTCACTAGGGCTCGACACGCACGAGCGCTGACTTACAACAGTATTTTAATTTTTATAGTTCAGGGTTCGACGGAACACCGTCTGGCGAGGGGCATACAAGAAGTATTTGCAAGAGAAGTATTTTAATTTGAAAACAGAAGACAGAGAAGAGGCTTGACCCACACGAACGTTGACTTACGACAGTATTTTAATTTGGAAACAGCTAGCAACCACATATATATTTCCGAACCCGTGACACATCACGTGTGCGCCGTTTGCACAAAATTCCTACCATGACGCAACAAACATAGGTCTTTCCCTAGAAAGAGCAATCGACGGTTTTGAAACACATGCGTCATCTAATCTATCAATTAACTCCGCCTCAATGATCTCGCGGGTTAGCTGATTTCTACTTCCGCTCAGAACTGAACAATCATTGTAAACCAGATCACACGAGATCATAATAGTGCAAAATCTACAGTGTGCATCTAAAAAAACCCTGTCATTTCGAACACGCTGTAACGATGCTCCCGGAGCTTATCATTAAGGCATCGTCCACTTTGGCCAACATAATTGCTGCCACAAGTCAAAGGAATATTGTAAACTGTACCTTTTGCACAGTCAACGAAATCGGTTTTATGCTTCTTATTGGACTAACTCTTCTTGAGGGCACACGCGCTGCTCAATCTGCACAAAGATTGCAGTTTTCCTGGCGCAGAAAAAAAAACAACTTTAACGCTTGCACGTTCACCGATGCGTTTGAGACGGTGTGAAAAACCGTGAATGTACGGAATAACTGCTACGTTAAGCAACGATAACATAGCATAAATAACGATAACAACCGTAAAACGGGAGCATTATACAGAATTATTAAAAAAACAGCTAATTACTTTGAAGAACCCAACTTGTATTGCTACAGTGGGCTTGATATGACATTTTTAATTAAATGCAGTTGGAACAGCTATGGCTGTTATAAAAACATGCAGGTCAGTGATTCAAATTCCTTGCTGTTCTGGTAACAAATGATTGCAAGCCCCCAATAGTTGAGAAGTATGGTATGGTATGGCGTGAGCGAAATGAATCTGGGAGTACAGACAAGGAACGAAGAGTGGGGTTGCGGTAGTACTATCGGCGTGAAATGAAACGCGAACAGATGCAAGCATTAGAAATTGTATAGTGAGCCCCATACAGTTATAAACATTGACAGGCGCTCAGCACTCCGGTTTGGCAGCGCTGCGCATGTCCATGGTGATGACTGGACGGCACACGCTATAGAAAATGCTAATGCTTGCCACTGTTCGCGTTTCATTTGGCGCCGATAGTACATCTTGCGATAAAGACAAATGCGTGACTGCTTTCCACGGGTTGTTAGGGAATGAAGATTAAGAGCACCTTTCATGTTTGTGACACTACTAGAGAGTCCGCATTTGCTAGTAAAGACATTTACTTGGAGAATCCCGTGATTACACGGCGTGCTCTGTTGGTGACTTAAAGGGAAACCCTGCAGAAAATAAAATGTAATTTGCCCCTGCAGCAAGACTCCGGTGGCCCGCTGGTCGTGAATGTGGAACGTGGACGTCAAACGTACTACGAACTGGTGGGCGTCGTGTCCTTCGGTGTTGGCTGCGGCTCGGCTGCCTTCCCTGGGGTGTACGCCAGCGTGTCACATTTCATGCCCTGGATTCTCAACGCCACGGCCAGTATCGTTCCTGAAGACGCGTACGTGGCTACAAATTTCGTCTGACTGATATCAACAGTGACGTCTCATCGACTCGGACATTGATCCCGCGCTGGACGCTGAAGAAATCGCCCACAGGTGTCACGAGACGGTTTTTAACCGTTGTGCCGAGTCAGAGTTCGGTTCACCGCCGGATGCGAGAAGCTATCGAGGAAGCAAAGAGGACCTTGGTTCTTCAGCAAGATGGCGAGTTGAGCTAGTTGGTGTAAGTTCATATTTGAAAATTTGGTTGAAGCGCGCCGAAAAACATGGACAAGAGGAAATAGACACGACAGCGCTTACTGGTTCTGCCCTGAGTGCAAATGCGTGATTGAGTCTGGCTTCCTCGGTCACTGGTACTCGATAAGCGCTTTACGTATCGGTGCCACAAGGAATAAAATGCGTTTTCTCGCGAGCATTGGCGCATAGCGCAATATTGTGTGCATTTTGGTGCCCTAGGAAGTTCAAAACACTCGGATTCGCTAAGCTCCTTGAAAATGAAAACTTGAGAGGGCTGAGCTTCGCCTGTAAGAGTGGAACGCGACACCATGTTGGGCTACAAACGTATAATGTCCTGAAACATCCGCGCTATCACCAGATTCGTGGCTGAGAGCACAGAATACCCAACTAGGTGGTGGATGGCAGCAACGGTTTACCCCCGCCTCTGATGGTATCTGTGACCCATGTTTGGTTCAATTTCAAATCAAACCATGATTTTTTATTATTTCCACATTTTTCATGAGACGGGCTCCTTAACGATATAGCGTTAACAGGACTAAACACTCGCAGGACGGAGAGGGTTGTTTTCATCCCCCGTGTCAGCGATGTGTGTCATGGCGCTGTCGTTTTCAAGATACGGTACCAAGGTAACACGAAAATAAACTGAACTACTAGAAAGGAATGTAAGAGTGGGCTTGTTGGTTGTGATGCATGATGAAACTTGTAGCGCACGAAAACAACACGGAAAAAGCAAGAGCCGATGGGACGGTACGCTTACTTTTAACAGAATGTTTATTAACCAGAAGTAGAACATAGACCAGTGCGCGCAGGCGCTAAAACTGTCTGGGCCGACGAAGCAAAACAAGTGAAACGAAAACTGGGGGGCGGGAGCACATTGATTATAGCGAGTGTGAGGCTGCACACTGACACGTTCGGAGCCATGCCAATGCGTATCGGGGACTTCATGTATCAATTATATTGACCTAACGAAAAAAAAAAGTTTGTATTCTTAAACAAAACGCATCGGCATGGCTCCGCACTACTTCTGGTTAATAAACATTTTGTTGGAAGTAAGCGTACCGTCCCATCGGCTCTTGCTTTTTCCGTGTTGTTCTCGTGCGCTATAAGTTTCATCATGATGAACTACTAGTTGCAGGTATCTGCCGCATAAATAGAAAGGAACGAAACGCCGATCTAGACACACGTATAAAATTCATGAAATGTATGTGTTATTGCCACGCTACCATTCCTTGGTACGATACTGTGCAAAACATTTTTTTTAAACAAAGGACGCTGTCACGTCTAATATAATACTATTATACCGCTATTTTTTCAACATCAAAAGACCGGTGCTGCCTCCTTTAATTAGTACATGACGCTTTAGTTGTATGCGCGTGCGCTCAGAGGCCTCCTTTTTAACTCACTTCAGTTCACTTTTTCTGAGTGCGGGATGCGGTAGAAGTTAAGCAGCAATAGTTTATCATTTTATTGTTTTTAGAAGCAGTACGGATTATCAGAGTGCGAAAATATTGACTGGCGTCTGTATACGTTAGAAAAAAACAAAATAAAACCCCGAACTCTTCGTCGCCACGTCTTCACTTCACCGTTCAAATTATGCGTCACTGCACATCGAGTTCTCGCAGAAACTCGCAGTATTCCTTGCGACTGTCAAAAACGTTGTCTTCCTTTTTCCGTGCGCGGGCTAGGTTGGAAAGTGTATCGGCCGAAGATGAGCCCGTTGACGTCAGGGATGCTCCTGCGGAAAGGAAAAGTCGCCATTACCACACATATAGCTTGCAAATACAAGCAAAAAAAAAAAAAAGAATAATTGGGAACACAGTGAAGCCGAGGAAAAAATAATAACATAGCTTGTCTACTGTACATAAGTGCTGCCAATCTTGTTTTTACTTTCGCCCGTCTTCTTTGAAATAGACGCTTTGCCGGTACTGTTTGTATACCCACTCCTGTATGAGCATCCGGCTGGCATTGTAAATTAAATAAATAAATAAATAAATAAATAAATAAATAAATAAATAAATAAATAAATAAATAAATAAACTCCAGTGGCCGTTCGTGAATTTTTCCGCCCATTTTAATGTCTTCGATACATATACAAGGGCTCCTGAAGTCGAGAGTATACCTGGAGCCAAATGTACGATACGTTTCGTTTTTAAATGTGCTCGTTGCCTTGGCCGACCACCTTCGCAAATATTTGGCTGGAATTCGCGCTCAAGTTTATTTCAAGCGCAAATACTTTTTTGTGAACGCAGGCCTTGAATTCCATTGAAGAGTACCGCGTTTTCCTGGCGACAAAAATAAAATAAAAAAAAGAAAAACCATCGGGAGAGTTGCACGGTATACGTGTCAGCAGTGAAATAGGGCACATTATTGCTTAGGTGGGCTAGAGCCTTTGATAAGTACCACTTCATTTCAAATTGCCGCGTCTTGTACATGCGCACTTTCCTATCATGTATGTGATGTTTTAGTGCGCGAACTAATGCAAATTAGACAGTTTCAGGTTGGGCGCCTGCAGCAGCTCTGCTGACACAGGCTGCCAGCCATCTCCAATGGCAGCCTACGTCCGCAGCGCTGCTGCGGACACCTAACTAAAGCTGTCGATCGCGGCCACAGCAATACGGGCTACAAGACGCACCCTGTCCTAGCGAAGATCGTCCAAAGGTTGATGACCTGCTCACTGGCGGCTCGCATGCTGTCGTGCTCGAGTGGGTGCAGGAAGGGCTTGCCGAACACCATCCGCAGCATGTCGCCCGCCTTGACCGCTGGACCACTGTCCGTAGACGAGATGAAGTAGCGGAAGACGCGATTATCGCCCGCCGAGTCCAGCAAGCGAGCGAAATCGCGAACAGGGCACGCGACCAGCAGGTCTTCCAGAATCCTGTGCAAAACCTCCGTAGTCTCCCAGTTGTATGCCTGCGCAAGTCAAACGCGGTGCCGTGAAAGGGTTACACTGAGCCTGGAAGAACCATACTGCATGCTCTGGTGCAATGTTCTGGCACATACTGCATGCTCTGGCACAATGTACGCGTAGACCATGAACTCATGGTCTACGCGTACATTGTCTCGTTCCCTCCAGTACAGTACACCGGAAGGATATACGGCTCAAGTAAGCCAATTAGTAATTGAGAAACGGTATTCACAATTAGAAGAGAGCATACCGCCACATAGATGAAGCCCCCCACGACAGGATGTTATCTCGCTAGAAATCACATGAAGCGAGGCGTTCGCTAAAACGCCATTGTCTAAGCCGGCAGGTCACGCGATCTCACTTTGACTTATCGTGTAAGCACGCGCATTTCCAATCCGGCAGCGGATTTACGACACCGCGCGATCTCTCTAGCCAGTCACATACACTCGGGCCCTTTATATCTTCTCTGCGTGACTGATTTCACGGCGTGCCACTCGATTATTTCTTTTTGTACTTGATTTTGTTATCTCAGTATATGTTAATGTATTCGTTACTTCAGTTTCGCAGAAGTAAACGCGTTGAAGTATAAAACCGAAAGATAATTCTATCATCTATCCAAAGCAAAAGTTGCCATTTCTCGTGGGAGATCGTTCACTGGCACGAAGTTTTTACGCGAATACATAGCGTACGCCATACCTCCTCATATCGCGCCATGACGGCGTCAATGGCGGAACTGTTGAGGCCAAGCGTGTTGAAGAGTTCGGCGGTTGCCAGTCTTGCGTTGCTGGCCGACGCGACGCTGTCCACACCGGCGCACACGGCGTGCACCGTTTCGTCGTTCATGTGGCCGAGTAGAACTTCCACGTCAGTTATGCCCGTCTTCTGGGGAAGAGACAAGCCGTATGAGCTTGCATGAAAACGCAATAAGGAATTTAAAAAAAAAAGAAAGAAAAAGAAGTTCACGGGAACATGCACGTGGATGATCAGAAATTGTTGAAAAAAAGAATCTGGCTGATGACACTCCAAAGAGAAGTGTAGATGGAATAAATTTACGCTGTTCTCGATGTGAAACACGCCATCAATGAACCTGAAAATTGTTTCCGGCCATGATTTTTGTGTTTTAATGTGTGAGACACGGCGTACCAGCAGTCGTGATAGATAGCAACGTCACACTTTGCGAAACGAAACAGTTAAGGCGCCCTTCTCACTCGGGACGCTCCTGGAGACGTTGTGAAGTTCAATTATTGAACTGCTCAGCGCAAAAATTAGACACGGTACACATAGAAAGACGAAGACCAGCGCAGACTTCCATGATCTTTTCTGTAGGCTATATATTTGTGCGTCTGTTGTAATAAAAATCAGTAGGAGGTCTGCGCTGGTCCTCGTCTTTCTATGTGTACCGTGTCTAATTTTTGCGCTGAGCAGTTCAATAATGCAATACCAACTAGCCTATATCCCACACTTTAATAAAGTTCGAACAGTTTATCTTGACACAAAGACACGTATGTCAGAAGAAAAATATTTTACCTCTATGGCTAAAAGCTTGCATTTCGGTTTATTACTGACAACCTGTTCACGATATAAACATCATTTGATGTGGTAAAATCAGCCGCCTTGAACACGCAGGAAAACTGAGAGTGCTCGGCATTACAGGAACTATGGAACGTATATAATTTGCTGGCGCCGGTATTCAGATTGTCTTTTAGTTAAAATGCAGTACGTGTGCCACGACGTTCGTGTAGGTCTTCAGCGTCTGATACAATACGATCGTGCAAACCGCAGAGCCTAATTACCTGGATAAGTCTACATAAGCATGTTGTGGACGTGGGCCTGACGCTTGCAAATTTGAGTTACTGTATATGCTACATTTAGGTAGCAGAGTTGCGCGTCTGTTTTCCAAACGCCGCTAGCAACCATGCATTGCGGAGAAGTTGACGTTCGGGCAAACTTTTGTATTTCTCGACACCACCGCTGCAGTGAACTGGATTGACTCTAGCGATCGACAGTCATGTTATTCACCGGTCTTTGACACGCCAAACATGTCGATCGGCGACACGGTAAGCATGTCGCTTGCAAAAACGGAGTGCGGCTTCGCCGCATAGCTGTGGTTGCTGGCCAGACCTACGCGTAACCTTGCTACCTAAAGGTAGCGTATAAATTAACTGTATTGCAAATAAACATGCCGCGCCAGCTGCCGTGAATCAGAGCAGAGCTGGGCGAAGGAGAGAGTGGTAAACTCAAGCGTCGCGAGCGTCGATGCGGCATTTTTTATATGGCCAGATGTAGTACTTGCCTCGTCCCTGCGCAGCATCTCTTGAGGAGGAAACTTAATGAGTCCCTTGAAAGTGGGGAAGAAGAGGGGGGGGCACGGCGGTCTTGACAAACACCGATGCGCTCGCCTCGATCATGCACTTCATGTCCGGCTCGCGGTCATGCAGGCAGCGCATCCTCTTCGCTTGCTCGGCCACGCGCCCGGCCGCGGAGTCAGTGTTATCGGGATATCTGAAATTCAAGTGAGCGAAAAGTTCGCGACTGAGCTGCGTTCTAGGGCCGCGTTATGTAATAACAGTTTTCCATTCCCATTATTACTGTCGTTCGTCATTGGGAACCATAACCCGGCGGCATTGCCTTTTCCTGGCATTGCCTTTTCGAGCAGCCGCTGCGACGATTGATAAGAAACTATTAGAATTAAATTAAAAACGTATTATATAATGCAGTTCTCAGGATATACGCACAGATTTTTTTAGTACTTCATCCACTCCGTCTGTTCATCTATCAATCCGTGCCAACGTACGTACGAAGTGGAACCAATACTGCAGTGCATAAGCGGTTTACGATATCAATACAGCACAAGTGGTTTGTAGGAGTACTCGTGGTGGAAATGCATTAGATCGGAGGTACGTGCTGTCTGCGTCCGTTATTTTCGTACTTTACGCTTCTTCCCATGTTCAAAGCAATGTTTTGACAAAGGTGCGCTGGAAGGCTAAGTATGCACGGCTGTTTGATGACATGATCTACTGGAACGTTGTATGTTACAATACAGGTACAAAATTGCATGTCCACGCAGAATAGAGCACATTTCGCACAGTATTTTATGTCCTTGCCACCTCCCCCTCCCTCTCCTCGCATTATGGGCAGATAAAACAACTGTTTCTTGTTCACTTGAAATGCGGAAGGTTGCGTGGACCTTGGGATTTAACTTTCTTTCCCTCCCACTGCCTTTCTCTGCGTACGAAACAAGTACCGCGTGACGTTTCAGTACACGAAAGCAAAACTTTCTTGCAAAACATTATAGCGAAACTGTCTACCCGAACTATCCGAAATGTAGCCATTATTTAAAAGTAACTAAGTAAACATAACTTCAGGAGTGTGTCCTCAGGTTACAACAGTCCGCCACGATGGATCAGTGGTTAGGGCCAGGCCCGTAGCCAGGAATTTTTTTCGGCGGGGGGGGGGGGGGGAGGGGGAGGGGGGGGGAACTTGTTGAAAGCCTTAAAAAACGTCTATTTTCATTATTTATTCTCGGTAAAACACCCCCCCCACAATCTTAATTTCAGGGTGGGGGGGGGGGAGGGGGCTAGGGCACCTACCCTGGCTACGGGCCTGGTTACGGTGCTCGTTTGCAGACCCGAAGGACAAGGGGTTCGATCGCGGCTGCGGCGGTCGTATTTCGGTGGAGGCGAAATGGAAGAGGCCCGTATACTGTGCGACGTCAGTGCACGTTAAAGAACACCAGATGGTCGAAATTTCCGGAGCCCTTCTACTACGGCGTCTCTCATAATAGTATCGTGGGTTTGGCACTAAAACCCCAGATATTATTATATTATCAGGTGACAACAAAACGGTGCTGAGAACTCTTCTTGTACACGGATGTACAAGAAGGGTCTGTTTGTGGCACTTCGGCCTCATCGCGCGCAAATGCTTATACACATACCTACTCAATGGGCTTCCGCTCATAAGGATAACGCGCCTGGGCACCACGTCTGCTTCACGCACGCCGGCTGCCTGGCTGACGAGCAGGTAGCCAGCTGGCTGTAGCACCGGAACCGTAGCCCACTAGCACCAGGTTTGAGACGTTGCCACCAAACCTGCCGATGTTGTGGCGCGTCCATTCGATAACCAACAGCTGGTCGTAGAGGCCAACGTTTCCGGGAGCTACAGAGATGCCGGTGTACAGAAAGCCCAGAGCACCCAGGCGGTAGTTGGGTACCACGACCACCACATCTCCAAGGCCGGATAGGTACCTGCAGAAAATCACAGGTACCTGCAGAACTCGCGAAAACGAAACAACAACAACAACAACAACAACAACAACAACAACAACAACAACAACAACAACAACAACAACAACAACAACAACAACAACAACAACAACAACAACAACAAAAGCAAGAACAAAGTCACTTTCTTCATAGCTGTTCACAAGAGTATGGTTAAAACTAGCCCGTAAGAAGTCCTACTTAAGTATGTTCATAAGAGGAAATGCTAACCGGTCGTTGAGCTAGAATATTACAGCGAAGATGGCCGGCCAACGACGCATAACAAATACGGGAAAGCTTTTGTAAAGAAAAACTTCACCGCCAGCCCTCTATACGCATATCAGTGCCCACCCTCTTGAGTAATTTGTAAACAAAGGTGCCACACAACCACAGCACTGAAGGTACAGTGCTCCGCATTACGCTTCAACCCCATCTAAATAAAATTTGGCCAGCGATTACCGTTGCCTTTCTTTTCATTTAACTTTAGCAAAACAGATTACATATCCATATTTAAACTTTTTATCAGTGTTACTGAGATTACATATATTTCTAGTCATCGTAAAAACATATCTCATCGTTCTTCACCTGCTGCTGTGTTCACCGACATTTTCGTTTGTTTGTGCTTCTTGCGATTGGCTGGGCGTCCGCTGCATGGACGCAATCAGAAGTTTAATAGCTCACCTTCGTGGAATCATGAGTAGGACTATAGCAGATTACAAGTTTTGAAGTTCGCGGCATTTCCTCCTCAAAGGCGGATGCACAAAAGCGTGCACCAATGGGCGCGCACTCCTGAGTGACGTCATGAGCTGGACGGCCGGTCACTCCGCCTTCGGAGAACATTGCCGAGTCACGGCCGGACTCTAGGAGCGAGAGTGCGCGCGTGTCGCTCCTCCAGTCCGGCCGTGGCCGAGTACAGGAGCGGGACTATTTCTGTGCTCGTTCACACCGAAGGCGGGGCGGCAAAGCGAGAAAGCGGGCTTTTCAAAGCGGCGAAACGGCTAGTGCGCGCACCTGTTCACACCGCACGCGTCCTTTGGCAGCCCGCGCGGCAGAGGAGGTGGAGCATCGCACGCTTTTGCGCACGTGTCGCTATCACGTGGCACTGTTTCTCCCAAAGATACAGCAGCGCCACCGCCGCGCCATTGCCGCAGCGCATTCTGATTGGCTGCGGCAAAGCGGCGAGCTTGGGCGGGCGGCAAAAAATTGGTCCGGGAGCGATCGGACTTGCCGCCTCGTTTTCCTCCCGCTTCCGCCGCCTGGAGAGGAGGTTTTCCCCGCTTCCCGCTTTGACGCCTTGTCGCTTTGGCCGCCCCGCCTTCGGTGTGAACGAGCCTGCGATCGGCTGCCGCGCTTCGGTCGTCCGGGCGGGGCCTCTCGAACTATATTCCACGAAAAGGTGTGGCTTCTTTGGTGTCTTAAAGCATGTAGAGGAGCGCAGAACGAAATGCTTGCTCTCGTGAGCCGGGTTTCCAACCTTCTGTCAGAACTTCGCTAAAAATGCTGGAAAGGACTTGATAAGGCTAAGTACCAACTATTTCGCGAACATTTACTTAACAATACTAACAGCGACAACGTACGTTCCATCGTATAACGGGTCCCTGTTACTCCCAGCCTGGAAAGAACCATCGTGTAGAAAGATGAGCACGGTCTTGTCGGCGCACTCGGAAGAGAGGCATTCTCGCGACGTCGTCCAGATATTGAGGTGCAGGCAGTCCTCTGACATAACTGCCAGCGGATCGTCGTCAAGCGCACTCTGCACACACGCGGGCTTGGTCGACGTCGCGTCAATCTCCAGTCCCTGCGCACATCGACACGATGTGACGCCAGATTGTGTCAATCATTCTATAACGCTGCCATTGGCAATGAAACCAAGGAACACGAGACTGGTGCCTTCATTTAACAAAGTTGCACCTTTACGTCCACCTGTCACCTTTATTTGAGCCGGGCAAGCTCGTTCTCAGTACAAAACGCGTATGGAGGAGAGCCGGCGTGTTACGTCAAACCTGGTTTTAGGTAAAGTCTCGTACATCCCAACCAATTCCTGGCCCCTGATACAATGCGATCTTTATCACCATCGGTTTTAACCTGTCCTAGCGAAACCTCGCTGCCACCCTCAAGAACGTTTGTTGCGCTGATATGTTCATGGCTTCCGTTGGTATGAAAAATTCTTTCGCAACCAAGCTGGTGGCTTCTTTCTTTTCTTATTGCGGTCAGTCTGGCCAGCGCAGTTTTCTGCAGCATGCCGCTTCATTGCGAAGATGCCCGACCTGGCTGCTCGCGATCAAAGCATGACAAGTACGAAACAATCTCTTGAGAACGGAATGAGAAACTGTTACGATAGAACGGTACGATAAAAGAGACAGCGTAAACGTTGCCCGAACAATACGCAAGAAGTGGAAGCTAGCTTTGGTATGAGTGTTTGCGTCACCAAAATGTCATGAACGTCTAAAACGCGAGAGCATATATTGGTGGTCCGTCTATCCGACATTGATGCAGAGTGCCCCTCTCCCCCCCCCCCCCCCCCACACACACACACACACACGCACGCACACACAAAATGATATAATAAAGTTTAATCTCCACGAGGAATCGAACCTTGGTTAGCATGGTAGCAAGCGAGTATCTGTGCTCGGTGCAATAGAAAATAGGTGCGGAACACATGGAGACAACCGATAGAAAAAGCAACGCTGTCGTCGTCCTGTCACAATATTGAGGACCATACGAGGTTGAACGCAGATCTTCTTTGACGATCTCCAAAGAAGCTCTGTGCTTTTGGCTATAAAGGCGGCAATGCCAAGCGGACGCACCACCACGCTAAACAGACTGCAATGGAATGAATGAAAGACGTGTGCTGCGCGAATGCGTTTGCCTAACTTAGACAACCGCTGTAGGATAAGGGCTGCGGGAATTGTTTAAACTTTCCCATCTAATATTTCGATCGAGATAAGCATATGTGTACCTTGCCGATAGTGAAGTCGTCTGTAGAGTAGGTCCGGCGGAAACGCATCTCTCCGAGAGGTGGGTGTGCGTACGGCACGCCCAGGAAGGCGTACACGTCCGTGTGGCCGAGGACCTTGTGTCTGAGTCCCTGGACGCGGCCAAAGAAGCCGCTGACGAATACTTTCTGCTCTGCGGCGACGGGTTGAGTGGTGAGCACTCCGACCAGGCTCAGGATGACAACTGCGGTGGCCAGGATGGTGGCCACAGCACACGCCAGGTCAGCCACTGTGAAGTATCGCCTGCGAAAACACCAGCGCCACTGTATACAATAGGAGGTGTTGGTGAGTATTGATAGAAGCCTTTTAAACTATAATCATTCCTTATAGAAAATGTATGCCAATCTCGACATTGGACATCAGAAAGCCTTAGAATAGGAATCGTAGCGTATGCGTTGCTTGGGTACGTACGCTATATTCGAAGTATAACCTGTGTATCCAAGGGGTTAGCGTATGATGCGTGAGCAGTGGCCACAAACGCTAACGCTAAGCTTTGTGGGAGTTACACTCGACTCCACGACGAGGCTTCGGAGACAGAAAATACGCAAGAATTCTTCGCAAGAAAAAGAATTCGACCAATCCTAATACTGGGCGCGCCATTAACACAGTTTTGCTTTCGTAATATATGGCTGATACGGGGACTAGTTGGAATAATAATTGTTGGGGTTTAACATACCAAAACCGTGATATAAATAAGAAGAGAAGGCGTGGTGGAGTGCTCCGAAAATTTCGATGACCTGGGTTTTGTTTTTTTTACATTTAAGTACATGGGCCTCCAGCATTTTCGCCTACATCGAAAATGCGATCGCATCGGCTGAGATTCGATCCCGCGACTTGCGGGTCAGCAGCTGAGCTAGTTGGAATGACTTCACCTTATAACGCGCTTTCAGGTACTGACGAGGACCACAACAGTGAAAAACATTGGTGATGCACGTCACCCTGTGCGTATGTGCTTTGTTCTTGAGGTCCTCGTCAATTACTAACAGCGCTTTATAAAACGATTTCATTCGTAAGCGCGTAAGCCTTTCGGAAGCTTTTCTTCGCGATTGGCCTTCGCAATAATGCGCCCAGTGACGGGGTCGACTTAAATTTTCTCATCGCTTTCAGAATCTCAGTGCGAACATCAGAAGTATATACATAAACTTGCTTTGACAAATACTAGCGATTGAGTATGTCTTGTGGCTGAGCTAGTTCATTCATTACTTAAGGAAAATAGGTATGGTGCTTTGAGGACGAAGATTATGTGAAGACACGAATTGGTAAACGCGGGCGCCAACTTCCACCTGTTCATTAACAGAAACCGCGATGCTGTATACGTGGTGCCGAACAAGGTAATCTCGTTACATATGTGGTACTATGGTCGAACTAGCCAGTCATCACGAGGCAGGAAACGAAGCATCCGTACTGAAAGGGAGACAATCGAGGCGTTCCTAATAGAAAGGGAAAGCAGGCAGTGCGTTAGTGCGCCATCACTATAAATTTAAGTGACAAATAAGTGGTGTTCTTGAGAGACAGCTTGTAGACGCCTTCAAGGTTATTGCGCGCCGCCTCTTTGGCCTACCACAAGGCGTTGGTCCTGTAATGGACAGTGTTCCTGTGTGACAGGGGTCTCAAACTCATCTCAGATTACGGGGCGCAGTCATGAAATTTAGTTCCGCAAGTGCCGGAACAGTGAAGGTTGAAGCGCGTGGGGGGAGGGGGGGGGGGGATCAGCTTATGAAAAATGACAGCTAACGTTGCCATTTCAAAGGCGGCCTTTCACGTATCTTATATGGGGATCATTTCTGAGGGGGGATTTGGCATCAGGACTCGAACGACACATCACATCGATACCGATCTTCCGAATGACTCAAATGTGGACGCCGATTCTGAAATATAGTTTTGTTTCACGGTTACGTTTCAAGGCATGGTGTTCGCATGGGTGTCTCACGAAAAAAAATTGTTTGACACCAGTCATGTCTTTGTAGGCCATGGATATGCTTATTAAACAAATTTAAAAATAAAATATCGGATGAAGACAGATTTTTGCTGGCCGCGGCGGGCCACTAGCGTAAGCTCCGCTTGCATGTTTGAGACCCCTGCTGTATACTGCCAAGCGCTTTCCTTATTTTCACTTTTGATGCATTAGGTTTTCGCCCACAAAGACTGCCAGCAATGCTCAGCGCAAACCTCACCTCATTTGTTCGAGAAGCTTCGCGATTATGGTAGATCGTTTTGCTAAGATTGCGCAAGACGCGAACACTCAAGATTATTCCAGAGTTTGCGGGACAACCAGTGATAAGGCTGGAATATTCGATGACACACGTATAAATGCCGACGCGCTTCACCGTTTGTCAGTTGATCGACGGCCGACGCTCCGTTCGCCGCTATCAGTGCCAGTGTGCATGGCTGTAATCTGACTTTCCGTTTACCGGCCACAATTTCGGCCAAATAAACAGTTTCATTTTGGACACGCCGTCTCTGCTTTCGTCAACGTCACGACCACGTGACAATACGATACAGTACGGAAAACTTTATTGAGGTTCTGCAGAGCGTGTCTCAACACGCGACGGGCTGCTCCCACGTATAGGAACCGGAAAGCCAAGCCTCTCGGCTGTATCGTGGGCCTGCTGGACAGCCTAGAGTTGGTCCGCCAGAAAAGGGCCGCGGAGGGCCACATTCAACCTGGTCGAGTTTTTGACCGGGCACACTGCCAGATTATATGTTCTAAGGTGGATATTTATCCGCATTAGGGACAAGAATTGTCGGTATAAGTACCTGGATAGATCGTGTGTAAAAGACATGGTTTAGGATTCTAATTCGTTTGCAAAAGCCGAACTGTGAGGGCCTGAGCTCTGTTAAGCCTGTGCGCCTACATGACTGTTCAGTTCAGGTCAATGCAGTTCCCAGTGCATATCTTTCGATTCTGCTAGGTCATTGGCTCATGATGATTTGTTAGTGCACCCATGTCGCCATATATGTCATGAGATATTACCTTGTTCGGGACCATGTATATAGCAGCGTGACTTCTGTTAATATTAATGAACAGTTGGAAGTTGGTGCTCGTGTTTTTCGGTTCGTGTCTGCCCTTCATCCCCGTCCTTTTAGCGCCATACCCATTTTCCTCTAGCGATTCAACTAGTATTGCTCAATATAAAGTGGTTTAGCTAGCGGAAATGACCACTCACATGGGTCTCACGCGCGCCGCGACGGAAGAGTACATGCTCCAGAAGCTGTGTGCCTGGGCCGAGCGCATCTGGACACCGATCGACTTGGACGAGTCGCGGGACAAGTCGTTTGGCGTGGGCCCGTTCTTGGCATCGTGCTTGGTGTCTGTTCTGGCGCCAGCCCTCGCGGAATACGCATGGTGACGCCTGCCCGGCCTGCGTGAAAGCGTTAAAGTTCGCTGCTCCTGTAAGTATTGTTGCGGCTGAACGCTAAATTTGGATAACAATGGTAATGCAAAGAAACAGTACACAAGAAGGCAACAAAGAGACACACGCAGAGCGCTACTACTTCCAACGAATGTTTTATTATCGGGCACCACGTAACCGATAATAAAAGCGCTGTGTCTCTTTGTTGCCTTCTTGTGTCCTGTTTCTTTGCACTACCATTGTTATCCAAATATGCCGTACCAACAAGCTCGCCTTGCAACTTTATTGAACGCTAGAGTGTACGATAATTCCTTCATTGCGAAACTAAAGGTTATCTTTCAAGATGTATCTCTGCGCTAGTTGGTTCACGCTTGTAGTAAAACAGCGTCAGCGAAAACAAGGGACCAGACAAAGTAGAACGACACGTGCACAGGGCGCACTAACAATTGAAAGATTATTCAATAGTTGCGCAGATTAAATACTGGCCGTATATGAATAAACAAAAGATAGCCAAATACAAGAGATATGACAGAGCATCACATGGTCACCCCTTATGCGCTTTCAAAACGAGTCCTGTAAGGAATCTGTCATATCTCACTGAGAAAATGGCAGATGGCATGCTGACAAAGGATTCACCGAACTCATTTGCAGTCCATAGAATGAATACCTAGGTGCCCTGATACCAGTTTTGTACTTATGTTCCTTCAATCTGTCATTTAGGCATCTTCTTGTTTGTTTTATGTACGTATGCTCTCAGTGAGAGATGTCAGATTCCTTACAGGACCCGTTTTGCATGCGCAGTAGGGGTGACCATGTGATGCTCGGTCAAATCTCTTGCATTTCGCTATATTTTGTTTATTCATTTACCGCCAGTACTTATTCTGCGCGACTGTTGAATAAACTTTCAGCAGCTAATGCGCCCTGTGTACGTGTAGTCGCACGTCATCTAGTGCCTTGTTTTCGCTGTCGCGGTTTTACTACAAGTTATCTTTGGAAGTTCCTTCAGATGTCGAACGCGTGGAAGAAATATTTTGCGAATAGTTCATGGCTTCACGCGGCACTCTACAGTTGTCACGGATTGAAACGCGACAGTTTTTTAGGAGCTTGCTCGACAAGCTTCTTAAGCTCGCGCCTTGTCCGGCGGCGGCGGCGATGGCGGCGGGCGTGTACACGCCTCTCAAGGCGCCGGCTTTCCGGTGATTTCAAGAATGCTCACTAGATGGCGGCGCCGCTCAAGGCGACGCACACCACTCTCAGCACGTGCGCTTCCTTTCTCTTCGCCGGGAGCTCACGCAGTGAACACTCTTCGTTACCGCTCAGCCGCATGAACACCGCGCAAGCCAAGGCAGCAGAGCGGCGGGCTCGCTACGAGCAGCAGCTGGGACTCGCCGCCCGAGCGCCGCATGTAATGTATACCGGGTGTCCCAGCTATCTTTAGCCAAGGGTTGAAAAATACAATATTTGAGGCAGGCGAGTGAAATCAGTTGAATATTGCTTACAGCTATCTTGCGCACTACAGGCAATTTTTTCTTTTGTAATTAACGAATTTGTTAATTAGAAATTAATTTACTAACTTGATAAATATTGACTTTACGCAAGAAACGGCAGTTGCAAAGTTCGAGGGCGTCTTCAGAAACCCCCCTTGCATCATTTGCGATAAAGAAAGTTTTACGCGTACCATTTTTTCCGTGCTGCAAAGAAAGCCCGCGAAATACAAAAAATACCACGTGACTAGCGCATTCGCGCGCCGCGACCGTGCTGCTCTCAGCCATGGTTTGAGCAAACAAAATCAGCTGCGACCACGACCCGCCGGCTGCGTTGCAGCGGTAGGCCGATAAGTTGATGGTGGTTTCTTGGCCCGTTGCCAGCCAGTTGGCGCGCGTGACTGTGCAAGTTGTGCAGAGCGCGGGCGAAGAGACCACTGTAAACTTATCGGCCTACTGCTGCAACGCAGCGGGTGGTTCGTGGTCGCAGCTGATTTTGTTCGCTCAAACCACGGCTGAGAGCAGCACGATCGCGGCGCGCGAATGCGCTAGTCACGTGGTATTTTTTGTATTTCGCGGGCTTTCTTTGCAGCACGGAAAAAATGGTACGCGTAAAACTTTCTTTATCGCAAATGATGCAAGGGGGGGTTTCTGAAGACGCCCTCGAACTTTGCAACTGCCGTTTCTTGCGTAGAGTCAATATTTATCAAGTTAGTAAATTAATTCTAATTAACAAATTCGTTAATTACAAAAGAAAAAAATTGCCTGTAGTGCTGTTACGGTTTTGCTATCACTCAAGCGTCGCCAGCGCGAAGTCGGCGACGGGAATGACAGCGGGTTCGGCCGTTCCGTACGCAAGTAGAAACAGTGAAGAGATCGGAGACACGTTTGGACAAAAACAAACAGCTTTACTCGAGCTATGGCGGCACGAGCACACTAAATACAACACTTCAAAAAAAAACTAACAATAAACAAATAGAATCACACAATGAGCTTACAAAATTACACAAAATCAGTTAACGCTAAAACTAACAATGGAATGAAATAAAACCGAAGAAACGCGAAAGTTCGATGATATAAACAGGTGAAGCATACGTGTGATGACCGGCAGCGTTGCGTCCACGACGATCGGATGCGAGAAGTCCCGAAGATATCTGGCACGACTCCAATGTCGGTGGGTCCGAGTTGCAACGCCGATGTTTCCGGGAGTTAGCGCTTGAAGGAGATCTCGGGCAGGTTGAGCTAACCCGAGATTGAAGTCCCGATGCCTACGTTGCAGACGTGTCTCAACTAAGGCGAACGGCTAAGTTTAGGTGGCCAGCCGATACAAAGCGCACACTAAAAACTTCTAGGAGAGATACTCGTTGATCTACTTCTACTCCATGCTTGTCAAGCAGCTAGACTGATTAGCAGGGCGATCTCCTGCGCTTAAATCCCCTTCGTATCCCCTCGCTCTCTTCCTGGGGAAAAAGGGACCATCCACATGGGTCCAATCATGCGCGATTCATTGTCGCAAAAGCCCGCCCTCAAAATATTTTCGACGCCCCTTTTTAATTAGGGGAGGGTTCTCCAATAATCAAGATAGACAACCTGTTTGCGGTGACTGCGTAGGCGGCTCGTGCACGTGCAGCTCTTTCCGTGGGAACGCATCTTGCCTCCATTCTCATGCCGAGCGTTTGCAGCCAAAACTTCGGGGCTCACTGCGGATTTCCGTATACCTGCCGTCGCCTCGGTATTCAACAAAGAGCCAACTTCGGCAGGGACACTCCCTTCCGCTGCTCTTCGCGGCTCTACGAAAAACAAGTCCCTGACGTCCAAGACGGTGCGCCGGTCAGCGGGTTGGGTGCGGCGCGCGTTAAAGCATGACGAGGGGTCGAAAAAGTGGCATTCCGTGACAAGTGCGCAAGATAGCTGTAAGCAATATTCAACTGATTTCACTCGCCTACCTCAAATATTGTATTTTTCAACCCTTGGCTAAAGATAGCTGGGACACCCTGTATATAACAACGTTGTCACGTCTATATATGATGGTAAGACATCTGTACGGAGGATTCGCGGGTTACCCGATCATCTCCGAGCAAGCTCCTCCAACATCATTCACTTTGTGGATATGACGGTGATTTTTTTTCTTAGTGTAACGACTTATATGGGCAATTGCTCGTGATAACCGCGCCATGTCGCTGCAAATCTGGATGCTAAAGGTAACGTTGGCCCTGGTGCAAGTGTTCGAGTTAAAAATACGCCGATATGACATAAACTGTAGACGCTGGAAAAGGAAAGTACCTGCCTTCCTCAGCCCTAAATTTTCACGTTTCAATGTGTGAGCACTGTACGTTATGTATACCGAAGCCCCTTCGCTTCCATTGCGTCATTAGTTCACTTTGTAACAATATGCAGCGTCATGTAACGAATACTCGACCAAATCATTACTGGCGATTTTAGCGTGGCAGAAATAGATTGGAAATCTATACATTTCGAAGTCCGCTAATTCTCAATTATTGTGATTTAACGCTCCGTTTCAGTTTACACCACGCATTGATTCAGCCAACACGAATACACGCGTTATCGTTCAACATTGTTGATTTAATTTTTCCTAGTGATCAGTTCTCGTAGGGCGGAACTAAAACGGAAATTATGCTGGGCATCTCGGATAATCAGTTGAATTTCTGCACTGTAACTGTGAATGATGCGAAATTTCTTCAGCAGACATCGCTTTTTTATCCCGACTTCACACATGCCGGTGATACTAGCATTATCGATTGCCTTTTTTTCAGTGTGATTCCTTCGTGGCACTTTCCCATATCTTATCCGCTGATGTCGCAACAATGTAAAGTATATTTACAGACATCGTGACGTCATGCATAAAGAAGTACATACAGATCAACTAAAAGAAAAAAAAATGTAGAAGACTAAACCCCTGGATAACGCGTTACATAATAAATGCGTTACGTAATACAGGTAAAATGATTAGGAAAAAAAAACACCAACACCTGCAAGCCGAGCTAAAAAACGAGCTTACTGTAAACTTTAATCACATGACGGGGTGACGCAAAAGATGTTATAAAATAATCAAAATAATTTTGCCAATGTCTAGCTTTTGTCATTTGTAATTGTTTTCAGCGGCATCGTCTTCGATGAATTGGTTCTTAAAAAAATTGTTTTAATAATGTGTTCTACTAGTAACGTACAACGTTAAGCATGTATGAATCTGTGGAACCAAAACTTTTTTTTTCATGAGCGTTTCCTGGTACAATGTCTGACGAGATTGGTATTATTTTTAAATAAAGGTTAAAAAATTAAATGAGACACTATAGAAGCAGCGCGGAAATTGTTTTTTTTCTATCGTAAATGGGCAAGCCTTTCGTAAGCTTTACTTCGCGATTGAACGGTACCCTTCGCTAATAATGTGTCCAGCGTCAGGACTGGCTTAAATTTTCTCATCGTTTTCAGAATCACAGTGTTAGCATCCACAAGCATACGTAAATTTGCCTTAAAGGGACACTAAAGTGAAACAATGACTTGGTTTAGATTAATAAACTGTACTCTGAGAACTCTAATGTCGTTAGTTTCACCATCATAAGTTCATTATTACAGGAGGATATCAAAGCTGAAGTTTCATTTTTAAATTTCGCGCCCGAATCTCCGGACGTGACGTCCCGAATTTCAAGATGTATTATTCGTATTTTCGCGACATTGGCTCAATGAAATGTTCTAAAACTTCGTAGGTTAGGTCTATGGCCCTTACAGATGACAATGTATTTCATTTTTACCGATTAGGAACGACGTAGGACCTAGTAGACGCCGTCAAAATCTATGACGTCACGGTGTTTGGTGGGGGAATCTCAAGGTGGCATCTTCAGCCGCATTTTCTTTTCGCGGGTTTGCTCGCTTACCAGGCGTCTGGCGGTAAGAGTGGCGTTTTCGGGATTGTGGAATTGTACTTTCCAAATGCGCGAAAAATCGTTTTTTTCTTTAGTGTCCCTTTAATAATAGCGAAGCAAGCAGCGTTTATTGACAGCTTGTACTTCACGTCATGGACGTAGCTTTTTAGAGTACCAGCACACGACGTGCTCATAACATTAACGTGGCACCACAAACCTTGCGTACCACCATGCGGGTACACCGACACGGCGGTTTAAGTGGCGTCAATGCACGCCATCTACAGGCAGGCTCAACGGTGTAACATTAACTTTGTAAAGGATATTGATTTAGATAGCGAAGATGAGACCCACTCACGGGGGCCTTATGCGAGCCACGATGGAAGAGTACATGCTCCAGGAGCTGCGCGCCTGCGTCGAGCGCATCTGAGTCCCGACGGACTTGGACGAGTCACGGGACAAGTCGATGGTCGTGGGCACGGCCTTGTCATCTGGCCTGAAGTCCGCCTTCGCGGTTTGCGCAGGGCGACGATAGTCTGGCCTGCGTGAAAGCGTTGATGATCGCTGCTCGAAGTTAGGAGCGTGGTCATGGCTGAACAATAAAGGCTTCGACGATTCCGCCATCGCGAAACCTTGTTCTTGTTCTTGTTCTTGTTAACATTTCACTGTGGCTCACACCCACTGTGGGGGGATTGGCCAAGAATTGAGTGGTCTTATAAACTGTCACTGAAGTTTAGAATAAATGAGGTTATAGAATAAAAACCTTATAAATTTTATATGAAATTTTGATAGTCGCTAAAATGTAAAAAAAAAATAATAATAATAAAATAAAAGTAATAATAATACTTTTTTATTAGTAACAGACAAATTAAATCAACGCCCTATTTTCCATTTGCGAAAAAAATGTTGTGCATGTATCGACACAGAAGGATAATAATATAGATTAGCTAGTTAATCGATTGGTTGCATTGATGTAATTCCTCACAGCCACACAAACCTTAGCACTGAAAAACCCAGAAATAGAGGCTCCAAAAGACAAAATCACGGGCACAGATAAATTAATTCCAATCGCACGTAAAGGTTTTTCTAGGTGGGTGGTTCGAGCTGTAATAAATCGCCTAAAGGAACACTTCTTCGTCTTCGACATCCGCTGTGCACCCGTGCAACCCAATTTATTGCTAATGTCGATTCCTTTCACCATTGCGTTTTGATGATGATGATGGTCATTCCGAAATGAATGGCACTTGCCTACTCGTGGGGATTGGCTAAGAATCGGGCTTATCATATGTAGGCAGCAATTTTTATTGAAAACGGCAAGATTTGGGAGGATTGGCTCCCTCACCTAGGTGGTGGCGGTGGTGAAAAACATTTAATAACAAAAGAGAGGTGTAGAACCTCGTTAGAGGTCTCTACAGACTAGGTGGAGTCTCTATTCCGGGACCCCATTGGTTGAAGCCGCCGCCCTGGCTCTCTGTACCAAGGCCCGCTGGGCCTGAAGGTCTGAGCAGCCGAGCAGGGCCGCCTCCCAGTCCTCTTGCGTAGGGTTTGGGTGAGGAGTAAGGGCTGTGTTATTTTGACAGGCCCACACCATGTGGTAGATGTCCGCCACCTCCCCACAGTGCTGGCACTGTCCTTGTGACCATAGGCGGCTGTCATGAGTCCTTGTGCTCTGGTGGCATATGGCCTTAAATTTTACAAGTCGTACTAGATGGCCTAAATTAGAAGCAAGGTCGACAGCTGGGCTAGTTGGTATGGTTCCATATTATTTAAAGCAGCGCAAACGACGGGACGAAGAAGTGGACACAACGAACGCTTCGTAGTGTCCACTTCTTCGTCCTGTCGTTTGCGCTGCTTTAAATAACATGGTGGTGGTGGTGGTGGTGGTGGTGGTGGTTGTGATGTTGCAACAGGCGGGGTTAGCCTGGCCTAAATGGCCGGCAATTGTTCCGCCTGAGCATCTCTTGAATTATAGGGGTCCGTCACCAAATGTCACACAGACCAGTGTCTCGCAGGAAAGCCATCAGGATCCGTTGCACGCTCCTCCTCGTTGCCATGGGCCCTTTCAGCAATTTAGCAGTAATGTTGTTGTTCTTGTTGCGACTGTGTCCTCAACACTAACCGATAACGCCAAGTGTGATTGGTCACACAGGAAATAATAAAAAAATTCCGAAGTACAAAAAAAAAAATCACGCCATATCCACGAAGTGAATGATGATGAGTGGGTGAAGCTCGATCGTTTTCATCCATGGCAGAAAGAGAATGTGTGGTCTGGAACGCGCTTATACTTCATGGTCATCAGCGTCATCGTCATCGTTATCACGTGTAGTGGGTACATTCCACTATACTGGAACGAGCTTATACTTCATCGTTATCACGTGTAGTGGGTACATTCCACTGTACTGCGTCATCGTCATCTTTATCACGTGGAGTGGGTACATTCCACTATACGTGGCTATCTACCTACCTACTACTACTACTACTACGACAACTACAGAGGAGGGACAGACCCACACCCTTAGGAGCTTCGCCCCTAAAAATTAGCGCAGCTTGCACTAAGTCGCGCAAGGCTGGGTCACAGCAGAGCCGGTGGGCACCTAGCTGGCCCTGGTTTGGCTACACATTTACCCTTTCGCCGGTCTCTTACCCTTCCCTTGCTATGCTATATTATACGTGGCTATAGTGTGCTCTCTTTCTTTTTTTTATCCTTTTTTTTTAGTCTGTGTCGTTCCATCTCTTTCTCTGTGCCTATTTGTTTCTCGGTCTTTCTATCCTTTTCTGCCTTTCTTCCCTTCCTTTCTCTATTGTTTTCTTTCTATTTCTCCCCATGTCTTTCTTTCTCTTCTGCAGTCGTTCTCTCGCCTCCTATCTGTTTCACTAACACTAACCATAACGTTTCCCTAACCATAACAGATCGGCTGTAAAACTCCTAAAGCACGTATGTGCCACAGAAAGGGGGGCAAGTTCCACGACTCACCACGGTAATCCACTAAAAGTTAACATGGGAACACACGGGCGGCAAACACCGGTTAGGGGCCGCACGTTTCAGCTTCTCCTGTTATCCATCTGTACAGAGTGCTTGAGCGGTGATTGAGCGTGTGCCGTTTCATGATGAAAATGTTCTATCTACGACACACGGAAGGCCTCGACCACCATAACAGCTCTGCTGTAAAAAAAAAGAAAAAAAAAAGAAAAGAAAAGAAATAGCTGCAGATCCACGAAGTCAATTCTGATGATGCGGCGAAGCAGTGTGTATCGGATCGTGAATCGTGGCCTTCTGTTTTGTTCTGGTTAAAAGCCTTTTATTTTGTTCTTGTTAACATTTTGTTCTGTCATATGCTTTGATTGATGGGTTGGTTAAATGTCGCTGTTTTTACGGTGTTGTGGCCTTTTATTCTGTTTGTTTTTTAAACCATATACGCGCTCTGTACGCGCTGTAGACGGTATTGCACACAGATATTTCGCACCTGCGCTTCGACTAGGGACTACGACGAGCCTCGACGACAACGGATTTCGTGAGGGCCTAAGGAGCTTCGCCCCTGAAAAGAAAACGACGTCCAAGCACACCGTACTAATGGTCAACCAGCGAAGCTGAAACGTGCGGCCCCAGTCTCTGTCACTGGTGCATGGATGGCGCAGAGTTTCCTACACTTACCTAGAGGGAAAACTGGCGCTGCGAACTGTTGGACGCATGGGAATGCGGGGATATGTGAGATTCGGACTTGACTCGGATTTGGTATCGTTCACGAAAACCCTGGACAAGCAGGATCATGAATATTAAGACGATAGTTAGAATAATCTATAAAGAGTAAGATGAAGCCCAATACACCCAGAACGCTATTTCACGAACTGAGTGCCATTAAAGCCACTACTTTGCTCACATCGGCGCCGGTCAACAAAAAACAAATGCCGCAAAAAAAAAAAAAAGAAAAGTGTGGGACCCTTAAGCTTCGTCTTTAAGAGTTGAACGTGATAGCGATATCCTGTCCCTAGTGCGTACTTCAACTACTTAAGTGCATACTATGTAATGGGTAGCATGCTTTAAACCACGAGCAATTATGCGCATGAAATGCTTTAAACCTTGCTATGCACCCACTACGTGGTCTTAAGGGAATACGCGCAGTTACGTGTGTGCCTTTTGTAATGGGATGTCGTTATGATAATCACATATTCTGACGCCCGATGGCAATGTACACTTGTACCACGCAATATTAGTGCGATATTACATGTTGTATTGTGACGCCTGCATACATGACCCACTTTTTTTTCACTGCATTTCCAAGCAGAGGAAGTTATTTTCACTATTTCCAAGCAGACGCGTGGCTGTGCGGTAGAACACCTGCTTGCCACCCAGACCGCCTGGATTCGATCCTCACTTGGACCCGGAAGTTTTTATTATTTATTTTATTTGCATCTTTCTCGATTTTTCGGTCACGGACGAGATGATTTTTCGCTCACAACCAACGACGCCGATGCCGACGCAGGAATTTCTGCGAAACGAGCTCTTTAACGCTTTCGCGTTAAAAAAGCTCTGTTGGCAATCTTTGTACTTACCCGACTAGTTTCATGGCGTCTGCAATAATGTCACAACGATGTCCAGTTACACTGAAACCATACACGCTTGCAAAAAAAAAAATAATAATAATAATAACGTGAAATCCCAGTTGCTAAACATTTTTATTGATATCTAACTACGATCGGTGTGATTTCGAAGATGTATGTGCATGAATCACATCTGACGCAACTTGGCGAGAGCGAACACTAATAAAATTGTGACCGGTATTGCATGCGGAAAGCTGCCGTCCATTTATAAAGTTTGCGAAGTCTTGGCACAGTATTGTAAGGTACAAGAATAGCAGAATGAAGTAAAGAAAGGGGGGGGGGGGGGGAGAGAAATACGCATAACGTAAACAAACAAACAAAGAAACAAACAAAAAGAAAAGCGTCCACGCCAGCCACTTCTGCGCAGGGCACTTGAATAGTCAGATGCCGAGGTTGTTGAGGATTTGGCACTGCTCCTTTCGGATGTCAAGGGCGCTTGCTTCCTGTTCTGGAGCGATGCTGATGCTGAATCGGCCTTCTCCCTGCCCGTTCGAGATCGGAACCCTCCTGGAGATAAAACAAGGTGATCATTATCAGTGGCGCGAGCAACGACTGATGCTCTTGTTTCTCTTCCAAGCACTTCCGGTCGAACAGGCACTTCCGGTTTCCCGAATATTCAGGAAACGGGTTTTAAGTAATAAAACGGAACGAAGTTGAAGATTCTGGTTTAGCAGTAGTAGCAGTAGTAGTAGTAGTAGTAGTAGTAGTAGTAGTAGTAGTAGTAGTAGTAGTAGTAGTAGTACTTTATTTTCAGTAAGCACAATACAGAGCTCACTGAAGGGGCAAGGGCTAAAGGCAAACAGCCTGACAAAGGCCCCTGTTCCTCCGCAGTTCAAGGCAGTGCATAAGCTGCGACATATGAGCACAGCAAAAAAAAAAAAAAGGAAAAAAAAAACAATACATTGGTTTCAGAGAAATGGACAACAAGCAGCTTGCAAGTGTACATATAAAATTCACGCGCAAACAAAATAAGAAGTTTACATAACACTTTCGGAGAATTTGAGGTCGCTCTCGCAGAAGATACACAACCAAGCGAAATTGACAAAAAAGCTTTCAGAAACTGAGGAACACAAAATGCACGCGGATGTACCGAGATTACACCGTACATTAATACAGTCGAAATACAAATTTATGAATGGTTCATGTTAAGAGTTATATTTGATACATACGATATCGGTGCATAAGTTTACTTAAGATAAGGGCCAATTAAATGTGAGTGTAATTAATGAAAGTTGTAATTGAATGAGTTCATTGAAAGAGCAGACGCTTTTCTTGTGAGCAGCCGACGTAAGTGCGACACCTGGCGGAGCGGATCTCGACCACGCGCTCCTTTTCTACGTGGCCTTCGAGATCCGCCACGCCAGCGCGACGAAACACGGAGTTACCCCAAGGAGTACACCAGTGCGCTGATGTGAGAGTGCCACTAACACACACGCAAGTCAAGAATCAGGGTCGCTTCCAACTTCACAGTCGGCGTATGTTTGGGTGAGTTGACTTTGCGTTATGACGAAAGACGACGTGCGAGACGGAAAAAAAGAAGTACACGTACAAGCGACAAAAGGGCACTAATCACCGATAATCGTCATTGATACCTTCGATCGATAATAAATGCATACTATGCTACATTTAAAACCAACTAATACGATTCGCAATTTGTAGAATATTCGTTTCTGTTCTGCCATTAACGTCAAAGACCTACGTGGCCGTGATCCTGCCCCTTAACCTTACGGGACAGGTCCGACTGTATAAAACAGGCTTGCCCCCCCCCCCCCCCTCCCGAGATAACTATAGAGGGGTGGGGCAACACCCTCTAGAAAAAAAAAATGCCCCCCACCTCCCTGAAGGGAATCGTGAGGAAATGCGAAGGCATTTCTTGCGCCGAGAGTACACGGCGTAGTAATTTTAATGGCGTAAATTCGCCTTCACCGACTTCTGCCATCGCCTTGAGAGGCGCCCAGCCAGCGAACGGTCGAGAGTGAGGCGCGAGCGGACGGGAGAGTGGGGCGCAGGGAGGAGAGAGAGCGAGCGGCGAGAGAAGGAGCGGCGAAGCACTGCACCTACCCTCTCCTACACTCTCTCGCACCACATGCTCTGGTTGCTAGGGGCGAGGATAGGCGCGCGCGCCCGTAGCTGTTGCTATGGGAGAGGGATTGAGAGCGGAGAGATAACACCTGCCGGCGCGCGGACACCGCCGCGGACAACGCCGCCTGACATAGCCCGACTAAGAAATGCATTCGCATTTAAAAAGTTATTCTAGAGGTGGGTGCGCAGCCCCTCTGTGCGTACGCCTTTGGGTATACAGAGACGCAGCGTGCTATTCAGGACATCGCCAAGTTCTGCCATATTTAATGAGATTTTTAAACTGGTCCGAGATGCCTGAGCAACCCCGTAGGCGAATCAGAGTTAAAACGAACCAGACAACATGTTGGAATTCGACGAAGCCCTGATCATATCGGGATTAAGTTTCATCACGTTTCATTTATTTTTGTTTTGTTTCGTTTCGTTGAGATCTCATACAATATTTGTTGTTTGCCGCTAACATCGTGTAATGCGCCAAGCTTTCTTTCATTGTTTTGTATTTTACATTGTTAACCCACTCCCCTCTACAATGCCTCGGCGATTTAGGGTATACTGAAAATAAATAAACGCGATACAAGCTGAGTGAGCCGCGGTTGTTGTGCAGTTACGTAACCTTCTGAGCCAACGCGCTCGTGGTCATAATACCATCGGCATACGCACCCTGTCCTGGCGAACTGTGTCCAAAAGCCGATGATGGCCTCGCTGGCGTGGCTCCAAGCGGCCAATTCGACAGGGCTCAGGAAGTGCGCGCCGAACACGAGCCGCAGCATGTCACCCGCTTTGGCCGCAGTGGTGGCGTTGGCCGCAGCGTTTGTAGATACGAGGTAACGAAAGACGCGGTTTTTGCCGGCCGAGGCGAGCAGGCGTCCCATGTCGCGAACGGGGCAAATCACCAGCAGGTCCGCCAGGAACTTCGTGAAGGTGCCCATCGTTACCCAATGGTCAACCTGGATGACGAGAAATGCGAGTCCACCCAAACGGCACGTGCCATAATCTGGAATTTCTGTAGAAATTCCGGGTGACAGCACGTGAACCACTTTTCCAAGTAATCACTGAATGACCTAAGTATCTATTGTCTCACGAATCAATTGCCGCAAAAATATTCTCGAATCCACCATTAACGAGCGGAGTTACATGGATTTGTCACACGCCTTAAGCGCTTACTCTCTGTCGTCGCCAAAAGGAGCACGCTGGAAGCTACACAGACAGGGATGGCAAGCGGGAAAGCCACGTCAGCGCACGTCATGGCTTCGAGCGCGCGTGATGAAGTTAATCGCTTTAATCGCTCTTTCCCACTGTGAGTCCTGAGCACGCGAGTGTGGTTACTCTGTATTGTTGAGGCAACGCCTCCTCTATTTTATTCAATGCCGGTGCAAACGCTCGCCCCTCAATGGGAGCCGCCGGTCCGCCTTAGTTCAGGGAGTGGTCGTGATGCTACGCCACATGTTGGGTAGGGCTGCTTGCGTCACACGTGCGTCCGAGCGCTTTCGCACGGAGATGCGATAGACGCGTTTTCCCTCTCCGATATCATGCGTCTGTCCGATTTGTTCCTTCGTGCTCTTTCTTTGTAGCTCGAAGTAATGCCGCCGCCGCCTCACAGCGCTCGTGAGGCACCCCTTAAAGGGACCCTGAAACGGTTTTGACGATTTTGTACGAACACATTGAGCCAGTAGACCAAGTCCTAAGGCTCATTTACAGACTAATTTAAGCTCTCTGCTTACACTGTGTAATTTATTACAACGCTATAAAGCCGCGAATCGCTGCAGATCACTGCGGCTCAGCCCAACGCGTTTTCAACCGCCCCTTGCGAGTACGACATGCAGTGTCCGCACGACGTCATTGGGGCTGCTGGCGACGTCATTGGGGCTGCTGGCGACGTCCTTGGGGCTGCGGTGTGCGCGCACGAAAAATTTGCTGGTAGGGTGGCGGCACCTGTCGGAGCAGATATCAACCACTCCGCGATGTCTCTGTTGCCAGACGGCGTGCGTGCTGCCGGGCGCACTGGGCTATGGTCTCCGAGATGGCACGCAACCTGTCGACGTGCAGTCTCGGAGGTCATCACTGGGCGAAGCTCAAATCGTCGAGTGTGCTCACGTGAGCTCTGCGATCACCAGCGATGCCAGCGTGTCTGATGAGTTGAGGAGGCAAGGCAGGGGTGAGAAGGAGGGTATGATATAATTGTCCGTAGCCGCCTTGGTACACGGCGTGCCGCTAAATTTGTGGTGCCAATGGTTCGACGATGCTCTAGCCTAAACGCTGACAATGCTTCAAATAACCGTTTCAGGGTCCCTTTAAAGGCAGCGCATGCACTGCAGCGTCGCAGTGACGCGTCCCCATTGGTTGCCCGCATAGCGCCACGAACGGAGACGCGCTATCTCAAAACACCGTGTCTCTTACAGAGCCAGCGTGACAGCCAACATAGTGAACACGAGGGATGCAACACGCCGCCCCACAGATCTGCACACAACTGAACAAAAAATTACTTCATATGATTTCCGTCATGAGGCACTGCATCACGGGTGCTCTCAGCCATGAACACAAAGCACACGCGAAGGCTAGGCGATGGGTGAGAGTAGGAAAGGGCTAGAGGAGAGGGTTGTGAACGGCTGGAACGGGCGCATTTGGCTGGCATTGATAAAATAGAGGAGGCGTTGGTTGAGGACTGCATAGCGCTGCACCGACACGTGCCCCCCCCCCCCCCCCCATGGCAAGAAGCGCATCTGATCCCCTCTCTTGATTTATGCGAGCTATTTGCCGACAGAAAGCTATCTGCCGGTATGTCAGCTATGTCAGTGATTTGTGTCAGCTATTGGCCGATAGAAAGCTATCGGTTTTTCAACGTCAAAAATGCGGCGCCGGCAGCTCAGAAAAGTGTGAAAACTGGCCCTTGTATGAAAAAGAGGGCGCCTAATAAAATGGCAACATCGCGCGCCGCTTCTAAACTCTCCTTGTCGCGCACGACTTCAAGATTTGGCAGAGTTGTCCAAATCAGTGTCTGCCTTGCGCAGGATGTATTCTCCCACCAAGACCGAGGTGGAGTTCATGACCCCTCTAACATACTTTGCATAGGGAACTCACAGGGTTCCTTAGCACTCACCTAAGACGACTGGAAGGCCAAAGCCACCACCATCTTTTCCTTCTCAGTCGATTGCATCGATCCTGTCCTTACACCCTACGAAAGCTTTCTGCACCTAACGTGGATTTCCACGGCCGCCAGGATCGGAGGCACGTCACCTGCTTTTGCACTGCCTCCGTGATCGGCCCACGATTGGCCAAGCTGTCATGGGATTACGTCATTATGACGTCGTCACATATTTTGTGATGTGTGCCGTAATAGTGACGCCATGTAGTGACGTCATCACGTTATGATGATTTTTGCATCACTCGTGTTGACACCGCCAACAGGGGACGTTGACGCGTGACGCCAGTCTATTTTCGCGTTTGATGAGGGATCTAAGGCTTTCGCCTTAAAATGACGCTCTAGAACACCCGCCTATCCATCCCTTATCGCCGGTAAAGGGCCTGCATGCCTTCCTCTGGCATTTCATCCCATAGAAAAAAAAAATAATCTGGCTGTGACACTGCATAAAACTGTGAATGCATAACAGGCGCTGGTCAGTTGCGATACAGAAGGATGCAGGACAATGACACAGTCTAGCAAAAAAAGTTTCGCGAGCACAGCCTTATACTGGAAGGGCTTTGGGAAAATGGATTCCTATAGTTGCATTTTCGCTCACCTTTGAGTCGGCGTCAATGGCCTTAAGGATGTCGCTGCTTATGTTGAGTGCCTTGAAAATCGTATCGGAGACCTTCGTCACATCAGGAAGTTTTCCTTGCTGTGCAACGAGAAGGCGAACGAACTGCGTGGCGAGCGGACTCTCGTCGTCCATGTGACCCAGTAGAATTTCGGCGTCCGTTATGTGCATCTGTGAGACGGAAGACGGAGTATTAACCCTTTGCGGTCCGCAACACGGCCGCAGCGGCCCGTAATCGGGCACTGCTGGACAAGTTCTATCGCGGTTGATTCACGCGCGCGTTTTTTCGCTAAATTATGCCTCGTCTTTAGAATAGCAATGAAGCCTCTTTTACTTAAGCTTTGAGTTGTTCAGTATCGGATCAAATAGGACGGAAGGCAAGAAAGGGTTTCGGACCGCAAAGGGTTAAAGAGGCCCTGCAAAACTTATTGAACATGCTCAGAAAATGCTGCCGATCGGTAGTCGAGACTCCTGTGAGCATGCGAGCCAAACATTGCAGGGCAGCACGCGGCAGGAAATTTACAATTAAATTTCAAAGTCAGCTAGAAATTGCTCGCTCTTGCCTCGACAAATGATGCCATATACTAAAAAAATAAACTGCGTCACACAGTGACAGAGAGAGGGGGAGGGTTGGGAATTTCGACCCCCCCCCCCCCCCCCAAATTTTCAAATTTGCATATGTATACACATGCACATATACAAACGCATGCGCGAACATACAAAAATTACGGTCCTAATATTACGGCAGGAAATAAAAAAAAAGACAGCAATATGTATATGAGCGCATATAGACAGCACACCTTTTCCTGCATCCACTGTCGAGGTGGAGACGGAATGATCCCAGTGAACGACGGGAAAAAAAGGGGCGGAGCGGCCGTCTTTGCGAAGAGCCAGTATCCTGACGAACGCAGGCACCTGATGTCTGCTCTGGAATCATTCGCGCAGTGCAACCTTCTCGCCTGGTCGACCACGCGGCGACTTCGAAGCTCGGTGTTATCCGGGTACCTGGAGCGTGAATGCCACATTACACATACGAAGCCAACAAATGACGAAGCGTAAGGGACGTTACTTTTTTTGAATGAGTGTTCGGATATTTAAAAGAAACTTATACACATGATTTGAAATGTTAAAGTGGACCAAAAAAAAAAAAAACTTGCTTCTGGCGGGAGCGGCACAGGGCATTATGCGCGTTACTTCCAGTAATACTGCGCTACAGCGGATACTGCTCCCACGACAACTTTCTTGAGTACTTACGTGCACGTACCGGATTTAGCCAAGGCCACTCGCGGCTATGACAGTGAATTTAGAACGTTTTGTATGTCAAAGAGAATGTCAAACATTTTTTGTCTGTGCTTTAGTACTGGTGCATGAATGACGTTTACGACCAATCGGCAAGCGAATGCGAATTCATCCAGTTACAAAAGTAAACAAACCAACAAGCAAACAAACAAACGCGTCTCGTTCTTAAAGAAAGCTACTTCCTAAGCTAAAATGAGACGAGTCCTTACAAAACATAGTCCCTACTAAGCATATCCGCAAACATTTTACGTGAGACATCTAACAGCTGTAATAAAGATAAACATCGTAGATAACTGCTCCATACGCGAGATGATTGCACCATCTTCAACCGACTGAGCGGAGTGTGGCGAAGTGCTAATTTGTTAATATAATCGTATCGTGGTTTTGGGACGTAAAACCCCATATATTATTCTTAATTTGGCTACGTTGCTCGAACAAGCCAACTCAGTGCGCGTTGATGGCAGAACTTTTAACTTTCCATGGGGAAACCATGCATTTGCGCAAATATTTTGACGACTCATCGTGGCAGAGATTGCACGCCCCTTCTGCACTGGGGGGCGTCGAGTCATGGAGAGGTGCTCACTGCAAGCGCAGGTTCAATTCTTGAATGGGGCTAAAGTTTACTTACTTTTATGCGCTCATTGTAACGAGACCGGATAGTGACGGCCATGCATACGTACACACACACACGAACGCACGCACACACGCACGCACACGCACACACACACACACACACACATACATACATACACACATACATACATACATACATACGTACATACATACATACATACATACATACATACATACATACATACATACATACATACATACATACACACACACACACACACACATACATACATACATACATACATACATACATACATACATACATACATACATACATACATACATACATACATACATACATACATACATACGCGTGAGCAAAAGTATACGGACCATGGTAGCCGTGCCAAAATGCATCGACGCGCCACTTGCCGACGCGGTGTCTGTCGTCGTAGAGGCGCTAAAACAGCGGTGCGCATGCGAGTTTCAATGCACACAATTTATCAGCTAGCTTGCCCTTTTCATACGCGTTTGCTGGGCTAATAACGGGTCATGGCTCCACCGTCTTGAATCACGGCTTCCATTCTTTCTGGCAGAGACCTGCAGAGAGCCTCGATGAAGGCTGTTTTAGCTTAAATATGTTTCCACTGTTCTTGCATAGCTTCGCACAGTTCATCCGCTGTCACCAAGTCCAAGGAGAGCCTAGAAAGGTTAGCCTTCATACGTGCCCACACGTGTTCAGTAATATTCATGTCCGCACCCTTCGGGCACCACTCAAGGTGCATTACCCCTCGTTCATCTAAAATACGTGCGACATCCTTTGCTCTATACACGGGAGACAAGTCCTGCTGGAATAGATAGCATCCATCCGGGTGTGAACCATTCATACATATGGAATCATCTCGTGCTCCAGTAGCGTGCAATACGCAGCACTGGTGAATCTCCCAGAGATTATTCCAAGGGGACTTAGGCTGTCATGCGAGATAGCTGCCCATACGTTTACCAACGTGCGTCCGCTTGCGGCCACCACCTTGGTGTTCTGCGGACAGAAGCGCGTGTTCTCCATGCGCCGCACTCTTTTCTGCTGGTCCCAGCGGCTCGAGCGTCGGAGAAGACGACACATTTCCAGTCCTCCACCCTCCAACGACCGTGATCGACAGCGAACTTCAGGCAAGCAGTTTTGTTGGCACATGTGAGAAGGGGCTTCTGAGCGGCGATGCGACTTCGGAGTGCGGCTTCCCTTATCCTCCGCCGTATTGTGCTGTCACTTACATTCGCCAGGTTGAGAGTACGGCGCAGATCTTTCGCACTTATTCATAAAAACAGGACACTTATTAAAATAAAAACAAGGCACTTATTATTAATTCGCACTTACTAAAAAAAACTGCTTTCTCAGAATGAATACGTACCAACTAGCTCAGCTCTTTGTAATTCTTTCGCACTTAGAAATGGCTTCTCACTGACTACAGCAAAAATTTGTAGGTCTTGGTCCATCGACGTGGCACGGGGTCGCCTTTTGTGCGGCGCATCCTTAAGGCGTCCTTCATCTCGGCATGCTTGTACCATCCTGTTGACAGTGCTCACATTACAGCCTGTCACGGTAGCAATGCTGCGCTGCGTGTAACCTTTCGTTGACAACTGGACGACTTCCCGCTCATGCAAAGGCACTCGCGACATGTTTAGGCACTGAAACCCAGATCAATACTAGGCGGCGGCCGTGGGCTGCTTTGTCGCTATTTTGCAAAAAAAGATAACAAAAACAGCGTATCAAAATGCTCAGCCAACATCACCTAGATTGAATATAAGCATGACCTGTGCATCACGGCAGACTACGTCATAGCCGATATCTCGGCAGCTACATAATTTGATGGGTCATTGGATGTAGCTGTGCGCGTTGATGTGAATTGATATCACCGCTAGCGGCCAGTAACATGCTACAAGCTACAGTTTTGCTGCAACGATATCGAGGCGGGAGTGTCAACAGCTATTAGAAGCGCGGCGCTCTTTCCACTTTGTTTCCGACAACGGCCACTGCGAAAGATCGAAAGGTGGGCTAATTGGTAATTCATCTTTTTTGTTCACTGAAGCGGGAGCGCGGGAACACTAAACGGACGCAGGAAGGATCACACAACACGAGCGCTCGGCCAATGTAGGGTTCGAGGCTATTTTCCACGCGCTCGCGTGTTAAAGCTCATATTGCTCACGTGTGTAGCACTTACATAGAAAAACCGTAGTCTGGTGTATACTACGGAATTCTCCAGCATCGATACCTGGTATAGGGGCTACCGCTCATAAGAATGGCTCGTTTGGGGACCGCGGCCGCCTCGATGACGCCCGAAGCCTGGCCGAAAAGCAGGTACCCTACAGCCGCCGCACCCGCGCCGTAGCCGACCAGCACGAGGTTGGAGACGTTGCCGCCGAAGCTGCCGATGTTCTGACGCGTCCACTCCAGGGCCAACAGCTGATCGTAGAGGCCCGCGTTCCCGGGAGCACTGCCGGTGCCGTCGTTCAGAAATCCAAGCGCCCCGAGTCGGTAGTTGGGCAGCACGACAACGACGTCACCGTATGCGGCCAGATACCTGCATGGAATACGGTACACGTATGCGAACCAGTATCCACAGGTTAGTGCAGCTATTCGAATCTTGATGGGACTCTTCCACACACTTTCTGTAGCGGAGTATGATGATGTCCTATAACGATTCTGACCAAATTCGCTCACCGTACTTATTTTCATTCTACCGGCACAGGCTAACGTTTGCTAGCGTTGAATAAATATTGGCTAATGTAACGTTTTTCTTGAAACCATCACGTTGCGAAAAGTCTTATTTACTGACATTTCATTGTGGGCCCCCCGATACGTTGTCTGGAATTATCGTTCACGCTGAACACATGCGGCATGACTGCGGTACGCATGTAAAAAACTGCCTTTCACTGAAAGTGCATACTTCGAAATTTGATAGAAAAATGGCGCTCTTTTGCCGGCAAATAATGTTTATGTAAACAGTGGTAGTTTTGCACTAAATAATGATCATGTGGGGCTTGAAGTATGTGTGTTAACTTTGCAGAAGCGTGATATCACGTAACCGGCACTGCAGTGTGTTATGTTACAACATACATGAGACGACACCACGGGTCGTCTGATTACGTCGCAGATATATGTACCGGCAGTCAAGATTGCAGTTTTGCAGTTATGTACTGGCTGCGGATAGCTTTGTTACCGCGACTTTTAGCTCCCGTAAACTAGCATCTTTGACTTATCGCAAAACGTGCTCATATTCATGGCAGCGGCTACAATGGGAGCGTACTTTCCGTCGTATAAGGACTGCCTGTTTCCGCCCGTCTGGAAGAAGCCATCGTGGAGGAACACGAGCACAGCCTTGTTGGCGCAGTGGGGGTAGTTGCACTCGCGCGATGTCGTCCAGATGCTGAGGTGGAGGCAATCCTCCGAGATCTCCGACAACGACTCGTCGAGGGAACTCTGCACGCACGCCGGCTTGGACCCAGTGCCGTCGATCAGCGAGCCCTGTGGACGAGCTCGGCAAATGTTTCTTGCTGAAGAAGCCGGTTCAGCTTTTATGAACTACATTTAATAGGTGGTGTACAGATATGCGTCTAAACGACGGCTCTCGGTATCAGAGAAACAGATCTCAAAGGTTATGCTGGCGATGAGTGCAAAAGACTACTTGCGCCTCGAAAGCAAATACAAAGCCGAAAGCACGTCATATACGCCGTTTTGGATGTCGGTATGAGAATGACTGATTTGAGGTAAGCAATGACGGATTCGAAAAAAAAATCGTTCTTGTTGGAAGAAAGCTGTATCAGGTATTATAGGTTATGCTATAATTTGCAATGAGATAATTAAACTAATGCTAATAATCGCTCAGTGCAGCGAGGCGGATAAGTTTCGTATGTGCCACTGAAGCCTGTCAGTGCTCAATGTTTGACGAATAGGAATCGTTGCACAAACCACAGTCAAGGTATTCACCCCTAGTCTTGTGACGACGTGCAACAGAGATCAAGCACCGCTTATTTCTATGAGGAACATTTGCGACACATCTTGGGCAGCAACAGTATTTTCCTGTTGGTCTTCTGAGCCTGACATCCATCTATTGCCAGAAAAGGAGTTCTATTGTGAGGACCGAATAAATCGTCGACCACGTCAGATTAAAAAACAGTCTTGTCGTATTTTAAAACTAGTAACCTCAAATGCAAGAATATTGGCCCTCTCCGTAAGAGAACCCAAGCACAACGCAGAGCAAGTTTGGTGTTTGTGTGTAGGTACTCCCACTGACGCTACATTCATGCTTACGCCAAGCAGTTTCGTTTTGCTTATTTTCAAACAATGTTCCTCGCCGCCGCTTTTAAAATTGGGAAATTCACTTTATTGATCAGCAACGAGACCGCAACTAAGTTCAATTCAAAAGGAGCACACCCGTCCGGCGTCCAAGTGCGTGAAGGTACGTCGGAATCGCATCTCTCCGACGGGAGGGTGCGCGTACGGCACGCCCAGGAAGGCGTACACGTTCGTGTGACCGAACACCGTGTAGCTGAGTCCGAGGACTCGACCGAAGTGGCCCCTCACGATCACGTTCTTCGTGCCGCCACCGGGGGTCTTGTCGACGAACATGGTGAGGCTCAGTATGAGCACCGCGATGGCCAGGACAGTGGCCACGGCACACGCAAGGTCAGCCACGGTGATGAAGCGCCTGCGAAGTCGTCGCGGAGTGACCAATAGCAGAGTCCGTCAACGCTTTTTATGGTCACGAAACTTCGCCGTCACGCTATGGGGCAGCTTTATACGCTGCCCGAAGCTGTGGAATCAACAGCCCAGGTGTTTGCCTATTGTCACAAGTGGCACCACTAGGCGGCATTTAATTTTAGACAAATATTAAAAAGAGGAACCTATTAAAGCGTCGAGGCTAACGGCGCTCACCAGGCCACGGCCGCCGCATTTCTCTCGGAGTGAAAAAAAAAGAAAAAAATGACCGTGTACTTTCCTTTGGATAAAGGCCTTAGATGATCAAAAATAGATCAGAAGTCTCGCAGTCCACCTTGCCTTATAATCTAAGATGATTATGGCGCTTGAAATCCAAAATTTTTGTCTTTTAGGTTGAAACCACCGCGAGCAGCACATTTTGAGCTGCTACTCTTTTCGCCCGAATGCTCATTTCAAGACTGATGACGCACTCATTTACGCATGTTGTGTGTGGAAAGTAGCTACGCGAAAGCAAAGCGACCGTCGCGGAAGTTTAGAAAGCTAAAACAGCGAGGCTGTCCCACACACAACCACAGCGATAGGACCGTTCGCATGGCCTGGTACAGCTCTGGCGGCGGCCGCTGGCTCCGTATGAAACTGGGGCGGCAGTTTCGCGACCATAAGAAGCATTAAATGACTCTGCCAATAGTGAGTAGCACAGGCGTGTTGCAAAGTACAACTAAACATAGGGATATTAATTATTTATTTTATTTACAAGTACTGTTGGCCGATTCCAGGTAATATTGGCCGTTACAGTGGTGAGGTACACATTTGACAAAAAAAAAAAAACTGTCAGTAGCAATGTATATCTAATTCATAGCTTGAGAAATCACGACTTGCCATTACCTCCATCTTTTCATTTAAACATTTCTCTCGCTCTCTAACGACTAGCCATTAAACATAGCTGCTGTATAAAATCTGACATAACAACCGTCACGTCAAACATAAAGCAGCAGTGCATAACTGCTACAAAAAAAAATTTATACATCATGATATTACATTCTACAACTTACACGGTGTATGTTACGTCACATACATAACAGTAAAATACATCACAGTACTGCATTCTGCGACTAACACGTGATATATTAGACAAGATACATGCAGTTTCATTATTCGCCGCGAGATCGGGCTACCGGTGGCAGCACCGTCGCCGTGGTAGTGTGGATAGGCGGTCGGTGGCGCGTATACAAATGCACACAGCGGCGCTTCGTTGTGAGCGTTTTGAGCCGATTGTCAGCGAATAAAATGCGTTGACTGTAGCTTACTGGCAATATCTACGATCTTCATTGCCGAATCCATGCACGAAGCGCAACCAGCGTTAATATTACAGCGAGAAAAACGCAATTTGCCAATGAAAGAGACGCTCACCCCGGGTGACAGACTGCGCATTCGCACTATATGACGTTTTTCATTGTGTTATTTAAACGTGTTTATCTTGTGTTCCACCTTGCTTAAGTATGTATTCCTTGCTCACATGGATACCAGAAAAAAAGAAAAAATCCCGTATTCCTGTGCGATGAGTTCACTAGCACTGTTCGCACGAATACGCAAAAGCATTTTTTTTTCTCATTCAGTTCTCCATGAAATGCAGGACAGTTGATAAGTTTAGCCAGGAGAGCTACGTGACTGACAGCGCTTTAGCGCTGTAGATACGTTTTACACGTACGCAACTTGTTCTTGCTCCAGTAATAGTATAAAAAGGTAACAGTTCATTCAGCCCAGAGCTTTCATCGATTACGTGCATGACAGTGATGCAACGAAGTTGCCCGCAAGTTGACCTACTCGATTGGCGTACAGAATACCGTAGCACCCGGTCATCTCCCGTCCGCGTACAGCGTTTGAAATCACGTATCTTTGGTTTTGCTGGGGGACTAGTCCATGGCCCTGCACTAACTGAGTATACTCACGTTGGATTTACGTGCGCCGCAACGGAAGAGTACATGCTCCAGAAGCTGAGTGCCTGAGCCGAGCGCATTTGCGTGCTCTTGGCGGCGGCGGACTTGGTCGACTCCTGCGTCCTGTCGGACGCCATCTCTGCCCCCAGCGTGGCGTCCGGCTTCGCCGAATGTCCCGTGCTGGTCCCATGAGAGTGCGACCGCCGACCGCTCATCTTGCTCACGCTGGACGCCGGACTATGCATCGGGCTATGCGTCCTGTTCGCCATCGCGACCCCTTCTTGTTTTCCTCTCCTCCTCTTTCACAATTCCTCGCTCTCGCTCGTGGCCAAACACAACGTGATGATGATTATGATGACGATGGTCTTCTCTTCCCGAAGGCGCTCACCCACGAAATTGCATGGGCCCGGAACCGGGGGTGTCAGGATGTTTAAGGCGAAGGCCTATGAAGCAGTGGCGTAGCCAGGGGGTGGCACACCGGGCACGTGCCCCCCCCCCCCCCCGAAAATTTTTTTTCGCCATGGCATACAGAGCGAAAAATGGCCATTTCAAGGAGGTGCCCCACCCGAAATAAATGAGGTGCCCCCCCCCCCCCCCTCGAAAAAATTTCTGGCTACGCCCCTGCTATGAAACACTGAAAATTTAGACCGAAAATAAAACACAGAACAAATGAAAATGCTAAACGATAAGACTATTGTCTCAATGTTAATAGCTAAAAGGCAGCGCCCTCGCGCGGCGCTGTTGTTTTGAGTGTTGAAGTGTCACGCCTGGGGGATTTGGGAAATGGGACAATGGGATGCTGAAATAATGAAAGACTCAGTTCGTTCTGGGCTCTCGTAGCGCCATGTCTCACTCGGCAATCGGGCCCTTGATGGCCTCCTACTACTGCTAGTTTTCCGTCTATTTGACTTGTATCAACTATCATATGGAATTTATGATGGAGATGGTAACCGACGTGGTGATAAACACCTGGATATAAAGTTATTTAAATAATCGATTTAGAAAACAGATTTGGAACCTAGAATACGAAGAAATGAAAATAAACTAACGTGGTAATATATATTTTTTTCATTTATGTAATCGAACACAGCATGCTGGAGGGGCCAAGGTATAAACGGAAATATTAATTATGATGATGATGATAATTTTTTTTGTTATAAAGCGTGCCCACTAAGGCGAATGGGTCATTATTACGATTTCAGGAAATATATGACGAGAATTTCCTAAGCCACGAGAAACTTCAAATATAAAAGAAAATAAGATGAAAAACTATTTGTCAGGACCTAAATTTATTAAATCATCGCTGACTACGCTTTCACTCGTGCATTCCTAACCTAACCTAATTTAAGCTTCGAAAACTTCCAGAAATTGAGGAAAAGATATACATAAACAGCGTGCACACAACGTGATTATCGTTCTAGCGTTTATCAACCGTTGTTTGGCGATGGTTCTAGTGCTAAGCATTCCTCTTCTTCGTCTAGAAAGCTGCGACTTTACATACAGCGGGAATCATCATTGTTAAAGAAGAATATCGTGTTTTGAAAATGCTGCGCGAGGCGAAGAAATAGAGAAGAAGAAAAGGAGGCCAACGACCGGCGGCTGTTTCCTTGCTCAGCAGCTTAGGCATCTTTATTTTAAAGAAAAACGAGCACAGCTAGGGTGCATTGAGGTAAGTAGGATGAACTTATTTTACTGCTACGGTAATGAGTTATAGGAATACTGACACGATTTTGAGGCGCCCCAAAAGTAACATTTTTCGTTTCCATTGTGTTCACTATCGGCTCTCCCCACACAGGAGCCAGACAAACGTATTAACTATATATTAATTTGATTTTAAAGTTTTCATCGCCCAGCATCTACAAGCCAGCGCCGCCGCAATGAACATTATCACGACAAGCCAACACAGTTCACTGGGTTTCGCGAATTCTGTGTCCTGCATGCAGCCTAGATCGCGGAAATCGCTGTCATAGTCTCTGGGCGACAATTCACTCGTCGTTGTTCACATGAATCACGTGCGACTGATAGCAAATTGACAGCCGTTGCTAGTATGTCGCGAGTTCGTCTTCACGTGACGTCCTGTGTTGACACATCACTGCGAAGCCACTCACTCGATACCGAAACCGAAATTGCTGTTTCAAGGTAGCGTTAATAAAAATATATTCAATGCATTCCCAAGCACTACGACACTCTCTCTGGGGTTCTCAACACCCGTGTTTTTATTTAGAGAAGCAACCCAAAAATATTTAAAACTTGTGTCAGTACTCCTTTTGCGACCAGCAAAACTACAGAGAAAAAAAGGCGCCCATTAATTTCCGCAGAGTCCGCAGAGTGAGTGTCTATACTCCTAACGTTTTCGTTACACCTAAGGTGGCTAGTTTGCCCCATGCGTGAATTCATGATTGTAAAAGGTTTACTCCGACTTAATACAACAATTATTAACAAAATGACACAGACGTTTCTCCATAAGGGTGCGCAGGGTCCTCTTTAGGGGGGGGGGGAGGTTCGCAGCAGCGCTCCCCCACTCCCTATTAAGTCAATGTGTGGGGCAGACTTTGCGCCTCCCCTCTCAGGTGACTGGGGTGCGGCCAGGCCCCCCTGAGGCCCCTCCCACCCCCCCACCCCCCTCGCTCACGCCTATGCGTTTCTCCAGCTATGCATGCGGCATCCTCAGAGAACACTGGCAACAAATAATCGGAGGTCGACCAGTCCACTAAAGGTTACAGAGAGAGAGCCTAACATTTTAGAATGCAGCAGATGCAATAAAGCCTTATTATAACAAACACAGGTGACTTTGTTATGGCCCACTTTCAAAGCGGATGCCAATAAATGTAATCATCAGCATTATCCTGATGTGTCTGAAAAACGACAATGCGCCATTTATTGCCAAGAAACGAGAAATGAAGCGGTGTTAGCTTTAGAATTCTGAGGAGAAATGTACAGCTTGCGAATTAACCTTTATCTCTCTTTATTTATTTAATTAATTTATTTTATTATTTTTTGACCCCGAGGTTCGGGATCGAATCCCGGTCGCGGCGGCCGCATTTCGACGGAAGCAATATGCTAGAGGCCCGTGTGCTTAGATTTAGGAGCAGGTTGAAGAACACCAGGTGTTCGAAATTTCCGGAACCCCCCCACTATAGCGTCTGTCATAATGAAATTGTGGTTTTGGGACGTAAAACCCTAACATTTATTATTGCATTCATATATTTTTGTACTTGCCGCAGTTCAAGCGCTCATTGCTCTTCCCTGATCAAAGATGGCCGACACCTATTGACCGAGAGGAACCTGCGATTTATTTGCACACCTTTTACCACCTGGTGCAGAAAGCGGTGTCGCTAATGACAGTTACGGTCACCGACTCCAGTAAGTATTAAAATGAACTGTGATTAAGTGCAAATCACTCGAATGCGTTGTTATATGTTCCAGATTTGGCGCGCGCTTGAATACGAGTGTCTGAGCTTGTGTGCTTCCGGGCACATAGTGACTGAACCTCACCGTTTTTTTTTTAATCGCGCGCAACAGGTGTTCTCTTAAGTTACATTGTGTGTCAACTCGCGCTGACATCTGTACTAAATACATGAAGAAAAATCCGACGTGTTCGTAGTATCACACAATGTGTGTCCTTTTGTTCTAGCCCCTTTTTCACGTATAGTGTTTTTTTTTTCCTGGTTCACTTTTTATACCATAGTGCTGATACGAGGTAACTAATCTTATATTACGCCTGCATTGAAGACAACAGAACATATATTTCAGAAGAAACCATCTAACGATATATAATTGCCACAATCTATCTATATCGTCCGCCACGGTGGAGCAGTGGCTAAGGTGTCGCGGGTTCGATCCCGGCCGCTGCGGTTGCATTTCGGTGGAGGCGAAATGGTAGAGGCCCGTGTACTGTGCGATGTCAGTGCACGTTAAAGAACACCAGATGGTCAAAATTTCCGGAGCCCTCCACTACGGCGTCTCTCATAATCATATCGTGGGTTTGAGACGTAAGACATCAGATATTATTATTCGGAGGGGCCGCTGCATGTTCGCGGCTGTTATTACTATGGTCTATTATTATGGTCGTTGGGGCCGCTGCATGTTTGCGGCTGAAGTCCCTAGATTTTTGCCTAAGTAGCGCAACTACCTCAACTCCCGACCCTCTCTCACACGCAGCCAGTGTCTGCCGCCGTGTTCTTCCTAACTTAGAAGATTTACAAAGCCACGTACGGTTAAGTAAATTAGCCACGCTCTTTTTAGCGGACAATCTGCGAACGCGACAAGCATTTCTCCTCCCGCTATTCATCCGTCATTAGCAGGGGACGTGTCCCCCGCTATTCACCAGGTGCTGGAAAAGGAAGAACATGGCTACCGAAAACCAGCGTTACCCAATGAGATGCGTCGGTGGCGCCTCTATGATTGTCACGACTTAAGAAACAAGAGAAAAAAATCTAGGGACTTTAGTTGGCGGCAGGAACATTGCTCAGCCGGTTGCGGTCGTGTGCGCTTTATATTTAGAGAGACTCTGACTTTGTGCGCGCTGCAGTCTCGCGGCTCGGTTTGCAATGAAGTGATACGCAGCACGAAGGTTCGCTTCGCTCACTGCAGCGGCCGTGTTTCTATAGCACCATCTTTTTTTTTTTCGCCAGCTTGGATGCTAAACGAGTTAGCCTCGCTTCGCATGACATTCGAACGTGTTGCTATCGCGTTCATTGCTTCACCCTTAAGACGAAACTGCTACTTTTTTTGTGAATATTTATGACGTAATTCGCGCGTGCGTGTGCGTTTGTGCGTCGTAGTAACTCGCAGATAGGTGACGCCGGTGTGTGTATATTACGTCACGCGTTGTTAGGTGCACCATCAGTCAGTCGGTCGGTTCCAGATGGCTGGGTAGTAGCTAAAGAAATGCTATACTCATTTAACACGTTGCCTTCGAAGTGCAGCGCTGGAGTAATGTACCCGGCGGTTTTCTGCAGGCCTAATCAACGCCATCCTGACAAGAACGGATACCGAGCACCAGTACCTCACCTACATAACCGCAGTAAGTGCGGCAGTTCATCCTCATTGTTTTGACCTCTACATTAACGGCGGCTATTAAAACTCAGCATTGATCGAGCTACAAGCTGGTAATAACTTGGTATTAATGGTTGCCGAGGACACGGGAACAGCGAAATACAAGACGCTATTGCAGCAGCGAGTGCTTTTCGTTGTCACTTTGTCCTTTTAAGTTTTGCACTGCCTGCATTCACACTCGAACAACAACAAGGACGACAGCGACTGTGATTAAGGTTCCATTTATAAAATATAACTTCCGGTTAACTGCATTAGAAATGGCAAAACAGCTGAATGTGAGGTGAAAAGCACGTTTGCATTGTATATTTATTTATATATTTATTTGCAGCATTTAGATATTGTATGTTATTTGGGACGTAAAACCCTCGATATTATTATTATTATTATTATTATTATTGTTATTATTATTGTTATTATTATTGTTATTATTATTATTATTATTATTATTATTATTATTATTATTATTATTATTATTATATTGTACCTTATATGCGGTTTTAAAACATGCTGCTGTTTCGTGAGAAGGAGGTTTGCAACACTATAACGATTATGTAAAACGAGCCGTTTTTTTTCGCCTCACTTCCGATAACCTTGTCGAGCCGTTATGCAGTCAAACTCGACGAATAACTTTTATATTTTATTATACGTTAGCTTTTCGCAAACGGTGCGAGAGCTTGATTATTCTGTGATCCCTGATCCATGCAATCATGATGACTCGAGCCTCTCGAACGATGCATAGTGTGCGTACGAGTCGGGGCGTTCCGTGAACGAACTAACACTGAGTTACAGTCGCACACTGGCTACAATTCCGCAAAAATAAAAATAATAAACAAACGAAAGCGACGAGTTTTCCTCAAAATATATCTAAATATCAATAAGCACAGGTTACCATGTGTCCTAACGCACCGATACGACACTGAACCAATGAATGCGTACCCCGTACTAGTGGTACTTGCACTCTTTTTAGGAGCGAAGCTCCTTAGGCCGTCATCCCGCCGTTGCCGTTGAAGCTCCCTGGCACGGTGCCAGCTGTGGCGTCTCCCCCTCACGCAGGAGGAGGAGCTTTATGAGCGCTGGAACGCGGATGGCGTCTGCACGATGCGCAAAGCGCGAGAAAACGAACGCATGCGAAACGGAGGCAGATTAGTCTTCCTCTCCCTCTTTCTTCGACTCTGCCATCTCCCCTCAAACCGGCGAACGTGCCAAACCATCGCTTCACCCTGTCGTCCGCCCAGTGGTTGGTCCGTTGCCTGGACCACGCCTGGACAATGAAACGCCGCGCGCACCGAACGCCGCGTGCGTCCCATTTCCAAGGAGCTTCGCTCATCGGTTGTATTCGTGCACGGAATAACTGCTACTTTTCAAAAGGCCCCTAAACCACACCGAGTTCAAAGGTGAGACAGTGGTTTCTTGCTCGCCTTCCCTACCCTTCCTACAAGCGCTATCTCCTCCTCGCCACTTATTTCTTCAGAAAACACGTGCAGTGTCACCACTAAGCGTTGAGCCAGTCAGGATTTCGCGCTTTTTGACTACATGCTGCTATCTCCGCTTGCGCAGTCGCAAACGCAGAAAACGAAGCGAAATTGGTTTATCGCGCACGATAGTCATGCGAGACAAGGCAGAACGGTCATGCGACCGCATAGCAAAGCAGGGTAGGACACAATTCCCAACAGATATCTCCCGTATATCGACCAATCGAGAGCTTATTTCATCCTGACGTCACGTGAACAAACTGCTGGCATCACGAATTGCACCGCAAAGATGGGAAAGACCGGGAGAGAATAACGCGTTGGTTTTTGTATTTTCAGAAGTTGTTTAGGGGCCCCTTAGACACCTATTTAAACAATGACAGATTTCAATCTGACGTCACAAAAATATGAGTGTTCGCAATGTTTAGACGAACGGGAAGCGTTGACCCTTTTATCGCCTTTGTCGCTTTCATACCGCCGGCGCCGCTAGACTGTGGGTCAGGATCATACTAGATCATACGATATCACAGCGCCGTCTCCCGGGGTAAATGCGCAAAACTTTCTTTCGTAAGTGCTCTGTCATTGGTCGGCTGCCTTTGCTAATCGTATGTCCCGCATGAGGATTGGCTGAAATTTCCTACGAACAATTCTAGCGTAAGCGCTTTTTGTGAATATGGGCTCTGTACTCGCATGGCAGCTGTTCACGTACCAGCCCATACTGTGCGTGGTGGCCATCGCCCAGACGGTGTTCATGATCGGCTCCTTCGTGGGCGGCCTCTTCGTCGTGCTCGCCCGCATGGTGGGAGCTTTCGGCGGCCGCAAGGTGCAGAACATCACCGTACAGTACATGCGCGTGCTGCACTTCTACACCGTCCTCATGGTGATCCTGGTTGCATTGAACGCGTGAGTACTGCATCGATTATCCAATTGTTGCCGACGGGCTGGCTGCCTGTGGTGGGCTGAGCTTGCATGGTGGGCTGGCTTGGAAGAAATAATAAAAATCGTTGGGCTTTTACGTCTCAAAACCGCGATGTGCATTGAGAGATGCCCAAGTGGAGAGCTCCGGAAATTTCGTTCACCTGGGGTTCTTTAACGCGCACAAAAATCTAAACGCATGGGCCTCTAGAATTTCGCCGCCAAGGAAATGCTGCCGCCGAGGCCAGACTCGAACCCGCGACCATCTGGTCAGCAGTGGAAATAACAGGCTAGAATAGAGCCGGTGAATTCGACATTTAACTTTCAGAAAGCATTATGTTACGTGATTAAAATACTGCGCTACAGTTACTGGGACAGCCCAATACCGCTACAGTTACTGGGACTAGCCCAATACCTAACTTTGCTGACATTATGTTACGCAGCCGGCCTAGGCATGCGAACTCTCCGTGAAGACATTTCCTCAGCTTTTTTCCTGGCAGTGTCAGCCCAACACGTGACTTATGAGAGACTGCTTATTGGCCAAGAATGGCTATTCGGCCCCGCTGCCATTCCTAGGTAGTAAGGCAAGCGGGCAGACGGAAACACTGATGTGTCTGACTGAAAATATAATTTCTGGAGTTTTACGTGCTAAACTCACGATATAGGATTGAGGCACGCCGTAGTGAGTGACTCCGCATTAATTTTGACCAGCCTCGGGCATTTAATTGGCACCTAGATTTAAGAATACGGGTGTGCTTGCATTTATACCACATCTAAGTATACGGCCGCCGGGGCCGGAAATCGAACCCGCATCCTTGAGCTTAGCAGCGCGACAACTTTACTGCTACGCTACCACGGCGGTTTGACTCGCTGGCTTACCGGCTTCGCTTGAGTGGTATCTGTCGTTTAGTTGGTGTCGCCATCATAGTTCGACGCGATAGTCTGGCTTTCCGCCGATGGCTGTCTTTCCCTGACCTCGTCCTCCGCAACAGTGTTTGATTGAGCCTGCAAACATAGCTTCGCACTTCCCTTCAACAATTTCGATATTGATAAAGATGATGTGCATGGTTTCGGTTGCGACGTTCAACAGGAAATTTCGCTATCTTTTCTCCTCATTGTGACTGTTTCGCGTGCCCAGGGTCGCCATCTTCTGTCTGTGGGGCAGCACCAACCACTTCGCCATCGCCGTGGAAAAGGGTGAAAAGGTCCTGGGGCCTGGCGTGCTCGATGTGCAGCGCTACATCGTTGGCACCGTCAAGGTGAGTAATTACAAGTATTCGCGGATAAAACTTGGTGCGGATATGCCACCGTTCTTAACTCGTCGTTCTCTTTACACCGGGGCTTGAACAGGATTTGAGATCCACGCTTGCCGACCTAAAGTCTGCCAGGGGAGACATGTTCAACCTCATCATTTCGGGAAACCAAGGTTTGTACGCTGGTCAGATTGATCTTGGCGAATCGAAATGCAATGATAACCGAACTGAACTTCAGTGGTTTCGAAAGGGAAACATACAGCCAATCCTTTGTGGCACGACGCCATAAGGAAATCCATACCGATTTCCCACAAAGAAAGCTTCTTAATGGCCGAAAAATTTGTCCTGGTCCGGGGATCGAACCCGGAACCTACGCCTGTCCGAGGCGGTCACTCTACCAACTGAGCTAACCAGGAAGCTAGCGATAGGCAGCGTGAGGGCGAATTAATAGACAACATGAAGCGCATGGACACAGAAGTGCATGGACCCGTGCTACAAAGGGGTGGACGTCAATTTCCCTTCTGAACACTTCCGCCATCTTGCGGGATTCCGCGAAACCGATTTACGGTTTCCAATGGTCTCTTTCAGTATGACTAGGTGCAAGCTTTCGCAAATTCTGTTGTGGCTCAACTGCAATGTGGTTGCGGTGGCCCATTATTTCTTTAACACGAAAGTGTTTTATGCCGGGGTCCACCAAGACGTCAGTGACGTTTTTCCGTCATGGAAATGACGTCAAAAAAATGTACACGATCAGATGTCAAAGAAAAAAAGGTTTCGTCAACGGGCATCGAACCGACGACCTCTAGGTCCACAGCAACAAGTGCCGAGCACTCTATCCACTGCACCACGGCCACAGACTCTAACGGCTTTGCAAACGCACCTTTCCTTTTCATGCAGCCGTCGCTCTCAACCCAAGAGCCTTTGGCATGACCCACACTATTCCATTCGTTACTGAAAGCTTTAGAAGTCAAGAGTGGCAGTAGTGCTGTAACAGGAATTGCATCGGACCTATTCTTATCTTTCAGATTACCGGGCGAACATCAAGTACCACTCAGACCGCGTGCTGACCGACTGCGGCCTTCCAACTCCGTCTGTGCTCGCCTCTCTCAAGGACTGTACGTGACAGAAACGAGTTTGAAATTGTATTGTTCGGTGTTGATTAAAAACTCTAATTTCGCTATCGACACTTTTCTAGACGCTTATCCGATCAGATGATCTGATTTCGCACTTAAAGTAAAAAGCAGTTGGAAACTGCTTCACTCGCGTGTAAGCTTTATAAGCTACGGTAAAGGGACGCTAAAGAGAAAAACGATTTTTCGCGTATTAGTAAAGTACAATTTCACAATCCCGAAAACACCACTCTTACCGCGAGATGACGCTTGGTAAGCGAGAGAAGGCGCGAAAAGAAAATGCGGGTGGAGACGCCGCCTTGCGATTCGCGCCCCAAACACCGTGACGTCATAGATTTTGATGGCGCCTACTGGGTCCTACGTAGCTTCTAATCGGTAAAAATGAAGTACATTGTCATCTGTGGGTGCCATAGACCTAGCATACGAAGTTTCAGTAAATTTCATCAGGCCAATGTCGCGAAAATACGAACAATACATTTTGAAATTTGTTACGTCACGCCTGGAGATTTCGGCGCGAAATTTAAAAATGAAACTTCAACCTTGATTTTATTCGCTAATAATGAACTTATGACAGTGAAGCTTATGTCATTAGAATTCTCAGAGTGCAGTTTATCAATCTGAACCAAGTCATTCTTTCTCTTTAGTGTCCCTTTAACGTCCTAAAACCACGATATGATTGAGGGACACCGTAGTGGAGGGCTCGGGAAATTTTGACCACCTGGGGTTCTTTAACCTGCACCTAAATCTAAGTACCTGGTGCTCAATAATTTTCGCCTCCATTGAAAATGCGGCCGCCGCGGCCGGGATTCGATCCCGCGACCTGCGGGTCAGCAGTCGAGCACCATATACCACTAGACCACCGTGGCGGATAATACACGACCTTATCATGGTTGGTGCGCCTGCAACGGCGCGAGGCTGGCGAAATATTGGAGGTTCAGGGAGGTACATGAAAGAACTTGTGGAATAGTGAAAAACGGATAACTTTTCGGCGAAGTGCAAGGTCGGGTTGGTTAGCTCGCGACTTCAGAACTGTATTACTTGTAGTATGGGAACAATCAGAAAAAATAAACCGTACTGCGGGTTTTTGTATTACTTCTAACATGTTGATATGGTTAGTTTGGTGAGGATCACATGCAGCGATTGTGTGTTCGATTTTAGGACTGAGGAAAGTACAATACGCAAGTGGTTTGACAGAGGCGGGAGCATGCCGGAGGTTGTGGCCAAGCATGCGGTTAGCATCTTCAGTTATATTACTAATGTGTGTGAATTAGGACACGTCGGAACATAGACTGGTACCAAGTTATTTGTAAAGGCTTACAGAGGAGATGACGGGATCATTGATTTAATATTCACGGACGGGATAGGACGGCCTGTGGTGAAAAGATAGATGACCTGTTAGTATTCAAGCTCATTAACCATCTTTCGCACCAAGTTTCGATGAGAAAAAGGTCAGTCTTGAAGGCTAGTACGTCGTTATTAATATTAATCTGGTGATAGAGCATGTAATAATCAGCAAATAAGCGTACTTCAGATCAAATGTTAGTCGGTAAGCACCAGAAACTACGGGGGAAAGGCCAACAGAGTGACCATTAGCGTAAACAAGTTGTTGGCGGTTAGTTAAAGACTTACGTATCCAATCTAATGCGTGGGTATATGCTGAAATCTCGTTGATACCAGCGAGTCGGCTTGTCGGACCAACGGCGGCTTGTCGTCTCTTACCTTTCGCTTTGGCTAACGTTAATTTTACCTCTAGCGAACTGGTAGCTCGCATAAAAGGACCACAGCAACTAAGTCTGTGCCGTTGAATTCTGAGAGTTTGCATGGGCAATGAATTATTCTTTGCAAAGAGTGCTAAACATTAACTAGGCATATGGGTGTTGACCCTTGCAGCTTGTGTGACTTAACTCCCATTAGCTGCTGGAAATAAACTTTTCGTATAGCGTCCTTTGATTTAATAATTATGTGGGTATGATTATTTAGAAATAATCTTCGCCTAAGTTTGCATAATAAGTTTCCTGCTTTATTTTTTCTCACCATTGCAGTTCTCACCAGCGTCAGACAAGTAAGTTTCTAGATGACGATAAGAATAATGAGTCTATAAACATCGAAAGGCGCTTACGCTAAGCACTAAAAAAAATCTTTAAAAAAAAGAAAGGCGTATACAACAGCTCGTTTCCACGGCGACAAGCTAGAACTGTGTTTGACGAGGTGACGAGCGTGTACGTTTGAGACATGCTGCTGTCTCTTCAATGGTTCTCTTCAATGGTTCTCTTCAAGTTTTCAGACATAGCGCATATGTTCCTCCCTGCCCCCCCCTGAAAGAACTCACTTGTCGTGATTCCACCCCCAGTAAAAAAATCCTAGTGCCGCCCCTGCCGCCAAGGCTGCCCGCTATCTGTGAGCTTAATTTCGAGCCATCCGAGAGCCTGAACTCTGTCGAGAAAGATCACTACGTTAGCTGGTCTGCCGATCATTGTGCACCCTATATATTACGGTTTGCTGCTCATTATTCATAAAACTATCTTAGCCTCTCCAATGTCTAGAGAAGTCATTTGATTGTCCAAACTTTCTCGCCAACTCAGGAGTGCGCGTCGGATGATGACTGCAAGCAGAACGTGGACGATGCTGAAGCAGCTAGACTGAAGATACTCAACGTACGTACTTCCACGAGGACAATGCATGTTAAAGCTGAACAACCAAGCTTGATTTAATGAATATATAGCGAAATGAACTGGCTTCACAAGTGACCACAGCTGCTCTAATATATGCCGTGTAAAAAAAAAGTATTTAAAGAGGACAAGAAAAAAAATGTTCGACCGCAAATCTACTTGGCAATTGTTCACAGGTTAAGTTCAACATGTTCTTTTTGGGGCGAAGGATCGACCATTGGATAGCTAGACTAGGGACTCGTTCTGGGGCAAGCGGCCTGACTCGTAAATATTACCACAATGTGATCATATGATATATACTGGAGCAGGGACTATTAAAATGGTTATTCAGTTTTCTATCTCGTCCTCAGGTGACGCAAACAATTTACAGTGACTTCCAAGACAAGTTCAATGCCTCTGTAGAGAACTTCCTCATGCGTAAGTAGTTGAATACAGCTCAAGGCTTAGTGATGATGAAACTGAAAGTGCCATATTTACCCACCATCGTAGCTTAGCAATTAAGGTGTTATCCTGTTAATCTTGAGGACGCGTGTTTGACCCCCCTGCCACGGCGGTCGCTTTTCAAGCGGGGGGGGGGGGGGGTGCAGAAACATCTGTGGGCTTATACATATAGACTATTTCGTCTCCAGGTGGCTTAAATTAATCCGTGGTCCCCCCATTATACGGCACGCCTCGTAATCATATTGCCGTTGCTTCAGCACGTATTTAGTTTTTTAAAGTGTCAGATTTGAAATCCATCGTTATCGTGTTTCGACTTTAATTTTGCTCTCCTCTCTTCCCAGTTTCCCCTATTCAGACGGAATTCGACGAAATAGATCGCAACGACTTGGGAAGGATCAAGAAGATCAACTTCTTGGAATCAGCTGTAAGTGTACGCGCAAGCTAGCAGAAAAAAGTGTCTACGTTGTCATGCAAATGAAACGACATTTCCCAACTTCTATGTGCGTGCTGCACCTTTGAACTTGAACGCGCAAATGGTTCACACCACTGGAGATGTCTGTCGAGCATAATTAGGTAAGGAAGCCCCAGGTTTGCAACATTTGCGTCGGCACGCTTGGCCGGTCATTTTAGCACAGCCATTCACATTCTGCGTTGAGGTCTGTCTTTAGTCACTTCTACATGCAAATTGATGCGTATTATTGTGTATGCAAGAAGTCACGCGCGATCGCTATGATGTATCTAGCGCGCAGTCTCCTGTTGACAATAAATGCAACTCATCCAGTTGCGCATCATATTAGGCAAGCATTTCCTAAATTTCAACGCGTCTATAGCTTGGCAAGGACTTCCATATTGGGGCAATCAAGCCTTATTGTTTCTCAGATATCCTCCAATAGGTTCCCGATGGTTATCTACTGTGCTAAAACTTGAATTGCAGCTTGAATTTCAATGCAATTTGAGAATTTAGGCTGTCTTTACCTTTTGTTTTTGGTGGAAATCTGTTTTTCAATAGCAAAGTATTTCATTAGATATGTTTGTGCTGCAGTAAAGGTAATCGCAGAAACCGTTTACAGGCATAATTGGCAGAGTAGGGGTTTGCTACGACAAAGGAAAACACTGCGAATAAAGTGATTGTACTACGCCGTGTGCTTATTGTATCGTTCTTTTCCTGCTTGGTCGCTTCATTTTCCTTTCTTTTCAGGAGGGGGGGGGGGGTCTATAAAGAAATTGCTGGCTTTTGAAATGTGTAGTACGCATGAAAATTTTGGAACATCAAACGCTGCAATTTACTGTTGACTGCTTAGTTTTCGTTCATTTCTAGACATAACGAACTGCCAACTCGGAAGCTATATTACATAGGTCTTTTTTTTTTTTAAGGTAATCGCAACACATTACCCCAACGTTACAAGCATGGGTATCCTTGGCAGCCTGAGTCCGTACGATGGAGTCTTTGCGGCCGGGTGAGCTGTTTATAACCACACTACACTGCATAGTACGAATGCAATTAGTTCCTCTTCATATGGATTTTGCAATCCAACACTGCATCTGGTCAATCCCCGCGATGACGTAATCGGGTAACCTGAGGCCACTCGAGCAATCTGACAAAACACACAAGCAAAATATAATCGTGACACCATGCTACAAGTTACAAATTAATTACCGTCTTTTGGATACCTCTACACAGTGACCGTGACAACTCAATTTAAGTTGTGTACTCTCACGACCCTGCGACTGTGTTCCAGCGTTTGGTAGAAAGTTTAGTAACTGTTCTCTCCTTTCTTGTCCTTTTTCCTCTCTCTGCTTCCATCAAACTTTTTTTTCTCATACCACGACTGAAAGATCAAAATTGAACATTTTCAGGGAAGAGTACAGCAAGGCAGCGTCCACGGCGGCAATCATGCTGGAATCCGTCGCAGCCGTGAGCTTCGGCCTGGGAGTCCTCGTCCACAGCCCGGACATACCGCCGAACAAGCGCGGTTTTATCTCCAACCAGTGCGGAGTCCTACTTGTCGTGTACGATGTTCCAGAGTTTGGTGCTCGGCAAAATGTTAACGCCTCGTCGGGGCGTTCATATTTGGCTGCACCATGTTCATATTTTCCTCACATCCACATTGAGCTTGAATGCTGATTTAACCGTGACTTAATTCTGCTTCGATGCTCCCTCGAAGTGCTAGCTCTATGGTCCAGCACCACCGGCTTCTCTTCAGTGCGTAACTGTCAAATATTAAAAAAAAATGTTTTAAATATATTTAATCTAGAAGCACTCGTGCACTAAAAGGGGCGATGAATTTGCTTTCTGGTAAACGTTCTGTTCCTATGCTGTGTATATAACACGCTAACAGGGGTATGATCAACACAAGCGTTGTTCGTGCGCCATTAGGGTGTTTGACGATGAACAGGCTACCAGTTGATACAATGTAGAGCAATTGCGTCAGCCTAGATCTTCGTTCATCGCCAGTGGTACCATATCCGCGTTGGTGTGTCGTACATAGCGCAATAAACCACGTATTTTGACATGTGTCACGAAACGGTTGAAAGTTACACGCTTTCAGATGCGAATTCCTGATACCTGAGCGTAACAGAGTCGTATTAATATGATCCATGTTAAATCATAGTTTAAGCATAGGAGTAAGGAGCAAGTGACGCGTAGAAACACTCCTGACCGCTGACCCAAGGAGAGCAAAGGTCTGCATTAATATTTCGGTAGAGAGCATTGGCAAAAGTTTCCAGAAACAGTATAAGCTGGTTTAAATTCGCTAAAAATTACGGTGAGCCAAATTCATTGCACCACCTAACCTAACGTAACCTAACCTAACCTAAACTATTACATGAATCGACTTCACACGCCGAGAAACCAACCGAACAGATAAGTATAGCCCCTCGAAAAAAGGCAAAGGAAACTCTGCTTTAATAGAAAAGATGCGCGATCAAAGCCATGAACTTGCTGCAGAAACTATACGCTTAGGTACCATTTACTGTTCCCGTTGTTGTGGGTGATATAACTGCTGTTGTTGTTACAGTTCTTGCCTACGATATGAGCCGCCGCATCCTTTTGTTTAAAAATATGGGTCACAGAGTTTTTGTTGGTGCTCTTTCCTATCAGGCAGATGAATGATATGTCAAACACCAGCATTAGCTGAAACCTTCGGTTACGAATACTTCTGGTGTAAGATCGTTATGTGAATACGTGACCATCAGTGTGTATCTTTGGATGCTCTTTAAGATGCCACACTGTGGCTAAACACCCCTGCTGAAACACGCAAGCCATTCGTTATTGTTACGTATGTCGCAACATATACTCTTGGGTCCCGCAGGAGCACGCTGTTCATGTGGCTCTTCAGCACTATCATGGCGCCGTCCTCAGTTCTGTTCATGATGGGCGGCGTCATCTCCCAGCAATACATATGCGAGCCCTACTCAAACAATCAGCTGAATTTCCTCGACGACGTGAGTATACACACCGTCCTTGAGGGGCTACCAAAAAAATCTCTGACACAACTTCTACAGATTTTATAAAAAAAAAACCCGGCAGATCCCACAACTGTGGGAATCGATGTAATGCGAAGAAGTCAGCAAGGAGAAAATTATGCTGTACATAATATGGATGTCATTATTTACATGTTAGGACCTGTCATTTGTGTTCGATATACAGTCACGTCCCGCAATACAAATTTTGGTGTATATCAAGCTAGCGAACTGGACGCAAGCGCAGGATGAGCGTGGCATGTAAATGGCATTGTAGATGACATGTATGCCAAGATTTTCATGTTACCACCTGCCACTTATGTTCGCTGTATCGTCACATCCCGCAATACCAATTATGGTGTATATCAAGCTAGCGAACTCGACGAGAGCGCACCATGAGCGTGGCACGTAAATGGCATTGTAGATGACATGCATGCCAAGATTTTCATGTTACCACCTGCCACTTACGTTCGCTTAATTTGTTACCTCGAATCGCAGTGAGACGCGAGACCAATCTGCCTCCGTTTCACATGCGTTCATATTCTCGCGCTTTGCGCATAGTGCAGAAGCCATCCGCGTTCCAGCGTTTAAATTGACGGACACTTTGTCAACTCCAAAGTGTGTTCCTCGAACGCCTGTGCCCGCTGAGACGGGGTCGGTAAGAATGGAACGTGATGCGTGCGTCTCCCTCCTTGCATGATTAGAGACACTGGGCACAGCGACGCTAGGCAAGCAAAGCGCAAGCGCTCTAGAATCCAACGTGCCTGGCGTTCGTTTGCTTGCCCCGGCACCCACCTGGCGCCGTGCCAGGGCACGGCTGGACGGACGGACGGACGGACATGAGCATGAGACATTAAAGGCTTTCGCCTTAAAAATTAGGTGCATATCAAGCTAGCGAAACGGTCACGAGAGTGTCATGAGCTTGGTATGCAAGTCATGTTGCACATGACATATTATGATTTCCATATTACAACTTGTCATTTATGCTCGTCATACAGTCACGTCACTCAATGCCAAATTTGGTGTATATCAAACTAGCGAAACGGCCGCGAGCGTGCCATGAGCGTGGCATGCAAGTCATGTTGCACATGAGATGTCATGATTTCCATATGACCACTTGGCATTTATGTTGGTCATGCAGAAATGTCTCAACGTACCATTTTTTGCATATATGAAGTTAAGAAAACGGCCTCAGGAGCACTAAGGCCATGGCGTGTAAATCATAGTTTTCATGACAAGGTAGTCATGATTTTCATGATATGACCAGTCACTCATGTTTATCATACAGTCATGTTATGCCATACCAATTTTGGTATAAATCCCGTTAACGATAAGGCCAGGAGAGCACAAAGTCGTAGGCGGCTAGATAGATAGATAGATAGATAGATAGATAGATAGATAGATAGATAGATAGATAGATAGATAGATAGATAGATAGATAGATAGATAGATAGATAGATAGATAGATAGATAGATAGATAGATAGATAGATAGATAGATACGCTCAAAGTCGCCGAAGTTCGCTAAGAAATGCTTCGCATTTAAAAGGCATGGGAACGGTGTACAGGTTGTCATGGTATTGCATATAAGGCTGCACAAGTGTGCGGATTCACAGTGTGTCAGCTGCAGACACACTCACGTGGCACCTACGGGCTTAGTACGGTACAGGGATTCCACCAACGTGTTTCTGTAACGCTGGGTTTTAAAGGGGTTAAAAAACACCCCTCGCGATTCGTGAGAAAACAAATCCTGCGGATGGCAGGCACTGCTATGTATATATAAGCCAAATCTTGCAGTCGTGTGCGGCAAAGAGAGTTTACAGGAGGGGCGCGAGGTTTCCATTTTCTCAGGCATCTTCTTTTCATACGGGGACCCCTGCTTCGGAGCTGCCGGCGCATGCTGTTTGACGTCGAACAGCAATAGCATCCTATTGGCCAATAGTCACTTTTTGCCACGGGATGCCGCAACGTGCCGGCGCCGTGCTCCATAGTCTGCTAACACAGTGAGCCAATCCGTGCACATAAATCACAACGGGAGAGAGCCTTGCGGCAATCGATTCACGAGGCAATAAACTCTGATACTGAGGTTATTCGATGATTACTTTGAAAAATGGTTCATAGAAATGTCATCACAGGTGGTGTTCACAATGTTCGTGCCACAACCGGACGAAGACTTCGAGGTGGCGCACCAAGCGGAGTACAACTTCAAGGCCATCGAGATCTACAACACCACCATGAAGCCCAGCACAGTGCTGAGGTGAAGCATCCACGTCCGCTCCCGCTGTTCCGCGTAAATCGTAAATGAAGGTAAAGCGAGCAAACACGCTTGTCCCGTATGCACGCCTTAACCTCTTTCATGATGAATCGTTACCAACCACTACTTCAATATTTTTTGTTGTTCTAAATACTGCACGAAATCGTGGACCGAGCGTCGCTTTTCCATGCTGACAGACGGTCGTCTGGTCTGTTTAGTTTGACATATTGCCTCTCAATATCAAAATTTACGTCAGAACTTGGGCTCGCAATGTTCTACCGGATTTTTTAATCCATTAGTGAGGAACGAAAAGATCCGCGTACATATGTTCTTGTAAAAAATCAACAAGTATATAATATGATATAATCGCGCAGTGAAATACAGCATTTTGTAATTCGAATTTTAACCTTCAAAACCTGCTCACTATTCTGGAACAGTTTTTTTTTCAATTGTTTGGCAATGTGTACCCCAATGCGTTGTATAATTTGTGTAAAATTTAACTATTCATAAGTAAAAGTTTTTAATGTGCTGGTTGTTATTGTCGAACGGTTTTTAAACGACTAACATCGCTCACCGTATACCTATATAGTCGTGCGTCATTGAAACGTCTTATATGTTGTATACAATACTCGTACGATTTGATGCAGGTCGTGCATCAAAAACGAAACACTACTGGCGGCTACTAGTCTCACAGACCTGAAGACGCTCGAGACAGCGTATTTAGTTGCCGTGAGTATACATATGTACGTGTTAGTACCAATATTCTGCAAGAGTGTTTTACGGTGTATGAAGAAAAAGATAGATACTGTGGTGCTTGCAATCGGAGACCTTGGCAAAAACGTCTTAGGCTAAATATTTTCGTAAGATAATTATTTAGCCAATCACCAGGGGCGTAGCCAGAAATTTTTTTCGGGGGTGGGTTCAACCATACTTTATGTATGTTCTTGCGTGCGTTTGTATGTGTGCGTATATATTTACGCAAGCAAAATTGAAAATTTTCGTTGAGGGGGGGTTGAACCCCCCCAACCCCCCTCCCTCCCTTGGCTACCCCACTGCCAATCACGATGTGGGGCATATCATTAGCGAAGGCGGCTGACCAATCGGTGAATTACCCAGAAACCATCAGGTGGGGCGCTCCCTTCTCTTCCTACCTCAAATCGTTGTTTCTTGTTCGCGTTAATATGAATACCTTAAATGCTAACCAACTCTCCCAGCAACAAGTTCTATTCCACTATATTTTTAGTACATTTGGCCCCTTATTTAACCTGTCCGCATCAGACGATATTAACCACAAATTAGCGCCCGAACTGTTACTTCCTTCTCTTTCTACCTCAAGTCTTCGTTTCTTGTTTGCGCTATTGTGAGTTCATTAGAGACGCCCGTTGGCCTCCGTCAAAACACTGACGAACTAAACGCGTTGTGAATTCGGCCCAGGGTTCTGTATTCCAGAATATTTTTTTTGTTTGAAACTGTTCACTAGTGTTCTGCATTTGCAGAATTTTCTCTCACGAACAAATCTAACCTGACAGCTCCTATTCCTTTCTTCGGAAGGGGGGGTTAGACTTCCCCGTACGCTTGGTTGCTCCAGGCAAAGTTTCACGACAGTAAATGTAAATACCCACTGGTCATGACTGTGTTTCCAGTGAATTCGAGAATACGACATTTTAGAGAAAGCGTGTTTCCTTTTTTATGCCATTTACATTTGTTTGTTTGTCTGTTTGTTAACACGTATTCAACAAATAAACATTTGCTCATTTAAAGGCATGTATTTGCTACCCTTTCATGGGGCAAAGAATAAAGAAACTAGGCTCTCAGAACTTCTTTTTTCATACTACTACTAGCCTCGCTTACCTAGAAGAGATTCAAAAGTTGTGAATAGTAGTGTCTCAAGATTTCGTAGAAATTAAATGTCTGGCAGAGTTCTATAGAATATCTGTAGCATTGTGACGTCGTTGATGCAACGACCGAAACAACGTCATCACAAGACGTTGCTGATTATAGCTTCTTAGAGTTAGGACTTGTGAGCATGCGGTGTCGCATCTTTTTTTTCCCCTTCTTATTTTCAGAATCCGCCGAAATACCTGTACAGGCTGATCAACGGGACGGCGTTCAGTGCCAGGGGATACAGCGACGACTGGAAGGGTTTGATAGGAACCGACCTGGACGACCTGGCGACACCTGTGGAGAAACTTAGCGACTCGCTAACCACCGACACGGTACGACCACACATACTCTTACGTAGAGTCACGATAGGCGCTTACGTGTCCGGTTCTCAGTCGATGTATTGAACCTCTACCTCCGAACGCTTTCTGCACCGTACCTCGTTTTGCACTGTCTCCGTCATCGGCCTACCTTTGACAAAGCGATGATGTCATGCGATAACGTCATCGTGTGATGTCACAGATTCTGGCGACTTGTGACGTCTTCATGACGTCATGTGATGACGGTATCACGTGATGATCTGTTGCGTCACACGTGTTGACGCCGACCCTGAGGGACGCCGATGCCTATGGCCAATTTTCGCGTTTCGTGAGGCACCTAAGGCTTTCGCCTTAATAAAGGTGGCCTCGACAGTACGGTGCATTCCCTATAGCACGGTTAAATCGGAGAAGGTATAGTCTGTGCGGTAAAACCGAGGGTGGTATTAGCTATGCAGACCTTAATTACGTCCTTTTGTCCAGGTTCTTCATCTTGGTGAAGTGAAAATATGGCTATGTGTGTGGAAGAGCGCACTCGTGTAGATTTTTGTTGCAGCGGAAATTTCAACATTTCCCTAACGCTTTCGTTTTTCCTTCCTCTTCTACAGGGTAAAGGTCCCATCAACAACATCGTCAGTGCGAAGGTGAGGTGCATTTTGACAGGGCGTACTTTGTAGCGGAGGACCTTTCTGAAAGTAGGGGATATTATTACGCTTATTACGCTGTAAAGATGAAATTTTGAAGCGGACCGCTCGTTGGTATTTCGAATCTCATAGTTTACGACTTAAGCTATATTAGATTTATACTATCACCGTTTCGCACACGTGAGCCTCCCTGGGTCAAGGAACTCGAGTTCATTTATATTTCACGCCAACGCAAGGAAGACCACTTTACATATACTTTCATTTTCACAGTCAGTCGTTTAATGTACTATAGCCTTTTCGATATAATTCGACGAAACAAGCAAAACTGACAGCGCAACATCTGTGAGTGCGAACCAAGCAGTCCGCCTATAGGTGGTACAGTGGTTAAGGTGCTTGGCTGCTGACCTGAAGGTTGCGGGTTCGGTCCCGGCCGCCGCGGTCGCATTTTAACGGAGGCGGAATGCTCGAGGCCCGTGTATTGTACGATGACAGTGCAGGTTAAAGCACACCAGGACCCGTATTCACAAAAGCGTCTTACGCTAAAAAGTTTTGTAGGCGGATAGCCAATCACGACGCAGGACATATCATATAGCGAAGTCAGCTGATCAATGGGAAAATGCACTTACGAAAAACATTTTGTGAATTCGGCCCCGGGTGGTCTAAATTTTCGGAGCCATCCACTACGCCACGCCTCAATATCATATCATAGCATTGGCATGTAAAACCCCATATATTAATGTTATTATACTAACCAAATACAGTGGTGGCTTGACGCCCCCCCAACACCGTTCCCAAACAATTTGTGACGACCTATTGCAGGCGTACGTGGCCAAATGGCGACAGGCCGAAAAGAAGCTGTACGACTGCTGGGATGCCATGGAGATTGCGCTCAGCAACCAAATGAACGCAGTAAGCGTGGTTAACTACACGATTGAGCAGGTCACTTGCCTGAGTTTATTTGACGAGAGGTTTAGAATGACGCACCACATCTTACTTTCTCTTTTCTGGGAAAGCCATCGATCACTCATACTGGCTACGCCCGCTTACATACGTGTAAATATGCTTCCAACTTTGTCTCCCGTATTTATTGAAAGATCCGAAGAGTGGACGCGTTCTAGCACATATAGTATATAGCTTCTCTGGCGAAACAGTGCAGTCTGTGAAGCAGATCACGTAGATGGAGCTGTCGCAGTAGACGAGCTCAGAACCGATGGAATCGCCGAAGTCTGCTGTCATTTTACGCATGCATAAGCGTTGCTAAAGAAAGCGGTTATTAGGGCGGAAGCATTATATGCCTCGTAAACTGAGAAAAACGACCGTCGACGTAGCCGTCGTCATCATCGACACCAAAAATCATCATCATCATCATCATCATTGCCACCTTGATTGTTTCTCGGGAAGGGCTCGACGACGAAAGCCAGCTGGTGTGGTCATCATTTTAATAATCATCATAATTTTCATGGAAGATGCTTATTATCACCATTGATGACGACGACGATGATGATGATCATCATCATCATCATCATTATCATCATCACACCTTGTGTGCTTCTACACACAAGGTCGTGGTTTCGATTCCTTGTTACATCCGCCGCATTCTGATGCTGGCGGATTATGATAATGGAACAAAAAAAAGAAACAGGCTCGTATTTTTAAATATAAGTGTGTGTGTGTTCTCCGGGCCTAAGTACTTCATTTTGTTGCTTTTAAACCTTTTTTTCCTTTATTTCACGTTAAGCGAATGACATGCTGCCAAAACCTGTTCTGGAGCCCCTACTAAAGCCTGTGTCATAATTCCAGAGATAGTTTGGGAAATTGGCTTAAACTTCGAGAATGAATGAATGAATGAATGAATGAATGAATGAAAACTTCGGTAAAGAAAATATTATTTGCCGCCTGTCTTGTACGAGGAAGGCATATATATGCGTACTCACCTCTCGCAGGACCACTACAATTTTATCAAGGCCAGAGTGAGCAGTTATCTAGCTAACATACAGGCCCTGACTGATCGCGTAAGGACAATTGTTTTGTTTGTTTTTCTGGAATAACAGTTGAAGTTAAGCGACCTCTTATTCTAACAAAACGCGTACCTTTTTTCACGTATTGCGTCCAGTTCTACACTCTCGTCGGCAGCTGCCTACGAGTTGGCACAATCTACAAGAGAAGTTTCGACGTCTTCTGCTACGCAATACTCGCGAACCTGGTAAGCACTTAAGCTGCAGTTTCTCCGTATACTGCAAAGGCAGTGGCGCAGCAGTTTCCATACACATATTTGAACACAATATCACTGGCCTAAATCCGAGTGGCGATTGGCTAATGCGTCTCCCCTTGTAAGACTAAAAACAAAACTAATTGTCCAGATACTCACCTTTGTTCACGTGTGTGTGACATACCTGTGGCTTGAAGGAGGGTCAGGACCCTTGTTCACAAAACGTTCTTACGATCGAATTTTTCTCCTAAGGGAAATCTTCAGCCAAATCCTCAAGCTGAACATATTGCCACGCGTGTTTATAGTCTGATTTTGATGTATTCGGGTTTCACATACGAAAACTGTTATCAGTGCTCGGCGCAGACCGCGCTGCAATGTCCGGGAAGCTCCGCGATTGTTGGAGATAAATCTGTTAAGATTACGCGCAGGACGCGAATAGTCAAGTTTATTTGAGAGCTTTCGCGAGCACCAGCGATAACGCTAGGACCTTCGATGCCGCATGCATAAATGTCGACGCGCCTAGCCACAGATCAGATTACTCGACGGCCGACGCCGTTCTCGCCGCTATCAGTGCACAGGTTGAATTGCTTGTACTTGACCTTTCATTTTCCGGGCACAGGTTTGCCCAAATAAAGAGTTCCGTATTTTCGAGTCCTGCTGGAGCATTCTCCACCGTCACAGCCACGTGACAACATTATTAGAGGCGAAGCCAGTCGATCAACGGCAAATGCATAGGCATCTACACTGAGTGTGTGAGGGGAGGGGAGGGGGGGGGGGGGGGGGTTGCCCCCCATGGGCGTGCGCACATAGGGGCAGGAGCGGTGGCCCGCCTACATGTCATCTAAGAGGGGGGGGGGGGGGGGGGGGTGCGCAAAGTCAGCCCCATACATTGACATAATAGGGAGGCCGGCGCGGCTACGAATTTTCGCCCCCCCCCCCCCCCCCCCCTGAAGAGGAACCCTGCGCACGCCTATGATTGTCCCCCCTTGATAATGTTAGGGGGGTGCCAATTATGAGCCATACCTTCACTCAGTCGGACGTTTCACGCCATTTTTTTTATTTAACGTGCAAGGTTATGACTACGCATGCTTCTTGACAATTACGGCGACAGATGACTTCTGATGTTGCATTCAGATAACTGTTTGCTTTCCTCCTTTCTCCTGGACAGCCGAGAACCAATGGCAGGCCTTCGCGATAAGCTCGTCATCGCATTATTTTCATTTTTTGCGGCCATGGCGGAGCTTGTTTCCTCTGAGGCGTGACGTACCCTTCCCCACTCTCTCTCCTTTTAATAGAGAACTCTGCGCACGCCCATGGGCGGACGATTTGTGGATTCGGCTTCAGATGTGTCCAAATAGGTTCGTTAATGCGTGAGATACCCAAAATATGTGTGGAATTACATGACTACGTAGCGGGTACACCACTTTAGTGTGCGCTGTGCCCGTATGTTTCCTCGCGTCTACTCATTATTCAGCGTTCTCACTCTACACTCTAAGAAAAAGTCGAGTAAAAAGGGTGTCTTTTTGCTTCACAACTATAATCATCTACCCCGCGTACTTTCCTGGCGTTATCACCGCCGTCCCGGCACTTCCCGGTCACGAACGCCGCGCGCGTTATCGGCGTGACATAGCTTTCTTGATAGGAATGTGCCGAGAGCCGGGTTTTCAAGCGAGGAAACGTGAGCAAGCCAGATGACGATTATTGTTGTGTAGCAGAAATACTCCCAAAATACTCGACTTTTTCTTAGAGTGTAAGGCGCTCGAGAAAATTACCCCGATTTTACTCCCCTTGAAGCGTGTCCTAAATAAAGTACCTCTTGTCAACCTCTTAGCTTTTTTATGCATTCTTTCTCGCTCCCTCTATTTATTGCTAATTCTAAGGCATTCTTTTTTTTTTCAGAATGGTGTGTGGTTCGCCCTGTGGCTTGTCTGCTTATTTTTTTCGGTCACAATAGTGGTCATCCTTAAGCTTTCCAAGTACTTCATGCGAATGGACGACTACATGTACGAGGGGGTGTCGGTCGAAGAATCCATGTAAGTGCTTGATTCGCATTTTCCTCTGCGCCCACCATAACACCGCCTGAAGCGCCCTATGAAGTGTATTTAACTGGTGCGAACACTAGTTGTGCTTACACGTTCAAGCCGCACAGCCATACCGAGGAATTTTGGGTACTTCTCTTCGGCTGTCTTTGTCGCAATGCACAGCTTAACCCTGGCAGCGTATAAGACGTGTGATACTGCAGACACGCGAATAATAATAATAATAATAATAATAATAATAATAATAATAATAATAATAATAATAATAATAATAATAATAATAATCGACCGGACTGAACGCGTTTCAGCTGGGAACACATATTTAAGACTCTTGTGACATTTTTCGTTGTGTCATAACGGTATTTCAGTCATCACTACTAAAACACTGTCTTAACACGGCGGATAATATAACCAGCATGTCGCTCATCTCTAACACTATCACTGTGAAGCAAAAAAAAATAGTCATGCCACAAGGCGAAGCAATGAATGCGATAGCAACAAATTGGAATGTCAAGCGACGAATGGCAAGCACGTCGAAACGTGCACACATGACGCACGAAAACAACACGCACAGGACGAGAGCGAACTAACAACGATCACAGCTCGACACTTAACGCGCTGCTCAAACAAAAACGACGCACGAAACGTATTCACAGGTACAGAAGAGCGCGAACTAACAAGTGTCACAGTTGTCACTTCACTGTGTTTGAAAGCGTGCTCTTTTCGCAAACGGGGGGGACTGCAGCGAGCGAAGTGACCTTCTTGCGCTCGGTAACTACAACGCAATTGTTCCGGCGAAAGCCCATGGCGTACTATTCTCCCCCCACCGCGAGATAAGCGCGCGCGCACACACAGGCGTCTACCCCCCATGGGGCAAAGTACGCCCCGGAGAGGAGCGCCTGAGAGCGCGCGTCGCGACGAACGGGGCGCCGAGCTAAAGCCCCGCCGAGCGCGCCCCTTTGCGCTGAAAACACGCTGTATATAACGAACAAACGCGGAAAACACGCTGTATGTAAATAGCTCGCCGTTTGATCGTTGAAGGACGTGCGCTTTCGAGGCTCAGCGGTTAGCGCCGCGCGCTGCAGAGCGAGAGGTCCCTCACTCAATGCCGCGCGTCGGAAGCATTTTTCAGAACTTTTTTCTTTGTGGCTTTTATAAATATAGATACATATACATATACGGGACATGACGGCGACGGCGAAAACCAGCCGAGAGTGTCCATATAATTGCTATCGCAATGAAAATGACTAGATTTCGCTTACGTGCTCATTTTTCTCTGATTTTTCAAAAACCAGCGCCACTCCACCGGACGACAAGACGTCGGGCACGAGTATCAGCTACGCGCCCAGGTACTCGATCCCTCTTTGTGGGTTTCGTGAACACACTAACGCATAATCATGTTTTTTTTTGTTTTTTTCACCGTAGTGCTGCTGCCAATCAGCCCACTGGTCCGTATAAGTGGAGGCAAGTACTGCTATGACGGTTTCTTTAAAGCATATAGACTGGTGAATAACTGGAGAAATGGATAAGGCTAGTAAATAGATTTGTTTGCACATGCCAAAAAAAGAATGATGTAGTGTACGTGGGGCTGGTGCTTCATATCACTTCCATGCCTACTTTGTACTACATGTGTGAACAACGCACGGAAAAATTCAGTTGAAGGTTGCACTTCGTCCTCATTTACACCCATCATAACTTACACCCAAGCTATTTCTGTTTTGATTTGCTCTCTAGCTGTAAATGACAAAGATTGCCATGTATTTGTTTTTTTGTTCTACAGACGGGCAAAATTTGACCCGTAAGTTATGACTATGCGCGATAATTCATTCCAGGAGATGACAAAAAAAAAAAAAACATCTTCTCTTGTCGTTGTTGTTTGTTCGTTCATACTTCGCACACGCTTATTCTCACGACAGCGATGGACGATTCCAGTAAGTATACGCTGTTGTGGTATTGAGAATATTTACGACTACCAGCCTTGTCCTCTATGCTCTCATAACCGTCTCTATGCTCTCATAATGCAGGAAATTTGAAAGCAATCCTTACAAAAAGCCGTAAGTACTTCTCATGGGCGAATAAAAACTCCTTATGAGTACGTTCTCAATAATCATGAAATAAAAAAACACTAACAAACCTTTGAAAAAATACCATAAATTTGCGTACGTGTTTACGCATTCTGGATCGCTAATTTATACGAACCGTAAATTATTCATGCGTACAACCTACACAGATTGTGTGAAAGTATGCGTAGAATAAGAGAGATCGAGAGTTGAGAAAGAGTGGTGGTGCACTAACCTGTGGTATTCTCACATACCTGCCGGTCTAACATACATTCAACAGCAAGGGCGCAGCCAAAAAGTTTTTTTGGCTGGGGGGTGAGGGTTCAACCTTACTTACCTGCAAAATTGAAAATCTTAGTGGTAGCAAAGGGAATGTTGAACCCCACTCCTTCCGGCAACGCTAGTGTTCAACCGCGAACGTGATGATCATTCCACTTGCACGACTTCGGCCGTTTTCATTGCAGCATTTTTCTTCTTGCTCGAAACGTTTCCATCATCAGTTTGGTTACGAAACCCCCAGCTCGTACTAATCAAACTGGAATGCTCATAATCTACCCGTAGACATCTCTCCGTTAGCAAGATAACTGACTCAGTGGAAACGTGCCACTAAAAGTCACTCGTTCTGACACTCCAGGGACCTCGAGGAGATACTCTGGTAAGCACACGATGCATGACCGCCGTTCCACGATGCTCGCTGCGCATGTACCGTGTCATGAATCGAACAACCATCCTTGTCATTTGTAAATGCGCTCAATGTCTGCTTTATTATTCGCTCATTGCAGCTACGAGGATGAAGTGTCCGACTTGGACCAAGCGCAATGGGAATACGACCGCACGAGAGAGTTTGTGCCCGAATCGCTGTGAGTATGCGTGTTTTACTCCGTTCTACTTGTTTGTGTGTGTGCGTTCTTTTTCTGGGAGTCACTCAGTTACAAAACCACGTCGTTAACGGGAGCTACCAAGCCAATAGTGACCATTGTGAACGATTGTTACCAGCTATCCGAGGCTGCATCCATCCAAAGCCACACCTCAACCGTTTTCTTGTTCCCCCCTTTTTTTTAATGCTTCTCTGTCACTTTTTGTTTTTGTGCAAATGTAGGAAATGTGCGCCTCGACTGGATGAAGAGGTCGATAGAGCTGGCAACTCTGTACTGTGTAACGGACGACACCACGTGACGTCAACCCTTTCAAACTAACGTGTCAAGGATGACAAGGCGTCTTTGACAAATATTGGTCCAACTATCGAGACCCCTTATACCTGTTTATACAACCTATATTGCGCATTGTGTTTCCAGGAGTTGGCTGCCATCTTTGCCTAAGATTTGTGCTTGAATGTCACACATGCATCTGTAATTCGAGTACAATGATATGTCATGTGGAATTGCGTCCTGGCTATAGACCGCTTCTGAACTACTTGTTTACTACCAACTACGTTGTTTACTACAGAACCAGGGCCCGTATTCACAGAAATTACGCTTAAAATTTTCGCAAGAGACTTTTTCAACCATTCACGATGCGGATAATCAGCGAAGCCGACTGGTCTATGGGAACACACACTTACGATAGAAAAGGTTTGTGAATTCGTCCTCAGAATAACAGAGAAACATCGTTATTCTACGCATTGGAGACTAGTATTAGCAGTCACACAACACGCGCTTCACTGCATGCCTGTTGCCTATGCGTTGTGTTAACGTGATTGAATAAATTGCCACTAACATCTCGACTTGCAGTGAGCCCGAGGTGAGGCGTGTCCGCGAGATACGCCAGCGGATGGGAATTCCAGCCAATCAGCCGTTGCCAATCGGCGGCCAACCACCCATGCGTCCGATGGGACGAGGCGCTGGACCCCGAGGCACGTCACCCAGGGGGCCCTCACCCAGGGCAGCGGTTCCGCCCGGCGCTCAGCGGGCCCCATAGATGTCATACATGGCTCCAGGGCACGTTCACGGAACGTGTTCGAGCGTATACGGAGACGCTGCACTTGCACTTGCCAAGTGGACGACAAATAAATGCAGTAAAATGTATTTACGTGTAACCCTAAGTTCCGTATAAGTGTGATTTCCTGAACCTCCAAGGTTAAGGAAATCACAGCCTGGTGGAGGTTACACATAAAACCGCCAGGCCTGTGTGGAACGCGCAGCACAATCACAGCGAAAGCTGGAAGAGCAGCCTTTATAGAGCCTTTTTTAAACTCTTGGCGCAACCCCTACAAGCCCACTTGCATGGTACCCACTACGCCAGAAATCGTCATAATATTTGTGTAGTGGGGAAGCGTCCACTATGCCATTATTCGTCATTCTTCGGAAAAGCGTGGTACCCGCTGCACACTTGTAACGCATTGGGCGCTGAGCCGTGCCCCTACGAAGGGGGGAGGGGGGGGGGGGGGGCAAAAAATAGTGCCCTTTTTATCTTCTTTTCCCCAACCACCAACGCATTATGTGCACGTTGTTGATGCTGTGGCTGACTACGATGAAGAATTATGTCTGAGGCTTTTGTAATGGGTTAGAGTATTGAACGACCCACTCGTTACGCAATTCGCATTGTGGGACGCCTGGTTGTTACTTTACTGTTCTAAAACGCGATTCCTTACCCGACATGAAGCGTGCATGGGGTCAGTTTGCAACGGAGTTTCAAGCACCGGCGTAGCTGAGTGGTAGAGTACTGGGCTGTCACGCAGAGGGCCCGGGTTCGATTGCCATTCTGTCCTCGGTATTTTTTTTAAATGCGAAGCATTTCTTAGCGAACTTCCCCCACGCCTTAGCGAACTTCCCCCCAAAGCCGCCCACGACTTTGTGCTCTCCTGGCCGTATCGCTAATGTGATTTATACCAAAATTGGTATGGCATAACATTACTGTATGAAGAACATAAATGGCTGGTCACATCATGAAAATCATGAATAACTTATCATGAAAAGTATGATTTACATGCCACGCTCATGGCGCGCTGACGGGCCGTTTCGCTAGTTTGATATACACCAAATTTGGTATTGAGTGACGTGACTGTATGACGAGCATAAATGACAAGCGGTAATTTGGAAATCATGACATGTCATGTGCAACATGACTTGCATGCCACGCTCATGACACTCTCGTGGCCATTTCGCTCGCTTGATATACACCAAATTTCGTATTGAGTGACGTGACTGTATGACGAGCATAAATGACAAGTGACATATGGAAATCACAACATGTCATGTGCAACATGACTTGCATGCCACGCTCATGTTACTCCCGTGGCCGTTTCGCTAGCTTGATACACATCAAATTTTTAAGGCGAAAGCTTTTAGTGTCTCATGCTCACGTCCGTCCGTCCGTCCGTCCGTCCGTCCCTCCAGCCGTGCCCTGGCACGGTGCCAGGTGGGCGCCGGGGCGCGCGAACGGTCGCCGGTCGCGTAGGACTCTACAGCGCTCGCGCTTTGCTTACGTAGCGACACGGTGCCCAGCGTCTGTAATCATGCAAGGAGGGAGACGCGCGCATCACGTTCCATTCTGACCGACCCCGTCTCAGTGGGCACAAACGTTAGAGGAACACACTTTGGAATTAACAAAGTGTCCGTCAATTGAAACGCTGGAACGCAGATGGCGTCTGCACGATGCGCAAAGCACGAGAATACGAACGCATGCGAAACGGGGGGCAGGTTGGTCTCGCGTCTCACTGCGATTCGAGGTGAAAGATTAAGCGAACTTATGTGGCAGGTGGTAACATGAAAATCTTGGCATGCATGTCATCTACAATGCCATTTACATGCCACGCTCATGGTGCGCTTGCGTGCCGTTCGCTAGCTTGATATACACCAAAATTTGTATTGCGCGACGTGACTGTATGACGAAAACAAATGAGAGGTCCTAACTTGTAAATAATGACATTCATATTATGTACAGCATGAGTTGCTTCTTGCTGGCTGCTTCGCATTACATCAATTCCCACAGTGCGTGGGATCTGCCGGTTTTTATCTAGCCGGTTTTTATCTAGCTTTTTTTCTTAATTCGGCGATAGTGGTTACGGACATTGGCGGCGGCGGACAACTACGGCGCCAGAATCGGCCCTTTTTGTGATATCATAACAGCTTTCGCTGTAAAAATTGATATAGCTCACTACACATAACGTACTCGTTTCATCGGTTACATGTATGTTAAACAATTGGGATACTGGTGATCAAAGCAGTCTTTCTCTTTCTCTAAGCAACTTCTGTATTTAAAGGAGAACTCCGGCAATTTTTCATTATCCACCAATTTCAATAAAACTTTCAGCATATGTTCTCTTCAGTACCCTGATGATATATGCCAAATTATACAACCATGAGTGACTTAGTTCTTAAGAAAACGAATTTAAAAGTTGGTAGCCGATTCTGGAATCACGCCGGTAAACTCGGGCCACCCTGTGTAGGTGACGTAACGTGTCTACTCTTTTCCAACCCCGCCACCCCGCCATGCCCAGCAGACGAATACAGCGCGTGCTTTCGTCTACGACACGACTACGAGGCGAGCACAATTCGGTTTTGTTAGCTGCATGGCGTGTTAGTCGTCGTTGACGCACAACACTGAGCAACGAGGAGATCTGATGTGAGGTATGTCAGCTACTTCACGCACTGGCGGGTCGAAATCAAAAGGCGATGCTTCCGCGCTCAGATAGTAGCTGTAAACATCGCTGAACTCGTCACTGGTAAGTTCAGACGGGCTGACACAGCTTGATTTCGCGTCGGATGACATTGCCAGCTTCCTTTTCGCGAGATAAAAGAAGCACTTGTGCTATGTTTACACCCTGGCCAGCCGTGGCGGCGTGTAATGATGATAACAACTTTATTTTCCGCCAGATAAGGAGGCCTCTGCTCCCCGTCCCCGGCACACAGGCCTAGGTCACGGGGGGCCGGCACCTTCGCGGTTAAAAGCAGGCAAAGAGTTCTTGGCTCTTCGCGGCTTTAGCGTATTTCGTGACGTCATCGCATACCCAGCACGGAGCAGCTCCCTGTTTCGGTTTCGGTTTTGGTTCATTGTTTATTGCTTATTTTGAATTATTGACGAGTCTCTCAGTAAAATGAGCCAACCTATCTGTTACAGGACTCTTAATACTATTTGAAAACGGCATTATCTCAATATGGTCGAAAATGCACCGGAGTTCCCTTTAAGTACACATCATTTTCCTCACCGAGCATACCGGAGAAACCCTATTAACGCGCTTCGTGGAACGCAACAAAATTGGCCCGAAGCGAGCATTTGGCACATATATTCAACAGCTATAATTAACCCACAAGCGTTTTGCAATTGTGTACATCACCTCTAACATGGCGCTAATGATTGATGACTGACCTTCTGGTCACAAGAGAGAAGGAACGTTTATTCATATGTAGGCTTTGTATGGTTATGGTGGGTGGTGCCCTTCTTCCAGGGCACCCCTGGCTATAGAAGCTCGCCGGGCCTGGTCAGTCTGGTCACAAGTTAAGGCTATAAGGCTATTGTCTTCCCTAGATGCTTAAAATATAGGTTTATAACCCATCTATAAAGAGGCTATAGGTATACAGTTATGGCCTGAGCACGTCACCTCCGCAGCACTATTCTCGTCTAGATTATCGATTAAACTTAAAAGCTTGACAGTCGTTCTCTGTGTAGCTTCTCTGAACACGCCGCTCTCCCGTAACCACTACGGTGTAAATTATAAGTACAGTCGAAGCTTGGAGGACGCTTAAGCTTCGAATTCAAGAGTGGAACCGCGATAGAGTAATCGTGCTCCGTTCACATCGCCTTCTTAATCGCTGGCCTGACTTCGCTTCTCTGGGGACAGCACAACCTCAACAGATGTACACATAAACGCGAGCCACAGAAATATAAAATTGGCAATTCTTTTGGATGAAGCGACGAAGATGGAATGGTTCAATTTCTGGTTCCTCTAACAATCGACATAATCTTGTTAACTTCCTGCTACGTCCCACTTTTCCCTGGTTTTCTCGAGTGATAAAAGTTCGGCGTACTTCATGCACACGCACTTTCACCAAAAAACTTTTAGATAATTATCGTGGGTAGAATTGCCAAGAAGTAATTAACAATGTCGGCATTGCGCTGGGACGCATGTCATGTGCGGAGCGGACGTGACAAGTTAATTGAGCACACTACGTGCACTACATGCGTGTTCAAAAAAGGCGAATCAATTTTTTTTTGCCTCTCTGATTGGCCCTTGTTTTACCTCTTCAGTCAATGTCCTGGTATGACAGATCAATGAAAGGAAAGTAACCGCTCAAGCCGTTATGCGGAAAAATGGTCCCTGTTTTTCTTTATGTAATAGCATTTAACGAGCTGTTTACGCAGCCGGCCGCAAAAAAAAAAAAAAAGAAAAAAAAAAGAACATCCACGCTGAGAATTTCATCAGCAGTATTTTCTCAGCCACCAGAAAGAAAAAAAGTTATCCCAGACCAAGAGACTCAGCGAGTCATTAAGTGGTGAAAGAAAATAAAACAAAGGCTTCCGCAGCAATGTACCCTTTCTACTAGCAGATGAATTAGCGAAAATAAAGGGCTATGGAGGGGCGAAGTCGCCTAAGGTTTGCGGTTGGCGTCGTATTAATAGGCAGGAAATAGCAGTAGCAGGGAGGGCAATGGGACGACAGATTAATAATGGAAATACCGTATTTCGAGCTCTAACACGCCTTTGGGTCTGGAAATTGCATCACTCTTTGCTGGCACTTTTTTGGCTAGGCAGTAAGCATGCTGGGCACGCAACGCCCGTGCGCTTTGCTGCTGGCCCTGCTATGCATTTCTTCAGGACCATGGATGCTTTTCCACCAATACGCGCGAGCGTACGACCCGTGCGGTGAGTATTTCTTGCATCACGCAGTTTCATATGTAAGCACATTCCTTCTTTTCACGGATTTCCCTTGTTGGGGTGTCGTCGTAATATGTTGCTAGTACTGCACGCAACTGGCCGAAAAAGAAGTACAAGGGAACGCACATCTGTTCTACCTAATGAAACGATGAACGACACAAAACGAGCATATATTTCCGCTTTATAGGCACCTCTGATGTACACAAATTGTTTTATGGAACTCGTAAACACTTTTTATATTTTCCGTAATGTATGCCCGCCGTTCTGTAACGGCTGTGGCACTGAGCTGCTGAGCAAGAGGTCACGGATTTGATTCCCGCCCACGGCGACCGCATGTATTCATGGAAAGAACGGAGGGAGGGGGGAGGGGTTAGGACAACTGCTAAAGCGCTTGTGGACTTACATTTAAGTTCATGTTGATAAACACGGCCGTCAAAATTTACCCAAAGTCCCCCCACTATCGGTGTGCCTCAATAATATCGTCGTTTCGGCACGTGCAATTTTCAGATTTTTTTTTTTCATCTTTAAGTTGTCCTGCTGATTCAATTTAAAAGTATCATTGCATATAGCCACCTTCCGACCGGTAGTTCGTCTTAGAACTTCTTCGCAAAGGTCGTGCCGTGCGGTGAATTAAGAATAGCCGGTGGGGGGGTAATAGCGTTCTGTTCACACATCTGCCGCAGTTTACCCGGGAGCCCACCTCGAAGCAATGTTCCGCTGCGGCATGAATTCTCTGCCGGATGAGGTAAGCCAGCCTCGGTTCGCGTTCTTGCAGCTTTCATACACGTCACACTCGCTCACGCGGCCATAAACTTATTAAATCACGTTACTATACGCTTGTAGCGAGAGAGACGAGACGTGAGAGGACGTGACGGCGGCCGACGTGGCCGTGCCGATCTCGCCACTTTATTAGGAACTGCCGAAGCGGAGCGGCGGCGGCTGCAGACAGACAGACAGAAAAACTTTATTGGCAAGTGTGTTTGGACCCCCCCGGGGTCCCTGGACCACTGCGCGGTCCCACGCCACGTCTACACGGCCATGCCCCTCGCCGCGATGACATCGGCAGCCCGAGTCACCGCAGCAAGCTGCAACGCCGCGTCCTCAGACGAGAGCAGGACCTCCCAGGCGTTCCAAACCACCAGGGCCGTGAGCTCGTTCTCGACTAGCTCGAGCCTCGAGCTCTGCATGAGTTGCGCGAGAAGCGCGGCGCGGTGGCTAGGAAATGATTATGATGAAGGGCGATGATAACGCTACATACTCATTGGCTTTTTAATGAAAAAAATAATCAACCAACTTCGCTTCGCGGACACCGACGAAACAGCGAAGCTCGCAGCCTTGCCTTCGTCAGGCTAACGCATTTCTATGTTTCGTAAGTCTTTGAGATATGTTGCATCACTGCTCTTCATTAAATACTCTTGGTTAAGCTTTGAGGTGGTCGTATAGCCACCACGTTTCATAACAACAAAGTATCACGTGACAGTGGTGTGACTATATGGTAACGCGCAAGCCATTTGTTGGGCTAACTGTCGCCTTCATCCTTTGTAGTGGAAGTTGTGTGTAGTGAAAGTTACCCAATTTCTGTGGCAAATACGCGTTTATGACGATGATAGTTTTCTGATAGGCCGCACCGATTTCTGTGGCGCGTCTGTGGCGCATACCCGTTTATGATGCCCACAAGCGTTACCACGGATCCCGGCCGTGAAAGGCTCGACCAAGAATAGCTTCGCTGTTAGAAAAAGATCAAGATAGGTTTATATAGGCTTGACTGATACATCAATCTCGGTGGGTAATGCTGCGTTCGTTGTGTGGACTCTGTTGTGTGGAGCTGTGCATATCAGCTGCGCTGATACTCTATAATTAACAGCGGTACAGTGTACGCAAGATATCGAATATCTCGGGAATCGTAACATGGCAGTAATCTCAAAACAAATATAACAAAACGTCGAATTGGTCATTTTGACTATCCGTTTCAGATATTGTGTACATTTTGATCTGAGCAAGCGATTTGCTAAACGATTTGCTAAAGAGCTTCGTTGCTAAATCAAGTGAGAAGACAATTTCTAGGATCGGATGGAATTTGAACCCGGGCCCTCTGCGTGGCATTCGAGTATTCTACCACAGAGCCTAGCTGTTGCTTGAAACTCCTTCACAAAATTATTTTATACGGACGTCATGTCGGGCAAGGAATCGTGTGAACACATCTAATATAGCGTGGTAGAAGAGCAAAATAGGAACCAGGCGTCACACAATGCGAATTGCGCAACGGGTGGGTAGTTTAAAGCATCCAACCTTTTACAAAGAGCTCAGGCACAATTCTTCATAGTCATCAGTCACACCACAAAGTGCAGATAATGCCTTACAAATGTGTAGCGGTTAGCATGGTTCTCCGGCGAATGACGAAAAATGACATGATGGGCGCTTCCCTACTTCGTGAAGATTACGATAATTTATTGGCGTAGTGGGTACCTTCCATGTGCACTTGTGTTACTTTCCCCAAGAGAGCTTACGACGGGCTCTAGAAAGGCCGCTCTTCTAGTTTTCGCTGTGACTATTCTGCGTGCTCCGAGCAGGCCTGGCGATTTTTTTTTACGGTCGCGTGCTAATTCGGCAACTTAAGCAGGCAGATAGTAGAGTAATTTACACAACTGTAACCTCCTCACAAACAAACAAACAAACAAACAAACAAACAAACAAACAAACAAACAAACAAACACCCGCGACCCCAATCCACAATGGAGATTTAAATATGAAAACTTCTAAAAATAAAATTGAACATATTCGATTAGATATTCAGATTTTGTGTATAAATTGGATTCGATATTCGTCTCGAATGATACTCTTTGGCATTCTCACACCCCTTACATTGAGACACGAATATCTACTCTTAGAAAACTGTTTATTTTTTTATTTTTTATTTTTTTATTTTTTTTACCTGAGTTCGCAATGCAACGGTATCTATAAGCGACGTGATATCGAAAAACAATATTTCATCGCTTCCTCATTTCTGTTTTTTTCCCTAGGTAAAAGCTCAGATAAACGCCATTGTCACACGCATTCCGGGCCTACAGCTTCGTGAAGTCGTCGATCTGATGTGCAAGGCAAACCGGCAGTCGGGGACTGTCATGGTATACGCGCAGATTTCTGACGCACTTCACACTTCGGAGCGAGAACAAAACTACAAGAATTAGCACATAGTCAGTGCACTAGCTGTGTCGGGCAACCGAGGTATGGCGGGAAAGGGTACACATAAAACTAACTTGGTGAAAATTCGGTGAGTTGGTCGACCCTTGAGAATCGTTATTAGAAGTGAGCTGCTCGCGAAGCTCTACAAATAGCGTTGTTTTTTAGTGCACGGCACGAGCACCAAGTGACAATCTTGTTTCTCTTCAAAGCACTTCCGGTCCAGCGCTTACTTCCGGTTTCTCTATTATTCAGAAAAAATAGGGGTCTTGCAAAAAAATAAAACTGGTACGAAATCGATGGTCCTGGTTCAAGTGAAGAGTTATACCGGTGACACACGGATACTTTTCATCACGATCGTACCTGATCCCTATCGAATTTCACGATCGCGATTGGCTCCCTTACGCAAGCTGCAGAAAGGAGCCAATCACTGTTGAGAAATTTTGTCCCCATCGGTCTCCATCGCAATCAGCAGTGCACCGTGTGACACCGGTATTATATTTGGATACATTCGATATCAAACATATGTATACTCAAGATAAGGACCAAGTAAGTGTCAGGATAATTAATGAAAATTAATTGAATGAGTTTATTCAAAGAACAGACGGTTTTCTTGTGAGCAGCTGGGATCGCTGCGACACCTGGCGGAGCACGTCTCAACCACGTGCATTGTTTCTGCATGGCCTCCGAGATCCCATTCGGCAGCGCGACGAGACACAAAGGTAACCCAAAGTTCGTACCATTGCACAAGAACGCCGACGTACCAGACACCTAAAGCAGGATCAGGGTCGCCTCCATATTTTTTAGGCTACATTAGGTTATGACACCAGAGTTATCGTTCTTGTATATGTGCGCATAAAGAAACACCATTCTAAGAGAACCCTTTTGAGTGTCTCCGACGGATATCCAGAGACTCAAAAGAATTACGGCTAGAAAGAAAGTAAGTAGTAATCTGTGCAATCGTATCTGTAATCCCGCCGTATTTTTTGCATTTCAGTACGATGAATTTATCAGCGAACTTAAGGTGAGTAAATGTAAACAAACCTTTCTTGCTTGTGATCCCCGTTCCACTTAATTTCCCATCCCGCACACGGCTCCCCACGTATTTCATTCGCAGGAAGAAGACCAAAAGCCAACCAACGATGCCGTGAGGGGCTGCCTCGCGGGAGTCAACAAAGAATTCGGCTTCGCGTAGGAACTTGGATAGAACGTGATATAGATACGGCTAACCGGTGCCTCACATTTCGTATTTCATATACGAACAGTGAGCCTTTTCGCAGAAAAATAAATAACTAAAAATCGTCTCACGCGAGGTTTGTGCATAGTTTTCCCGACACTCTGCCTAATTTCTTCACTGTGTTTTCTCAAGTCGGGCGACAGTAGAACGAAGACGCTATAGCTCACAATAAACATGTTTTTTTATGAGTTGTGTCTCCTATTTTCCCTAATTGCTTTTGTAACACCAATCATGCACAGTCTGCCAATGGTCAACATGCATACCAATAATTAATAATTTTGGGGGTTTTACGTGACGAAACTACGATATGACCATGAGGCATATTGTAGTGAAGGGCTCCGGAAATTTCGACCAATTGGTGTCCTTTAAAGGGGCCCTGCGACGTTTTTTCGTCAACATTCTGCAGCGCTGGAGTGTGTGTAGTGCTGAATACTAAGATGAACGCAACAAGAATTATTGAAATTGGTGCATGGTAACGGAAGTTTTTAGTCTTCAAACTTCAAAACCCCAGCAGTTGATAAGAAAAAAACGTTCCCTTTCGCATTTCACTCTTCCACCGGCGTCAAAGGCCGGTTCCAATCACCGCGCGCCTCTTACAGAGACATACCGGAAGACTCGCCTCGTGGTGGCAGTTGTGCAGCGCAGCTAGCGTCGTTTTGGAATTGTTTTCAAGATTTCATATTTAAAACAGAAATCCTTTCGTATCTTAGGAAGTATAAGAAATGCTTTTATAATTTTTATCGCACAATAGTGTGGAGTAGCTGGGACTTTATGAATATTACATGCGACTTGTCGCGTCAAACCAATCAAAACGCCCGGCCAATGTCGTCTCTCGCACGTGATAAAACGTCACTTTCGATCACAAAAATAGCCGTTGTGTCACTCTAGTCCGAAAATATTGTGGTTTCTCCGCTAAAATAAAATTATACCAGCTTTGTTTTTCCAGTTGCCACTTGCGCGACGATATCGGTGCATACCACAGCCCCAGAGGGAGCGATGAAAACGACATGCTTAACTTGTGTCGCAGGGCCCCTTGAACGTTAAGTGCACCGACATCCTTCCACTACAGGCTGTGCAGCATTTCGCATCCATCGAATTGCGACCTCCGCGGCCGAGATCGAACCCATACTGCAAAAAGTATATAACATTTTACGAGCGTATTGTACGTAAAAAAACTGAAGGCATTTACGTTTTCTAGGACACGGCCGGGACGTCCGTAGCTTTCTTGTGCACTGCGCGGCACGAAACGGCTCCATAAAGTGAATGCCCTGACTCATATAGGCGTGCGCCGGATTCCCCATCGGGGGAAGTAAACGTACACAAAACCTTTCCAGGTCGTTCAATGCATGTGCAATCTGTGCAGTGTTCTGAAAATTAATTTTGATGCCTGCATTGCATGGAGAGATGTTCTCTGTTCATCTAATATAGAACTGTTGTGAATAGAAGGCGTAAAGTACATCTACTGTAGTGTTCTCATTTCAGAGTCCCGCATTGGAAGCGGACGCTAAACCGCAGCGGTGGCTACATGGTTGAGCGTCCGCTTCCAATGCGGGAGGTACCAGGTTCGATTCCCGGTGCCGACCGGAAACCCACCGGTTTTTCCTAATGGCAAGAGGAGTACACCGACTAGGCGCTCGGTTGTTCATGGGTACTCATCTCTAAAGGTGGCCCCATAAGGCTCTTCAAAGGCCCTTGGGCGCACCTTAATCCATCACAGCCTTGGTGAAATAGTTGACCATCCGCCGCTGCTGTTGGGGAGGCAGAGAATTGCGGTCGCCAGGTGCCTACCGGTGAAATAAGCACACGCGCACTTCCGGCGTGGTGCTTGGCAACACGAAGTATAGATAGTCGCTTGGTAGCGCACCCACTCTGTGCGAAATTGGCCGCATGGGACCGCCAGACCTAAAAATAAGTCATCCACTTTTTTTTTTTTGAATGACTTAGTTATGTGGTAAATATATCATTATATCACAATTCATAACTACACTGCGGTTTCTATTTTACTTTTTTATGTATCTCATTATCGATACTTATGCATAATATGAACTCTTCGCTCTAATTTCATGAAAATTAATGGAAGTTTTATAGAAAGAGGACGGAATGTCTCGTAAGAAAATGGTTTCTCTGTGAGTAGTTAACGGCAGCTTTGTTTATAAAAAACAATAGCTTTCGTACTTCGTTAATGGAACGTATGTGAGCAGAAAGCGCAATGTTTCGTGGTAGTTATGCGGTATCTCCATAATTTTACTGGATCTTCGTCTTATTAGTACGGAAAGACTTTCGGCAACGCGTTGCCAGCAGGTTTTTCCGAGAACAGATGCCTTTTTTTTTCTTTGCGGTGTAAAGCATTATGTGCACTTTGTCGATCCTGTGGCTGACGACGATGAATAATTACGGCTGAGCTTTTTGTAATGGGTTGTAAACGTTAAACGACCCACTAGTTACGCAAATCGCTTTGTGTGACGCCCGGTCGTTATTTTACTCGTCTGTCTACCATCGCACATATTAGCGCGATTCCTTTCCCGACATGAAGCATGTATAGGGTGTTTTTGAGAAGTACATAGTTTCATATACCGGCGTGGCTCTGTGGTGGAATACTCGGCTGCCACTCAGAGGGTCAAGGTTCGAATCCCGTTTTATCCTGGGTGTTCTCTTTTTTTTTCTTCTTATTTCGCGCGATAGCGGTTACAAACACCGGTGGCGGCGGTGGCGAACACCTACGGCACTAAAAGCGGCTGCTGTTAAGACCTCATAACATATTTCGCCATAAAAAGCGCTCAACACACATTGTTAAAGTTTGAACGCACGGTTCTCAAACGTGGGCTGTTTTTCCCATGTCATGATTCACAAAGTTGCCCGTCAGTTTCTACGGACTCAATTCACGTGGACGTCGTGTCATGCTTACCGACGTCATCGTCTAAACCCGAGCTATTTCTGCTTTAGTTTGCTTTCGCGCAGTAAATGACAAAGATTGCCATGTATATTTTGTTGTTTTTGTTGTTCTATATACAGACGGGCGAAATTTGACCCGTAAGTTTTGACTATGCGCGATACTTCATTCTAAGAGACGACAAAAAAGCATTCTCTTTTGTCGCTGCTGTTTGTTTCTTCATACTTCGCGCACGCTTGTTCTGACGACAGCGACGTGCGGCTCCTGTAAGTATACGGCATTGTAGTAAGGAGAATATGTACGACTACCAGCCTCGTCCTCTGTGCTCTCACAACCGTCTCTGTGCTCTCACAACCGTCTCTGTGCTCTCACAACACAGGAAATTTGAAAGCAATCCTTACCAAAAGCCGTAAGTACTTTGTTTAGAACAGTAAACATAGCGCGCGCTAGAAGAAGAGAAAAACGAGGAGCGGCGCGTGGCACGAGGATCTTGGCTTGTTTTCGCTGGAATAAACGGCAGTGTTGAGACGCGCTGCTCCATCTCTTCAGGCGTATTGTCCTTAAAAACCGGTTCGTCTAAAAAGAAGTCTTCGGATTTTACATACTTTTCATGGGCGAATAAAAACTCCTTATGAGTATACTTTCTCAGTAATCATGAAAAAAAAACAAACAATAACTAACAAACCGCCATAAATTTGCGTACGTGTTTACGCCTCCAGGGTCACTAATTTATGCGAACCGTGTAACTATTCGTGGTGCAACCTACGCAGATTGTGTGACATTATGTGTAGAAAAAGAGAGATCAAGAGTTGAAAGGGCGGTGCGGTAGCGCACAACCTGCGGTATTCTCATAAACATGCAAGTCGAACATGCATTCAACAGCGAGGGCGTAGCCAAAATTTTTTTTTCGGCAGGTGATTGAGGGGTTCATACATACCCCTCCGCCCCTTCCGGCAACGCCAGTGTTTAACCACAAAGGTTGTGACCAATCCACTCGCACGACATCGGTAACTTTCATTGTAACATTTTCATTCGAACTCAAAACGTTTTCATGATAAGCAAGATTACGTAACCTTCAGCTCGTACTAATAAAACTGAAATTCTCATAATCTACCCGTACTACATCTTTCCGTTAGCAAGATAACAGACCCAGCTAAGACGTGCGACTAACAGTCACTCGTTCTGACACTCCAGGGACCTCGAGGAGATACTCTGGTAAGCACACGATGCATAGAAGCTGCGCATGTACCGTGTTATGAATCGAACAACACTACTTTTAATTTATATATGCGCTCAAAGTTTGCTATACTGTTCGCTCATTGCAGCTACCAGGATGAAGAGTCTGACTTGGACAAGTGCAATGGAAATACGACCGCATGAGAGAGTTTGTGCCCCGAATCGCTGAGAGTGTGCCTGCGTTATTCCATTCTACTTGTTTGTGTGTGTGCGTCCTTTTTCTGCACATCACTCAGTTTACAAAACCACATCATTAACAGGATTCACCAAGCCAGTAGTGACCATTGTGACCTATTGTTACCAGCTCTCCCAGGCTATCTCCATCATAAGCCGAACCCCACCACCGTCCCAACTGTTTCCTAGTTCCTCTTTCTTTTATGCTTGTTTGTCACTTCTCATACTTCTTTACCGTTCATCACAAGTTTCGATAACAGTCTCCATTGGCTGCGCCGTCAGTTACGTCGTTCACTGCGTCGCACCCTAGCGCGCGCGCCATTGGCAGCGCCGTTAGTGACGCCATTAGTGACGGCCGGGATCCCGGCCGTTAGTGACGGCCGGGATCGAACCCGCGACCTGCGGGTCAGCAGCCGAGCACCGTAGCCACTGTTCCACCGAGGCGGACGAACATACCGGAGAAAACCTATTAAAGCGTTTCGTGGAACGCAACAAAATTGGCCCGAAGCGAGCATTTTGCACGTATTTGCAACAACTATATAATTAAACGAGAAACATTTTACCTTTGGGTACATCACATCTAACATCGCGCTACTGGCTGATGACAGATCTCAGGACGTGGCTGACCTGCTGGTCACCAGTTAAAGCGATTGTCTTCCCTAGAGGCTAAAAATTGTTTATAACCCCTCTATAAAGAGGCTACAGGTTTACAATCTGAGCGCGTCGCCTCCGCAGTATTATTCTCTTATTGATTATCGATTGAACGTGGAAGCTCGTCAGTCGTTCTCTGTGTAGCTTCTCCGAACACACTGCTCTCCCGTAACCATTGCGATGTAAATTATAAGTACAGTCGAAGCTTGCAGGACGCTTAAGCTTCGCATTCAAGAGTGGAACCGCGATAGAGTAATCATGCTCCGTTCACATCGCCTTCTTAATCGCTGGCCTGACTTCGCTTCTCTGGGGACAGCACAACCTCAACAGATGTACACATAAACGCGAGCCGCAGAAATAGAAAATTGGCAATTTTTTTGCAGGAAGCGACGAAGATGAATGGTTAATTTCTGGTTACTCTAACAGTCGACATAATCTTGTAACGTTCTGCTACGTCCCACATTTTCCTGGTTTTCTCGAGTGATAAAAGTTCGGCGTACTTCATGCACGCGCACTTTCATCAAGAAACGTTTAGAGAATTATCGTGGGTAGAATTGCCAAAAAGTAATTAACAATGTCGGCATTGCGCTGGGACGCATGTCATGTGCGGAGCGGACGTGACAAGTTAATGAGCACACTACGTGCACTACATGCGTGTTCAAAAAAGGCGAATCAACGTTTTTTTTTTTTGCCTCCCTTATTGGTCCTTGTTTTACCTCTTCAGTCAATGTCCTGGCATGACAGATCAACGAAAGGAAAGTAACCGCTCAAGCCGTTATGCGGAGAAAATGGCCTTTTTTTTTTATGTAATAGCATTAACGAGCTGTTTACGCAGCCGGTCGCAAGAAAAAAAAAGAACATCCACGCTGACAATTTCATCAGCAGTATTTTTTCAGCCACCAGATAGAAAAAAGTTATCCCAGAGCTAGAGACTCAGCGAGTCATTAATGGTTAAACAAAATAAAAGCACGGCTTCCGCTCCAACGTATCCTTGCCACTTACAGATGAACAAGCAAAATAAATGGCTATGGAGGGCTGATGTCATCTAAGCTTTGCGGTTGCTGTCGTATTAAAAGGCAGAAAATAGCTGTAGTGGTCGTGCCAGGGAGGGCATTGCGTTGGCAGATTAATTAGTGAAAGACATAACGAGAAAGAAAAGAAAGGGCACACCGTATTTCGCACTTAACACGCCTGAGGGCCTGATAATAGTGTCGCTCTTTGCTGGCACTTTTTGGCGAGGCGGTAAGCATGCTGGGCACGCAACGCCCATGCGCTTTGCTGCTGGCTCTGCTATGCATTTCTTCAGGACCGTGGAGGCTTTTTCACCAATACGCGCGAGCCTACGACCCGTGTGGTGAGTCTTTTTTGCATCATGCAGTTCATATGTAAGAAAATTCCTACTTTTCACGGATTTCCCTTGTTGGGGTATCGTCGTAATATGTTTCTAGTACTGAACGCAACTGGCCGAAAAAGAAGTACAAGGGAGCGCACATCTGTTCTGCCTAATGAAACCATAGATGTATATACAGAACACGTGCACATATTTCAGCCTTTTAGGCACCTCTGATGTACAGTACCATATACTTATGGATTTAAACGCGACATCGCATTTTTTTCGGTGTAACGACTGGTATGCGCAGTTGCTCGAGATAAGCACGTCATGTCGTGACGAATTTAATCTCTAAATATAATGTTGGCTATGATCTACGCGTTCGAGTCGAAATTACGCCGATATATCCCGAACTGTAGACGGTGGAAACGAAAGTATGCGCGTTACTTAGTCCTAAATTGTCCCGTCTCAATCCCTGAGAACTGTACAGAAACTTTTTAATAGAACTCGTAGTCACTTTTTAACGCGATAACGTTAAAGAGCTCGTTTCGCAGAAATTCCGGCGTCGGCGTCGGTGTCAGCGTTGGCGTCGTTGGTTTGGAGCGAAAAATCATCTTGTCCGTGACCGAAAAATCGAGAAAGATGCAAATAAAATAAATAATAAAAATTTTCGGGTCCGAGTGAGGCTCGAACCCAGGCCGTCTGTGTGGCAAGCAGGCGTTCTACCACAGAGCCACGATATTTGCTGAAGCGGAATTGGAAAAAGACACAAGATGAATGTCATGTAGTGGAAGGAGTCTCCTTAGGGCATCATACATTGCGTGGCAGTAGCGTAGAATCACGCCAGGCGTCAAAACATGTGGATTGAGCAACGTGTGAGTGTTTTAAAGGTCCACCCATTACAAAGCCCTCAGACACATTTAATCATCATCAGCAGCAGAACCATCAACAAAGTGATCGGCTGTGTAGGTTCGCGTTTTGCCCCACGGACGCGCAGTGGGCCCTTCGCTGATTCTCAGAAAAAATTATTATGGCATAGTGCGCATTTAACAACTGTGCTGGCAGTAGACATTCAATGGTACTTGGAAACGGCCAATGTTACGGGCACAGTCGTTCGTTTCCTTACGGCACGGTTGAGGCGTGCACCGAGAACCGAAGCAGGCAGTTTAGAAGGCGACGCACAAGAGGCCCCATTACACTATCGCGATGTACTCTTGAAGGCGAAGCTCAAGCGTCCTCCTGATTTTTTTTTATATTTTTCGTTATGTATACCCGCCGTGCTTAACGGCTGTTGCACTGAGCTGCAAAGCAAGAGGTCACGGGTTTGATTCTCGACCACGGCGACCGCATATATACGGAGAAGGACGTGTAGGGGGTACAACTGCTAAAGCACCCGTGCACTTAGATTTAAGTTCATGTTAAGAAACCCGGTAGACAAAATTTACCTGAAGTCCCCCCAAAATCGGTGTGCCTCATTCGTATACACCGTGGCGTCGGCACGCGAAATTCTAGAATAAAAAAAATCTTTAAAGTCGCTCTGTTCATTGAACCTTAAAGTATCATTACACACAGCCACTTTCAGCATGATAGCAGGACTTCGAACTCCCTCATAAATAGTCACACAGTGCGGTGAATTAACAATAGCCGGTGTGTGGTGATTGCGTCCTGTTCACATATCTTCCGCAGTTTACCCGGGAGCCCACCTCGAAGCAATGTTCCGCTGCGCAATGAAGTTGTTGCCGGACGATGTAAGCCATCCTCTGTTCGTGTTCTTGCAGCTTTTACACATGTAACACTCCCTTACACGCCTCCAAAAACTTATTAAATCATGCTGCGCTACTATCATTTGCATTATTCCAGTGAAAAAGAAAAAAGATTGACATAGCTGTCTATCGGCTTGACTGTTACATAAATATGGGGAGGTTATGTTGCGTTTCCTGCGTGAACTGTTATGCTATGCTATGCCATCCTATGATACGCAGTGGAAGTCATATCAGCATAGCATAGCATAGCATAGCATAGCATAGCATAACAGTCCACGAGCAATGGAAAGTGGACTATGCTCTTGGCAGAACCGATCAAAATGGGTGGTTAATTTCTGTTTGCTCGAGCAATAGTCATCTTCTTGTATTGTAATGTTATGTCCTACTTTTTTCATAGTTCTCCATATGGATAATTGTTTGGTACTTCACGTAGACGCACTTTCACCTCAAAAACATTTTAGCAGGCTATCGTGGATAGAATTGGCGAAAGTAATTAAAAAAATGTCGGCACTGTGCCGTTGCGCATGTGATGTGCAGTGTGGACGTCACAAGTTAATGAAATCACTTCGTGCTATACATATGGGTTCTAAAAGGCGAATAAGATTTTTTACCCTTCTGATTCGTCCTAGCTGTTTTAACTGACAAGTTAATGAGCCCACTTCGTGCGTTACATGCATGTTTAGAAAGGCGAATCATTTTTTTCCCTGTATGATTCGCCTTAACTTTAGCTGTTCAGTCATTTCCCCGGCATGACTGGTCAACGAAACAACAGCAAGCGCTCAAGCTATTATACGAGAAAATGCTCTTGTTTTATGTAATAGCATTAACGAGCTGTTTACCTAGCCGGCCGCACAAGGGAGAAAAAAATACGTCTATGCTCACAATTTCATGAGCAGTACTTTTTTTAGCCACGGGAAAGAAATGTTATCCCAGGGCAACGGACTTCAGCAAGTCATTAATGTTGAAAAACAAATGAATAAGGCACGGTTTCCTATGCAGTGTCCTCTTACCATTTTCAGGTGAGCAAGCAAAAATAAAGGGCTTCGAAGGGGCGAAATCACATGCACGAGGCCCCACAATCGCGCCTTATATCTCGCTCGCACGGTGCTGTTGGTTGGCCGGCTAGGCGGAGCGGGGCAGTGCTGCCGTCTGGGAGCGGTGAGGTTGAACTGCGTCATGACACTAACAAGCGCCGATAGGGAGCTATTCGGCGACGACGTAGTTAGGCGTCTCAATGCTGGCGAGGAACGCTGGCTGCTCAAGCATAGAGGAGTCGCCCTAGACGCAGTTACGTTCTTTGGCATTCGCTTCGTGTTATTGTGTGTCGGATCGTTGTCGGAGTAGTGCAGCTTCTACATGCACCAACAGTGTGTCTCGGCTGCCTACTGCTTTCAGTGCGATAGCACCGACTAAAAAAACTGCTGCAATAAACACCGCAGAAAGGCAACGATGTCGACGGGCGAATGTCGTGCCTTGGTGAAGCAAGACAGAGGCCAGCGGGACGTGGAACGCCTTCGCGCGTTCACGGCTCAAGCTACTAAGCTCTGCCTTCTGTGTTGCTGAAACGCAGTGTGGTAGATATATGTATGAGCACAGGCGTAGGTTAGCCTATTACTCGGGAGTGGACACCATGCAGTTTCTCTCCTTAATTGACGCTTTGAAGGAGTGCATATCGAGTACCCTGCAGTGTTTATTATGTGCTTGTTGATGCCATCTTTACGCGGGATTCACGATATGGTGTGTCCACTTATATGTTAACAACTTCCGCTATCACAAAAGTTATATCATGACATTGGGCGTTATGGTCATCGGGGATGTGGATGTGCCACTAAGCGTCAACGTCGGTGCATGCACGTGAAACGGTGCTATAGCGGCCAAACACCAATACACATTGTACAAGCCTCTCATATATCAATGCACAATAAACAATCAACTACTTCTGTGAAGACACGTTTCACTTTCGCGTTATACCGATTCGTATGACGGAGGGACTAGATATGTTTTTGTTTGTTTGTTTGTTTGTCTGCCGTGTCCGTTTAATTAAATTTGCTCTATCTACCAAAGCAGCACTCTCTTATGCAGCCTGATATATAAAAACAATAATCTTTCATGGTTTCCTCGTTTCTGTTCTTTCACCTATAGGTAAAAACGGAGGTAAACGCCATTATAACACGCATTCCAGGCCTAGAGCTTCGTGAAGTCGTCGATCTCATGTGCAAGGCCAACCGGCAATCGGGAACTGTCATGGTAAACGCAGATTTATGGCCCCCCTTCGCAATTTGGAGCAAAATAAATTAATAATTAGAGGATAGTCAGGGCACTAGCTATGTTGGGTAACCGAACGAATACCAAGGCAATGGAGACGTAAGGAGGAGGAGTTGGTAAGGCGGGAGAGGTTACGAAGAAAATTAACTGGAATTGTGCGTGTGTGTGTGTGAGAGAGAGAGAGAGGGGGAATGAAACTTATTTCCTAGACAAGGCTGTTAGCAGCAGAAGGTAGGAGACTGCCCGAGTGCAAGTAACCGTGAGCTTATTTTGAGCTTGTAGCCTAGCCCTGTTCACTAGCTGTAGCTGGTTCTCAGGATTTGGGCTTCTCAGCTGTGCCGCCCACCGGTCCTCTATAGGTGATTGGATAGGCGTTGTTTGTGGATTATTCTTATATTCCCAGACCACGTGGTAGAGTGCGTTCGGCAACCTGCAAAATTTGCACTCTCTACCATATCTTCCAGGATGCATCGCATGTAGCAGAGTGCCGCGAAGGCAATTAATTGCCCGATTGAAGTAAATTCAAAATTAAAATGATTTCCGAATTAGGTAAGCTTAGTCGGCGCTTGACAGTGCTTATCGGAAGTGCGCTGTATGCGAAGCCCTACAAATAGCGTTGAGTTTTTTAGGCTACATTTAATAGTGACATTATATGGAATGATTATGACATTATTAGGCCAATATTGGTCTTGTATATGTACGCCTGAAGAAACACTCTTCTAAGATAACTTCTCAAGTGTCACGGATGCATATCCACAAAGATAAAAGAATTACGGCAACAAAGAAAATGAGGAATAGTCAGTACTGCAATCGTATCTGCAATAACGCCGTATTGTTTTAATTTCAGTATGAAGAATTTATCAGCGAACTTAAGGTGAGTAAACGCAGCATAGCTTTTAAATGCGAATGCATTTCTTAGTCGGGCTATGTCAGGCATCCGGCGTTGTCCGCGGCGGCGTCCGCGCGCCGGCAGGTGTTATCTCTCCGCTCTCACTCCCTCTCCCATAGCAACAGCTGCGGGCGCGCGCTTATCCTCGCCCCTAGCAACCGGAGCATGTGGTGCGAGAGAGTGTAGGAGAGGGTAGGTGCAGTGCTTCGCCGCTCCTTCTCTCGCCGTTCGCTCTCTCTCCTCCCTGCAACCCACTCTCCCGTCCGCTCGCGCCTCACTCTCGACCGTTCGCTGGCTGGGCGCCTCTCAAGGCGATGGCAGAAGTCGGTGAAGGCGAAATCTCTCGGCGCAAGAAATGCATTCGCATTTCCTCACGATTCCCTTCGGGGAGGTGGGGGGCATTTTTTTTTGCTCTTGTTCCCCGTACCACTTCATTTTCAATCCCGTACACGGCTCCCCACATATTTCATTCGCAGGAAGAAGACCAAAAGCGAACCAACGATGCCGTAAGGGGCTGCCTCGCGGGAGTCAACAAAGAATTCGGCTTCGCGTAGGAACTTGGACAGACCGTTATTTGATACGGCTAACAGGTGCCTAAAATTTCGTACTTCATGCGAACAGTGGGACTTCTCCGCAATTAAAAATAACTAAAAATTGTCTCTCGCAAGGCTTGTGCGTAGTTTTCCCGACACTGCCTAATTTCTTCACTATGTTTTCTCAAGTCGGGCGACAATAGAACTAAGACGCTAACCCACAATAAACATGTTTTTATAACTTGTTTTTATAGCTTGTGTATCTTATTTCCCTTATTGTTTTCGTTACGCCAATCATGCACCATCTACCAGCGGTCAACATGCCTACCAATCATTAATAATTTCTGAGGTTTTACGTGCCAGAACTATGCTATGATTATGAGAGATGCCGTAGCGAAGGGCTCCGGAAATTTAGACTACCTGGTGTTCTTTAGTGTGCTGACGTCACACAATACAGCATTTAGCCTCCATCTATATAGTTGCGACCGCACCGGCCGGGACCGAACCCGCGACTTTCGGGTCAGCAAACTAGCACCGTAATTACTGTAGCGCCGTAACGACGGCGGCGGACAAAGATACATTGCAGAATACAGTGCCTGATCAACAAACACTTCCACGAGAAGAAGTCCTCGTGTTTCAAGTCGTGGCGTTTTGCACACACAGACGGGAAGCGTAACACTGATTAAAAAAGCGCTCAACACGCCAAGTTAATTTGAAAGTATGGTTATCAAACGATTTTCTATCCTCACGCACGTCGTCAAAGCTGAAAGAGGCCTTCTTTCATCAAAGTTGCTTGAGTAGCAAGACGTCTCCCATTAACGAATGTACTGAGCAACGTGCAACTGCGAGTTGTGCTCGGCTTAATTTATTCAAATTGAGTTATAATCTACTTAACATATTGCGCATTGAATAAAGAATTTATGTGCAACGTGGATCGAATAATTAACTTATCCGTGGTGCCCAACGTCGTAAAACGCCGTTGAGACTGTGAGAGAGGTACGGAGTAACCTTGGCTAGCTTGGGTTCTTCGACGTTCATGACATTGATTAAAATACATGTACGCCGCGAGATATACCTATATCCGCGCTACAGAAGCTGATTTGACGCGGTCCACTAAAAATGCTTCCTGCCAGGTTAGACAGGTTAGCTGGTGTATGATGCATTGTTCATACGGGTGGCAGCACATAAAACACGAAAAAAAAAACAAGTGAGAACGGAAAGGATAGAATGCTCTAAAGAAGGGGATTGTTCGACGGGCTCGCTTCATTGTCAGACACCAACAGAAACCAACAGACAATCAGGCAAAGGAAAGCATGGGGAACATTATTTATTGTTTTAGACTGATGCGTAATGATTATACCTAAATTAAAATATATTAAAGTGGACGAAAAAAAATCACAGCATATTCGCGGAGTGAATGATGACGCGTGGGCGAAGCTCCGGAGGTACATCATCGAAGCCGTGATGGTGGTTGGTTGCATGTGGTCAAACGATATGCATGTGAGACCATATCGCGCTGCCATGTGTTCTATGGCATCGCGATCGTCATTGTTGTCAGCGTCATCGTTATGACGCATAGTGGGTACATTCCATGTACCGACTATGCGATCGCGATCGCGATCGCATAGTGGGGATGACGATCGCTATCGCGATCGTCATCGTCATCAGCGTCATCGTTATGACGCATAGTGGGTACATTCCATGTACCCACTATGCGATCGCGATCGCGATCGCATAGTGGGGATGACGATCGCTATCGCGATCGTCATCGTCATCAGCGTCATCGTTATGACGCATAGTGGGTACATTCCATGTACCCACTATGCGATCGCATAGTGGGGATGACGATCGCTATCGCGATCGTCATCAGCAGGTGGCTACGACATACAAGGGACGCACGACCGACAGGCTAAGGAGCTTCGCCCCTAAAAGCACCCTTTCCGTCAGTGGGGTCCGAACCTACAACCTTAAAATTACGCGTACGCTGAACGCGAGACGTACCCCCAAGCATCGGACGAGTAATCCGAAGGTTGTGGGTTCAGATCCCACCGAGGGAAAAGGTAATCTGCTGGTTTCATTAAGATAGAATGCTGGATAGTCTGTTTTTGTTCTTGTTTTTGTTTGTTTGTTTGTTTTCGTGTGTACGCGCTGTCATTTGTATAAAACGTATGAGCTGGCAAGAAGGTACCGAGTGTATAGTCAGGGGCGGATCCAGCCACTCATTTTCGAAGGGGGGGGGGGCTTGAAGTAACACCGGAGAGGGGGGGGCGGGGTGATGACTTAGCATAAAAACCCCTTCATAGCATAAATACTGTTAATGTGTGCTCAAAGTGGTTCAACTCGATTTTGTCCTAATTGGTGATAGGAGGTGGACGGCAAGCACTGAAGAAACGGGGGGGGGGGGGGGGGGTGCTGACACAGGCTTTGGCGGGGGGGCGATCGCCCCTATACCGCCCCCCCTATGGATCCACCACTGTGTATAGTAGTAAAACACTTGGAATCGACGCTCCCCATCTTCACGTGTGCTCTTCGCAGCCCCATTCCAATGGTTTGTTGGTCGACTGATTGGAGTACATTCAAACTTATGCGTCTCGTTTGCAACAAGAGCACACGATGTCTACCTGCAACAGCGTTTGATCGCACCAAGTACTCACTACGAGGCTTTCATGACGTGTTCTGTACAAGGCCTGCTGCTTATTTGACCGTGCTGAAACGAACTTCACTCGTGCGGGTAATATTCCTTCATGGAACCTGAGCGTTCTTGTATGAATCAACTCCGCCGGAATTGTGTAGACAACGAAGAACACGTAGCGTGCGTGGCCGGAACTACTTAATCTCGTGGACGCGGATGTCTCAGACGTCCGGTATAGAGGTGTCATCTAAGGTCGCGCCCACGAAGGGGGGTGTGCCACAAGAAATGTGACCCATATATACTCGCGCTCGTAGCTGGATCAAACGTCGCCGTTGCAGGAAAGCCGTTGGCTCGCACAAGGTAAGAATGACGTTTCTTAAGTAAACATTGCGCGATAGCAATCGTGAGCTGAAAGTATCATATGCATTTCTTACTAGAGGCCACCATGAGAAAACTGCTGTGCTGCTACATTTTGATGTTGCTTACGGTCGAGTTGGTTCACTCTCAAGGTAAGCGCAAAACATCTACTCCCCACGAAGGTGGCACAGAAAAATTTGAATATGGAATTCATAATCAAAAGATGACAATTTTGCTTATTTTTCGCGTTCTCGTTAGCAGCATGCAGAATGTGTGCAAAATTTGTCCTGCAATGGCATCCGTTTTTATTCCGCTGTTTCTAACATTTCAAGAAAAAAAATTTTCAGTCATGGAAAAGCGATCAAATTTTGAACCCTGCTTCCAGGATGCAGTGTTACTTTGCTGTGCACTTAGTGCAACTGTATACCCGGTGAAGTTGATCACGCGTTTTGTCCACCGTCGCCACTGTAGCGCCGCGCAATTAGCAGCGAAGACTTCACTTCATGAAGATTATGCAGACTAGACATTTTACCCGTGGAACAAATGTGGGGACGTGATTCGGGCCACCAAAGCTCTGTTATGCTTACGCCAGACAAAAATTTTTTTTACATTTTTGTTAAGGCGCTATACATTACTTCAGATATCACAGTGCAGTTCACTATTCAAACTATACATGTTCTAAATCCTCTAATAGTGACACACCTGTGCGCAACGCGCGCCATCGAGTCTCGGCGAAGTTCGAGGTCGCAAAATCATTTATTTGTTTTGTTTCCAGAACCTGCAAGCTGTCTAGACCGGAGAGTCCTGCTAAACACTGGGAAGGAATACCTCAGGTCTCTCGTCGCTAAGCTAATACCAAAGTACGTCAAGGACTACATCTCCGGCCTTCCCCAAGAAGAATTCAAAAGCATGCGAGAGATACAAGACTATCCCTAGCTCTTTTTTTTTTGCTCATTGTACTTCGCGTACTCGTAGGACCATTGAAAAGCTACTTAATAAACTGATAGACTGGCAGGAAGAAAGCGAATGCGGTTGTGATTCGCGCCACGGGCCGGAGTGAGTCGTCCCTGACCAAGCTCTATGACATTGTCGCGCAACAATTACTAGCGCTTGTGCAGGTATGGTGGCGATATGTAGAGCACGGCATTGTTCACTTTAGGAACATTAAAAATTTATTAACAAATGCTTATTGGTGTCGAGTTAAGCTTCAGTTTACAACCAACACCTATACAATTTATTACAGAGAAAAAGATCGCTCTGTAGTACAAAGCTATTAACACGGAGCTCAGACGGTCACAGTCGCCAACAAGAAAAATCTTAGCGCAAACAGCAAGCGAATATACGCGAAAACAAAATGGCTACGTTCACAGCAAACAAGGCCGGCGCGCCGCAATAAATGTGCTACAAAAGCTTCACAGTAATGATTCCTCGTTTTTTCATCGATTAAAACAAATAATTGTTCGCTACATAGTTGACGCGCTATTCCGCACGTAGTCGCGTCGTAGTCGCGGTTTTCGATAGTGAGGCCGCGACAATGCGTCCAAGTGAGATCGCAACGACTTCCTCACTGTTGGCTCCTCGGGTCGCGCCCAATCTTCGTCCCAGAAAGTGCACCGTTCGGGAGACACCATCGGCGATTCCATCGAGCAGTTGAAGGCATCCGCAAACTGCGGCGTGTGCTTGAGCGGCACGTTACAGCGGAAGGTGGCCGTGGAAGACCGCTGGTCGCCAACGTTCTCGCACTGCTGGTAGCAGAATGCCACGAAGAACAGCTGCTCTTCGGTCATCCATTCGAGGCCCTTTAGCCGCTGTGCGGACGCCGTTGAGACGAATGCCCGATAAGCTGGCAATAGGCCTACGAAATCTCCCAGTGCGGCCATCTTGTTTAACGAGCCCAGGTCGGCTCCCATATCTTCCTGGTAGGACTTTTTCAGGCATTCCTGCGGGTTATCACAGTGCCATAGAGCTACAATTGTACAGACACCCTCGCGTCTGTCAAGATCACTAGTGTTCTGCCATAGCGATTATCTCAATAGCACTAGAGTGTATACCACACCAATTCTGTCAAGAGCACTAGAGTGTTCTACCACAGCAATTTTTTCAAGAGCATTGTAGTGTTCTGCAATATCAATTCTCTAAGAAAACTACTGTTCTACAATAGCAATTCTTTCAAGCGGACTAGAGTGTCCTACCCATGGAGGAAGGAATACTAAAGAGAGGCCGTGACGTCACATTCGTGAAGCCTACACATCGAAAACACCCGCATCGCCTCCTAGTGAGGAGTAGCTAAACGTTTCGCGATTGCCGTCGCGTCGTTTGCAAGCGCATGTGCGCATCGAGCAAGCCGCGCAACTTTCGCAGTCTTTTTTTTCGCCGCCCAAACGGCGCAGTCGATTCACGCATGCTGCGCCTTCTGTGTGTGTGTGTGTTTGTGTGTTTTAGGAAAGCTTCGCAATGCCCAGCTGTTGCGTATAGGCTTCGAAAGCAACGTCGAGCGGCGCCACTGCTCTTATCGCAACTGGGAATATCAACGGCGCGTTCTTTTGCAACAACACTGCCCATCCCGCTTCCGCGCACACGCAGTACTATCGGATTGCATCTGTGGTGCGTCACAGTGTAACTATTGCTGACTAGCTGTGCTCCGGGCTGAATGATGAGCATAAACTTGCCGCCGCCGATGCCAAATCCAGCGAAAAACCACCTTCTCCGGCAGTGTTTATTCCCAGTAACGCGCAGCTCGGCTGCGCGAGCGTCGCGCCCAAACTTGAGCTTTGGTTCCCTATACCCGATGCAAATCGCGTGCACTGCGGAAAGTACCAGGTTTCACTTTTCATGTATACGTACGTTTGCTTCATTGCTGATCACTGATGCATGGTATTTGCATGCGAAGGTCTCGATGGTGCGCTCTGTTAGTTCTTACTCATTGCGCCAAATCAGAACACACGTGAACTTTTGTATTTGGCGTCTGACGCGCCGCACATAACATGCGCCGAAGGAACCATATCGCGTTTTTAGAGGGTGTGACGTTCATACGGAAGGGCAATAAATTTTTGTTGTTATAGGACTACGTGGTGTATGTATTGTGCGGTGTGCGCACTCTGCGTGTTAGTAGCTGTGTGCGCACTGGAATTACAAACTTTACGTGCACGATCGCGTGCACAATACAGCGGTGTCCTCTTTACGACGTAAAGTTATGTCAAATACTAGGTTGGCATTGCACCGAATAGCTACTAAGCGAGCTCTTAAAATCGTACAGTGTCATGCTCACTCATATATACGAGCAAAGAACCGCTGATCGGCCAGTAGATTGGGAAATCGGGCTGTGAGAAGAAAAAAAACAAAACAAAAAAAAGGCCTATCGCCCAGCAGAACGCGTTAGTCACTGCCAGGTGAGTTCGAATACGATTATGCAGGGCTGAATGTTTTTTATTACTGCAAGTACCGGTACTTTCTGTATTGTTGCACAAAAACGCTCCTCGGAGAATTTCAGCATGCATCGCTCAGGCCTGCCATGCACGAACAGCGTGGTACTTGTGCTTGAAACTTTTTACTGCATGTAAACCGCAAGATACGCGCTAAGTTTATGCCGGGACTACAAATCTGCGCAGAAGCGAACCAGCGCGGAGAGCACGCCGCGTGGCGTCTGCTGTTTTGTTTGCCCCATACCGGTTTATTTGCCCCATAACTTTTACGTGACTTCCGTCACACATTTTGCAATGCATTGGGATACGATAGGGCCTCTCCTGAGTTTTCCTTCCTCCATGGTCCTACCATAAGCAAACTTGACACGTGTAGAGGCCGGAGCATGTTGGTATTCCTGTGTGATTTGCTTTTCCTCCCTCAATGGAAACAACGCCGTTTGTGCCTGCCTGTGTCGCCGTCTTTCGCTATATGCTAGTTTTACTGTATAAAGCAACGAATGAGTAACCATGCAGTTTTAACAGAGCAGACGCAACGTTGATGGTGCTTAGCTCAACACAGTGCGGCAACTACGTGTCCTTTAGGGTAGTGCCGCTCAAACTATCCAACAACGCATACATTTCTGAGTGCCTTGCCTGTCCATTCAATAGGAAGAGCTGTAAATGCCTGTACTTCGAGGCCATATGCGCCAGAAGAACACAGTGTCGACACATAAGGACTGAAGGTTCAGTTTACCTGAACGTCCGCAATAAAGATGCAGTCTATCCAATTATACGAGTGTGCAAACGTCAATGCTGCGTTATGGACTCTCACTATGTCTGTGGCTGATTTCACTAAACTTTACTTGGCTGACCTCAGCGTGATCATTCGCCAGTTTTTCCATATTCTGACCAACTTGAATACATATCTGAGCGCAAGTATTCTACGCTATTTGAAAAAAAAAAACAAAAAAAAACAAGAAACTAATAACTGGGAACACTTAAATATCAAAATTTCTTAACTGAATCAAATAAAAATATTTGAGATAAATGACCTCCCGAAAGCGAACCAAGTATTGAGCGTCTTAATTTCTGAATAATTGATCCCTGGAATAAAGCTGAAAGAGGCTCCTTTTCATGCGATACACACAGTGTCTTTAGGAACTGCATACCATGTCGGTTGAGGCGCTTGTGAACTGGACACAACAAAAACGTATCTTGCGCTCCAATGACATCCGTCTAAATTTCTCGCTGTACAGGAACCAACAACCGTTGCTGTACGTTACAGGATTCAAAAAGAAACGAATTATAATATTCAACAACTACGAAAAACCAGTTCTCTAGTCGAATGCAATGGCGAGATTTCATCATATTTGTACTCCAGAACATCCGCACATCCCTGCCTCTATACGCCGTCTTGGCTCTTAGGTATTTAAATGCCAGTCTTACTAATCGGCTGCCGAAGCCACCTCCACTGTCGTCTGTCTCCGAATATTGTTGGCCACCGGATAAGTAGACCGCCAGGAGTTCCATCAGTGCACTGGACGCGGCCGAACCCAGGGCCCCATTGTTGATGCCAGGAAGGCCCTCGGAGCCAAAGAAAGGTGGCATCAACAGCGCCGCGGGCACGGACAGCGTGTGTGCTTTCGAGCTGAACGTCACATCCGTGCTCATTGGGTACACGGTCGGACCAGACGGCAAAGTCCTATTCAGCTGGCACGCCCTAATTGTCGACGACGCTGCCGCCCAAGACAGAAGGGCATTGCCGCTGCTCACGTTCTCAGAGTACTCGTGCAGGCATTCTGGAAGTAAACGATCCATCGCTTTTAACGTTAACGCTTCCCGACACTTAGAACGCACAATAAGTACGCTATGTTTACCTTTTTGTCTGACTTTATTCAGTATGAGTGTGTTAGGTTTATCAATGTTCGGAAACTTCTGCAGTACTCTTTCATCTTCTTGGCACAGAAAAGGAGACATTCGAGCGTGCACTTACGGTTTTTTACAAACGAAAAACCGCTCGGCATCTGTGTCACGCGCGGTCTCCATTGGCTGTGCTATCAGTTACGTCGTTCTGAGCGTCGTACCCAAGCTCGCGCGCCATTGGCGCGCGAGCTTGGGTACGACGCTTGCACCAACGGCGCGCCGAAGAAGCGGCGCGGGCAGAACGTCGTCTGTGTGATGATTGCGGGAGCGCGTTCGCCGGGGCGATCGCCCGCTTTGGGCGAGAGTTTCTCCAGCGGCACTTTGGCTTCGGCTGCGACGTCTGTGACCGCATGCGGTTCGACCACAACCTGGCAACGATAATTGTGGAAGGCTTCAGTGCAGCGTCGGGTTGAACCCACTGCTAAACAACGTGGCCGCACGTTTCAGCTTCGCTGGTTAACCATTGTCTTCGTTGACTTCCTCCACCAATTTCCTGCAGCGGGCTATGATGCCCACAATGTCGATGATGCCTCACCGAATTCAACTTTTCTCGACTAAAAGACTTCTTGAGCCAGCTACTACAAAGACTGGCTAGATTTGGCTAGTACTACATATATACTTGGCAATTTTTCTGTCAGTGATGACTAATCGCGGCAATATTGACAACTGACTGATGTTGCCAAATGTTGTCTATCCGCAGTTACAACAGTAACACTGTAGTCATTCAATCTCACTCCAATCACTCAGCTATAGCGTTTTACCTTTACTTCACTACGCCTGCGATTGGCCCAGTGCAGTTTTGAAACATTCGTTATCATCTCAGGTTTTAAGGAAGTGGCTCAACACTAACTCACCGCACTTTCCATTTTGCTGCTTACCTACCCGAGAAGGGTGCTGCAGCTACGGAGATGCTGTAATGCCTTCTAGGCACACATTATTTCACTTACCAAGGTCTTGCGAGTGAGGATAGCCCAAGACTCGGATGTTTTTGGCCAGCTCCAGGTGAATGCTGACCTTCTGGCCCGTACTCATCCAGCTGCTGCCGTCGACGAAGGAAAGAGTCGAGCGCAGAATGACACTGATCATGGTTGAAGCCTCACGCGTCGCGCGACCTTCGGGCGCCACGACGCTTTCCAGGAACCGTCTAGACAGCGCGTAGCGCAGCAACCGTTCTAGCATGGTGTAGCAGTAGAAGTGCCGAAGCTCGATTGGCTCCATAACAGACGGATCGGCGATAGGCAAGATGCGCTTCAGTACCGACCACTGCACGTACCTGCGACAAGGTCGTGGATTGCGAAAGAACTTAATCGAGGCAAGCATTTCCTCAAGACCAGGAGTGTAACCAGAAATTTTTGGTGGTGAACGGGGGGCGGATTAAAACACCCTTAATGCATGTTCGTGGGTGCGTTTATATGTGTGCATATATATAGACATATGCAAAATTGAAAAAAAAATGTCTGGGGGGATGGGGGTTGGGTTGAACCCTCTATTCCCCCCCCCACCAGCCCCATCCCCCCAGGTACGTCATTGCTCAAGACGGTTGAATAGTCGGTGTGCTATTCCACCTCGTGGCTGTGCTTCTGTAGATAGACAAGGCTGGGCAAGCTGGAACAATTCGACCATTTGTGGTGCGTTCAGCTAGTATGCATGAAATGGTGCACTGCAGCTAAATGTCATGTGATATACCTATGGGACGCCTTAGCGCAAGTAAAGCTATTAAGTGATCTCCGAGGTCAGCGAATCACTAGTTGTCCATAGGGAATGAAATAACATGAGGGTCAACGAAGGACATATGCGTCACTTTAAACAGAAACAGAAAGCAAACACCGTTCTGAGTTAAATCATTTCTCACCTGTTCAGCTGCGTCGTGCTAAACTTTGCGAGAATCTCTTCGAGAAGCCGAATAATGTGAATCGATGCGACCACTATGCAGTCCTGGACGTCGAACTGGATGCGCATCGACTCACCCAGGTAGAGGAACATGTCGGCCACCGTCACATTGCCCGCGAAGAAGCCGCCTTTACCGAGCTGAAACACCTTTCTCATGGGCAACCAGGAAAACCGGCGAAGCAAATCCACCACGAGCGCGTCCACGCTGATGATGTCGCGAAGCATTTCCGCGGGAATGTCCTTCCCGGTCACTATGACGAACGCCTTCCGGATGAAGTGGACGCTGCTCGTCAGGTCTTCGATGAATGGCGCGTACGTGTGGACGTCGACCTTCTCCAAGACGAACGTCCAGTTGGCGCCCCTACATTCGGTGGCGATAGCACTCTTCCCTCGCACAACGTTGAAGACGGTCTCGAAGCCGTAGCGGACGTTCAGGTGCACGATGCGCTTCAGCGGGTGCTCGCCCGGTTCGTCGTCGTCGAAGGCGACGCCTTCTACACGCATGAACTCCCTGAGAGCTTCCACGTTGACCTCTGGCCGCATGCAGATCCAGTAGAGGTCGGCCGCTTTCACCTCCGAGGAGCTAGACGCCGTGGAGTGCGGGAGGGCGTCGAGGACGCGGCGCATAAGCGCGACGATGCGGTGCTGGTGTTCTGTCCTGACAGTGTACTCGTGCGGCAGCCGCATGCTCCAGCGCTTGCAGACGAATTGGTAGAAGTCCGAACAGGGTTCCTCGTCGTAGGACAGCGCGTCCTGGAAGATGCTGGAGAACTGTTCGCAGCTGGGCGACGTGCAGATGAAAGACGGTGTGGTCTGTTGTGTCGATCGGACGTCCTCCGTCCGCGGCCTGGTCGTGCCGTCGTCCTCGGCCCTGACCAAGACTCCGGCCTTGTGTCGGTACGAAACCTCGAGCACGTGCCACATGACGTAGATGGCGACCGAAAGGACCATGCTGGCGACGAGTGAGATGATCATGTTTCGCCTGACGCCGCCCTGCGATGATGCGAGTTGCACGAAAAGTGACATGACGTTGCCGTGAAAACGGAAGTCGTGCGAAACGGCACACATATAGGACTTTTAACAGCGAAGCTGTTCTTAGCCGAGGTTTTCACGTCCGGCGTTGTGGTAGCGCTGATCACGTGGCCTCTTATTGTGGCGAGAGTGAGCCTCCGTAGGAAGCGGAGGGCTGCGTGCGCTGCGAGAGGGAGGGCGGATGATGCCGAGGGATGAACATTCGTGAAACGCGCCAAGATGGGGTGACGGCGAGGCGCAGTGGAGTGTAAAATAGCGCATCAGTAGACAGATTTAGTTGGGCGTCCGCAGCAGCTCTGCGGACGCGGCCTGCCAGCCATATCCTATGGCAGGTTGCGTCCGCAAAGCTGTTGCGGAAGCTCAACTAAGTGTCAGTGTTCAGAAGTTCACGCTTTCAAGATGGCGAACATTTCTCATTCTCCCGATGAAGAAGGAGCCCGACGTGAGCGTCAGCGAGAGTTGACGCGAGAACGCGCATGTCGTCGCCGAGCCAACTACGATGTTCGTGCAAAAGAGGCCAAAGCTAAGCGCTAACGAACGAAATACTTGAAAATATATATAGAAGTACGATATAGCCTGATGGGCGGGCATCAGCTTCGCTGTTTTGACAGTGCTCGCGAAATGGAGCTGGCTGGACTTTTTTTTTACTCAACGTTCGAGTGTATACACGTTTTTTTTTCTTCGTACCCCTTCTGTAGACCCGCTTTTTACCACGCTATATAAAATGCTTGCGAATTTTACGCCTTAACTGTGTAACTGCGGCAAGAAAGTATACGACGATATTATTCCTTATTCATGCGCTCGATAGAGCAGACTGCTGTTTTTAATCCCTTGTAGCACTAAACTTGCGTTTTCGTATTTTTCGTTAATCTACCGTCATACACGATAAACAAAGAGGTACAAAGAGATTGTTAAGAAGCTAATGGCTAGAAAAGGCAATTAGAGCATCGAGCATGTCAACACGTTTACAAAATAACCTCAATTTCTGACATCTTGTGGCGTAGGGAATGAATAGTTCAATAGCGTTTAAGTATAAGAGAATCACCATTGCTCTGTTTCACAAGGTTTGCAGCAATATGTGTAAATGGGCGTTTATTGCTCACATAATATATGCAAACACCAAAATATACAAATACTCTAAAAATACTTATACAAATACTTTGGGACCAATTCTGGAACATACTCTGGAACCGCGTTCACGGGGACACACACACTAAAGGAACACACACCTGCGCCTGTGTATGTCCTTGTTTGTGAGTGAGTGAAAGCGCATTCTTCTCAAGTTTTTTGCTTAGTTCATATTGTGTCTTTAATCACAGTTGATTACAGGGAAACACATAAGTAGGGGAGAAATAAGATGCAAGAAAAGAAGCACAATTTACATTATCATGAATGAAATAAAGCTAATTCAAGAAAGCATAGCAAAGGTGACTTAACGTAGCCATCTTGTGTCACCTACTAAGTCGAACGTGACAAGGCAAATGAGCACCCCTGCAGCTTGCCCAGAATCATTGAGGCCCCAAGAGAAGAATGACTGCGATTGGGATTTGACCAAGTCAGTAGGTACTATTTCACCCATTGGCGTGCGCAGGGTTTTTCTTTAGGGCCTACCACCTCCCCTTACGCACTGGACGAGTCCGAAAGAAAGCAAGCATCGCAATGAATGCAAAAATTTTAAAAAATGAAGCCATGGCGTGCTGCTCACAACGGCTTGCCTATAAGTTCCGACTTTTCGAGTGTAAAAGTGGGAACAGTTCTTAGAATGCAATATTCAGGGGACTTTGGATGCCATTATGGTCATAAACCTGCGAAGCCATAACCCTGCTTAATAAACTATATATATAATGGGAAAGATCCAATTGAGTAACTATATAGTGCTGACGTTTCTCCACTTGCCCTGCTTTTGTGCACGCCTATGATCATACCTCTTCGCTGCCATCAGAAGGGGGGCCCCTCGCTCGCCCCTTCTTTGACTGCAGTCTGGTTGGGTACGTTGAGAAGGCAACCCGACGGTTGATTTGGCAGGCGGTCGCTCGGGAGATCCTCCGGTTTCGGCACCGTATCCCCGCCGATCAAGACGTGCATGGTTTCGTTGCGATCCTCTTCTTCTTCTTCCTTCTTCTTCCAGTTCTGGTTCCACTTGCTTACGGCAGGGCCTAGTCCACGAACTAGACTTCAGGAGGAAAAATATTCAAGTTAACTTAAAGAACGAATATGATTTGTTTAAGAAAATGAAGAAAAGGGACATGATGAGCAGTGGTTAGGTTGTGCGAATATTCAAAACTATCGAATAACGAGTCCATAAATGGTCTTATTCGATTCGGTGCTCGAATCGAATAGTCACTATTAAAAGATCTTGACGCCTTTTCGCACAGTTCCCGAATGCTTGAAGTTCTCTATATAAATTCAAACAAACATGGAGTTCGAGATAAAATAATCTTCGGCAGAAACTCCATTTTGGGAAATTGAGATAAAGCATTATTACAGCGAAGCTCTAAGTGGCACAATTGCTTGATTTTACGCCATTCATGCGCGAACTAAAAATCGACGTGGCTTCATCCGAGAAAGTCATGGCATCACATAATGACGACATCGACATATACATCTTAGATATTTAGAAACCAGCTTTCCAGACCGACCTTTCCTTTTTCTTTAATTTAAGACATCTCCTCCTTTTTCTTCATTAAGCATCGTCTTCTTCGTTGAAGGATTAAATTAAAGTGGAACCCTTGGCACCCTCTATGGAGTGTCGGAATACCACGAGAGAAAAATATTCATAAGCCACTGCACTTTGGGAAGGCGGATGACCAGCGAAGCTGTGCAGCACATGGCACAGATGCGAGACAGAATTTTGATGAAAAGTACAGAAAGGTACAGAATTTTGATGAAAGGTACAGAGAGTTCGTTTTGAATTTAACGTACGCTTTTTACAGTACTTCCAAGTTCCACCTCAATTTGCGAGGGCTAGGAGTGCAGCGGATAGGTTATTTATTTTTATTTTGTAAGGACATTTATATGACTCGGCGATCGGCACTCGGCGACAATGGGTAATGGCGACAGTCAAGGCAGAGCACGGACTCCCAGCTCGAGCGGCGTTCTGTCAGAAAAGAGCCGAAGAGGATGACGTGACCCACTAGAAGGCGCAAGAGAGGGCGACCCATTACACAGCTCCAAGGCTTCACTACAATTACCCCGGCAAGGGCGTAGGCAGAAATTTTTTCGGGGATGGGGTGGGGCACCACCTTGATCAGAAGTGGGGACCGGGCCGGCAGATGAGGTCGAGTGTCATGTGGTGCTCTGTATGCCATGGCAACAACAACAACAAAAGAAAGAAAAATCGGGGGGAGGGGGGGTAGGAAACTGGTCCGGTGTGCCACCCCTGGCTATACGCAACTGCCCACGGTACCAAAAGAGAGCCTCCCGGCGACCTAACGGCTTGTCACTATGAGCGGGTCAGGCTTTGAGGCGCTCCATGCCACGTTGACAATGTCACGTGCACGACGGCGCATGTCCGAAGAGTGTGGGTACGGGCTAGTTGGTATTCCATTTCAAGTGTGATTACAGTGCAAGGGAACACATGGGGACAGAGACCAACGAAGACGAGCACTGACTTCCAACTATAATTTATTGTGAAGAACAAGCAATTTATGGAAAACGACCGCAACTCGAAAACCCTGATTGCTGTGACGTTCCAGTGGCCGAGGGGTTGAGTTCGTTTCGTAATTGTAAGGGTGGTGGTTCGAATCCCGCTGTCAGCCTCATTTCCAACAAGAATTCGTTAAAGCTTTTAAAATTTTATTTTCTGAAGTTTTGTCGCACATTGATGAAATTGATATAGATCACCTGTCACCGACATTTTCACCAAAGCGATACGAAGTGGTTGAACGTGTGCTGCCAATGTGGGAGGTACCGGGATCGACACCAAGTGCCGGCTGGAGGCTCCCGGTTTTACAAAGGCAGAGGGATCGAGTACCCGGACCTGTCGCACGTTTATTTCTATTGAGGGCATTTATGAAAAAATTCTGGCTCCTGAAGGCATACCGTTGGCTTAAATTGCGTCGATGCATCAGAGCCCGTCTCTGTGGTCACCCTTTCGGCGATAATATAAAACGACATGGCTACTTTGGCTAAGCGTACTAGAAGGGGGGCAGTGGAGCGAACGAAGCGGCTGCGCCGCATCTCGGCTGATTCTCCGGCGGGCGACAGTAGCGGCGGCGCTGCAGTCACTTTGTACTGAAACTGTCAAGAGCGTCTGCATTTGGCGCGCGCGCGTCGTAGCCTACGAAAACGTGTAATTGCTCGCTTTTAGCGCATTTAATGCATTGCTGAACTTTTATTGGTGTATGCACACCTGCTACGCACCGTGGTGCACGAGTGTGAATATGCAGGCGTGCCAAAATTGCGCCGAGTCATTCCCTGTTTCAGGAGCGTGCCGACCTAACAAAAAAGACGTAGAATCGGAATTCGCACGGATCCGCCTAACTGCTCATTCCGTGTTGTGGGGTTTGCAAGCTGCGCTTTGATCATAAGTGGCTACGGGCGCATTACAAAGAGTGAAGAAGTATCAAACCCGCGAGGAAAGCATACGCTCGTTCTGTCGGCAGTCTCTACGATATCCAGAGCATTGATCCTCATATGAGTCCACACACTATCCATTGTTTCATTAAAAACCTGAGTAAAAATAACTTTATCACAACATTTATATCGGTGACGATTCAGTTTTATTGTGCCGGTTTTGCGCAGAATCATTATGCTGAAAGGCTTGCCTTGTTTTAACCGCGTGCTTTCTCGATTACTGTGCATCGCTTATGCAAGCTTCGAGTGCTTAAAGGAGCACTGACACAAAATTTCGAAGGCGAGATAATGAGTGAAATAGATGTATGTGGAGACATAGACAACGCCTACGAAATATCAAGGGCAAATATAGCCTAGAACATATTTAAAATCAATTTCAAAGTGCATGCCGCACGACTGAGCGAGATGCGAGCCCCTCGCGACGCCGACATCAACGCGGTAGCAATGTAAACAAACTACGTCACGATTTTGTGTTGGTTGGTTTTGGTTGTGCCCTTGCGCTACCTGCGATTTCTTCCTCCGTGCCTGACGTAGGCGGCGCCCACTCTCGCGCGCGCCGCCTACGTCACACTCCTGCGTGGTCACGTGGCCAGCTGCGTTTATCTTGCTACCGGAACTGCTCCTGACTAGCTCGGTGCTCTTTGAAACCGAAACTGCGACTAGGCGCTCTAAAAACGTCTGTAAATAACTGACCGTCAAGCACTCGCGCAAACGAGGTTTCCAGCCGTGATAAGTGGGTCGTAAGCTACCTATTGCAACAAAAAAAAACAAGGTGCAAAATTTTTGTGTCAGTGCTCAGGAAGCCGAGCCGAAGGCGCGCGTTTACTTCTGAGGCACGAACTATACGCATACGGGGTTATACCGGGTGTTCAAAGTTAAGCTTTATGCTTTTCTTAAAATTCGGCACTGGGAAGAACATGAAAACCACCTTTACAGATAACTTAAACATCCAGGGGGGACACGCAATGAGACAATAATTATCGCTTTCAGGTGCCCAATTAACTCAGATTCAATAATTAACTTTTTAGTGACTGCAGCAAGCAAGCATGTTTATATTGAAAAGTTGAAGGGAGTCGCGTTTATACACAGTTCCATTTGGAAGAATTTTTCTAACATGTCTGTGCTCCGAGATATCCCGCTGCAAAGTTTAATTGATTACGCATGCAGGGCGTTGTGGATCAGCGCAATGTTCCTCCCCGATGTGACGAACAGTCATTGCTTTCTATCGCCAGCCAGTAGCAAAAGGGTAACCGTTATCATCTCTCCTGTGCCTTCGACCCGTTATCAGACTAAACGACGCACGCAACTGCCACGGCCCACCGGGGAGGAGTTTTTCGCCACCGCTGACTGTCTTGCATGCGTAATCAGGTAAACCACAATTAAACTTTGCAGCGGGATATCTCGGAGCACAGACATGCTAGAAGAATTCTTCCAAATGGAACTGTGTATAAATGCGACTACCTCAAACTTTTCAATACAAACATGCTTTCTTGCTGCAATCACTAAAAAGTTAATTATTGAATCTGAGTTAATTGGGCACCTGAAAGCGATAATTATTGTCTCATTGCGTGTCCCTCTGGATGTATAAGTTATCTGCAAAGGTGGTTTTCATGTTCTTCCCAGTGCTGAATTTTAATAAAACCAAAAAGTTTAACTTTGAACACCCGGTATAAAGCATATTAAAAAGCGCAGTTGTTTATAAGCCCGTCTGTTATTCTGCCTAAATTCACTATAACCAGTTGTCCTTTCCTATGGACAGCTTATATTGCGCTGCTTTCCAAATCTTCTATTGGCGTAATGCCATGCAAGCCAGCTAACGCTTGTTTATGGCAAGGTTGGGCGTCTATTAATTCAAAGTAATCTACCAACTAGCCCAGCAACGAGTTCGGCTCAATTACACCGAGACTGTGGATTTTCACCGCGGCAATCACGCCGTTTTCATTTTTTTACATTTTGCATACCTTCCAGCAGTCACTTCGGCTACAATAACTAATTTGCAGCATCTCCCAAGGGTATTTATAAAGCAAGCATCCATTAAAAGTTTACGTATAAATAAGACCATTTTTATGACGCAGTGCAACTATAGTGGGCTAAACTCCCAATAATTATGATTGTTAAAATCTCCGAAGACAAGCTTTCTTTGATTAATGCGTTACCGGCTGTTTTAGAACACATGCTTCTGCCGATGTTCACAGCACAAAACTAATTTGAAGTACAACTACATCTAAATTCAGGTAACGCGTGTAATAATGCCGAGACTATAAAGCCTCACTGTGCCGATCAGGGTTTTTTTTTCTGATAATTTTCATACCTAATTAGTAACCTTTTTAACCCCAAGAAAATAAATAATTTTCGATCTCTCACATGGGCTTTTATGGAGCTGAAATTCAGTACTTTGGCGTGTCATGCCTCAAGGGTTATGACAGCACGTGCTAAACATGAATGATGGGCAGGCGCGAAGAAAGCTGTATCAAAAAAGCGCGCCGGGGGGAGCCGAAGCGCATAGCAGTTCTCGGGCGCCGCGCGCTGCGCTTTCAGTACTAAACGACGGCAGCGCCGCCGCTACGGTCGACGCGGAAGGCATCAGGCGGCGAGGCGCGTTCACACCACTCAACAGTTCTAGTACACTCCAACCATATCCACGGAGTGAATGATGATGAGTGGGCGAAGCTTCGGAGGTGCGTCGGTAAACCGGTAATCTTCCGCATATTCTGCGCAGTACATCATCAACGACGCGAGATCGGCCGCCTTTCTACTAAAGGGTCGATGAGAGTCATGGCGACTCGCAGCTCACTTTAATTTTACATGTACGTTGTGAATTTTTTTTTATTGTTTAATCACGCACAGGAGACATCTCACACAGGCACTACCTTGGAGGTCGAAATCCAGGGCCTACTGGCTACTCAGAACGCATGGACAACCGAGGACCGCCGAGGTGATGCCCTAAGGAGCTTCAAAAATGAGTCTCGTATTATATGAGCCGGCCCAAGGCACTTTTTGAGTGGTAATGTTGCTTTTCTTCCCCAATGATATGTAATTCGGTGCAAACATAGTGAGTGTGTGCGTTCGTTTTTTTTCCTTTTTTTTCAGTGATTAGTTATCTCTGTTACCATCGCAGTTCCATTGTACCTATGTTTTCTTGTTTGTATGTCCCGCGGAAGTCATTTTTGTAACCCAGTGCAGTTAAAGTCACCTGAACTGCCGTTACTAGTATGCAATAAACTTCCCTGTGTTCGCCCCTAAGTATATTCATCATATAAAAGTACCGCCATCTAGCGGACATTCCAAGAACTAAGCGAGAGGTGGCGTGGAGGTGGCTACCTACTACATACATCGAGGACGCACGACCCACGGCTTAAGGAGCTTCGCCCCTAAAATGTCAGATGGCGCAGATTCCGCATCACGAACATCGTTCACACGGGACCTTCTTTGTTGATGCTTTCTGGTTTTTTTTCTGTTTTTCAGGGGGTGCGGGGGTCATAATTGGAAAATATACAAAATGAATATCGAAGCGCGTTTTTCACAGTTCTCCTAAGGGCGCGGGAAGCTCAACGCATGCATCGAATCCCATACAAGTGAAGTCATTGCAATATTACGTAATGGCTGCACGTTGATGCTGAGGTGAAATCTAAATTAGCCGGGAGTATAGAAGAGTGGAGAATTGTGCAAGTTGATTGTTATGCATTGTGAGGCGAAGCACACGTTTAATAAAAAATGTAGGCACTGCGCAAAAGTATCAACATCTTCCTATCGAGCGCCATTGCGTTTGTTATTTGGTTCATTTTTAACGCAACAGCGTTAAAGAGCTCGTTTCGCAGGAATTCAGGCGTCGTTGTCGGTGTCGAGTCGTTGTCGTGTCGGTGTCGCGTCGTTGTCGCGTCGGCGACGTGTCGGTGACGTGTCGTCGTCGGCGTCGTGTCGGTGTCGTTGTCTGTGTCGTTGAGGAAAACAAAACCGCATTAGATGGCGCTCACATGAGTGCACACGTGTGCAGACGGTTCACACAAACGTGCACACACAAAAAGTCACTGTGGTATGACACCGGATTTATGCAATAGATAAATTAGCTATTGAGCAGACTCGGTGAAGGTTGGCCGAAACATGTCTCGCCTTTCTTTTTTTTTAGAAATGCTTCTACTATCTGCTAAGTTATTGTGGTGCCTGAAAATGACAAAAATGTCAGATGGCACAGTGACCGCATCACGAACATCGTTCAAACGGGACCTTCTTTGTTGATGCTTTCTGGGTTTTTTTTTCTGTTTTTCTAGGGGGTGCGGGGGTCATAATTGGAAAATATACAAAATGAATATCGAAGCGCGTTTTCACAGTTCTCCTAAGGACGCGGGAAGCTGAACGCATGCATCGAATCCCATACAAGTGAAGTCATTGCAATATTACGTAATGGCAGCACGTTGATGCTTAGGTGAAATCTAAATTAGCCGGGAGTATAGAAGAGCGGAGAATTGTGCTAGTTGATGGTTATGCATTGTGAGGCGAAGCAGACGTTTAATAAAAAATGATAGTTGATACTGTAGGCACTGCGCAAAAGTATCAACATCTTCCTATCGAGCGCCATTGCGCTCGTTATTTGGTTCATTTTTAACGCGACAGCGTTAAAGAGCTCGTTTCGCAGGAATTCAGGTGTCGTGTCGTTGTCGTGTCGTTGTCGGCGCCGTGTCGTTGACGTGTCGGTGTCGCGTCGGTGTCGAGCTGGCGTCGTGTCGTTGTCGGCGTCGTGTCGGTGACGTGTCGTTGTCGGTGTCGGTGTGGAAAAGAAAACCTCATTAGATGGCACAATAATGAGTGCACACGTGTGCAGACGGTTCACACAAACGTGCACACAGAAAAACGTCACTGTGGTATGAGGCCTTTCTTTTTTTTATTAGAAATGCTTCTACTATCTGCTATGTTATTGCCGTGCCTGAAAATGACAAAAATGTCAGATGCATAGGTTCCGCATCACGAACATCGTTCAAACGGCACCTTCTTTGTTGATGCTTTCTAGGTTTTTTTTCTGTTTTTTTAGGGGGTGCGGGGGTCATAATTGGAAAATATACAAAATGAATATCGAAGCGCGTTTTCACAGTTCTCCTAAGGGCGCGGGAAGCTGAACGCATGCATCGAATCCCATACAAGTGAAGTCATTGCAATATTACGTAATGCCTGCACGTTGATGCTTACGTGAAATCTAAATTAGCCGGAAGTATATAAGAGTGGAGAATTGTGCAAGTTTATCGTTATCCATTGTGAGGCGAAGCACACGTTTAATAAAAAATGATAGTTGATACTGTAGGCACTGCGCAAAAGTATCAACATCTTCCCATCGAGCGCCATTGCGTTTGTTATTTGGCTCATTTTTACGCGACAGCGTTAAAGAGCTCGTTTCGCAGGAATTCAGGTGTCGTTGTCGGTGTCGTGTCGTCGTCGTGTCGGTGTCGTGTCGTTGTCGTGTCGGCGTCGCGTCGGCGTCGTGTCGACGTCGTGTCGGTGTCGTGTCGGTGTCGAGCTGGCGTCGTGTCGTTGTGGTGACGTGTCGTTGTCGGTGTCGGTGTGGAAAAGAAAACCGCATTAGATGGCGAACACGAGTGCACACGTGTGCAGACGGTTCACACAAACGTGCACACACAAAAAGTCACTGTGTATGACACCGGATTTCTGCAATAGATTAAATTAGCTATTGAGCAGACTCCGTGAAGGTTGGCCGAAACATGTCTCGCCTTTCTTTTTTTTATTAGAAATGCTTCTACTATCTGCTATGTTATTGTCGTGCCTGAAAATGACAAAAATGTCAGATGGCGCAGGTTCCGCATCACGAACATCGTTCACAAGGGACCTTCTTTGTTGATGCTTTCTGGGTTTTTTTTCTGTTTTTTAGGGGGGTGCGGGGGGTCATAATTGGAAAATATACAAAATGAATATCGAAGCGCGTTTTCACAGTTCTCCTAAGGGCGCGGGAAGCTGCACGCATGCATCGAATCTCATACAAGTGAAGTCATTGCAATATTACGTAATGGCTGCTCGTTCATGCTTAGGTGAAATCTAAATTAGCCGGGAGTATAGAAGAGTGGAGAATTGTGCAAGTTGAATGTTATGCATTGTGAGGCGAAGCACACGTTTAATAAAAAATGAGAGTTGATACTGTAGGCACTGCGCAAAAGTATCAACATCTTCCTATCGAGGGCCATTGCGTTTGTTATTTGCTTCATTTTTAACGCGAACGCGTTAAAGAGCTCGTTTCGCAGGAATTCAGGTGTCGTTGTCGGTGTCGTGTCGGTGTCGCGTCGTGTCGTTGTCGGCGTCGTGTCGGTGTCGGTGTGGAAAAGAAAACCGCATTAGATGGCGCACACATGAGTGCACACGTGTGCAGACGGTTCACACAAACGTGCACACACAAGAAGTCACTGTGGTATGACACCGGATTGCTGCAATAGATTAAATTACCTATTGAGCAGACTCGGTGAAGGTTGGCCGTAACATGTCTCGCCTTTCTTTTTTTTATTAGAAATGCTTCTACTATCTGCTGTTATTGTCGTGCCTGAAAATGACAAAAATGTCAGATGGCGCAGGTTCTGAATCACGAACATCGTTCACACGGGACCTTCTTTGTTGATGCTTTCTGGTTTTTTTTTTGTTTTTAGGGGGTGCGGGGGGTCATAATTGGAAAATATACAAAATGAATATCGAAGCGCGTTTTCACAGTTCTCCTAAGGGCGCGGGAAACTGAACGCATGCATCGAATCCCATACAAGTGAAGTCATTGCAATATTACGTAATGGCTGCACGTTGATGCTTAGGTGAAATCTAAATTAGCCGGGAGTATAGAAGAGTGGAGAATTGTGCAAGTTGATTGTTATGCATTGTGAGGCGAAGCACACGTTTAATAAAAAAATGATAGTTGATACTGTAGGCACTGCGCAAAAGTATCAACATTTTCCTACCGAACGCCATTGCGTTTATTTGGTTCATTTTTAACGCGACAGCGTTAGAGAGCTCGTTTCGCAGGAATTCAGGTGTCGTTGTCGGTGTCGTGTCGGTGTCGCGTCGTTGTCGTGTCGTTGACGTCGTCGTGTCGTTGTCGTGACGTTGTCGTGTCGGTGTCGCGTCGGCGTCGTGTCGGTGTCGTGTCGCTGTCGGTGTGGAAAAGAAAACCGCATTAGATGGCGCACACGAGTGCACACGTGTGCAGACGGTTCACACAAACGTGCACACACAAAAAGTCACTGTGGTATGACACCGGATTTCTACAATAGATTAAATTAGCTATTGAGCATACTCGGTGAAGGTTGGCCGAAACATGTCTCGCCTTTCTTTTTTTTTATTAGAAATGCTTCTACTATCTGCTATGTTATCGTCGTGCCTGAAAATGACAAAAATGTCAGATGGCGCAGGTTCCGCATCACGAACATCGTTCACACGGGACCTTCTTTGTTGATGCTTTCTGGGTTTTTTTCTGTTTTTTAGGGGGGCCCGGGGGGTCATAATTGGAAAATATACAAAATGAATATCGAAGCGCGTTTTCACAGTTCTCCTAAGGGCGCGGGAAGCTGAACGCATGCATCGAATCCCATACAAGTGAAGTCATTGCAATATTACGTAATGGCTGCACGTTAATGCTTAGGTGAAATCTAAATTAGCCGGGAGTATAGAAGAGTGGAGAATATTGCAAGTTGATTGTAATGCATTGTGAGGCGAAGGACACGTTTAATAAAAAATGATAGTTGATACTGTAGGCACTGCGCAAAAGTATCAACATCTTCCTATCGAGCGCCATTGCGTTTGATATTTGGTTCATTTTTAACGCGACAGCGTTAAAGAGCTCGTTTCGCAGGAATTCGGGTGTCGTTGTCGGTGTCGTGACGTTGTCGCGACGGTGTCGCGTCGGCGTCGTGTCGGCGTCGTGTCGGTGCCGTGTCGTTGCGGTCTCGGCGTCGTGTAGTTGTCGTGTCGGTGTCGTGTCGTTGTCGCGTCGGCGTCGTGTCGGTGTAGTGTCGTTGTCGGTGTGGAAAAGGAAACCGCATTAGATGGCGCACACATGAGTGCACACGTGCGCAGACGGTTCACACAAACGTGCACACACAAAAATCACTGTGGTATGACACCGGTTTTCTGCAATAGATTAAATTAGCTATTGAGCAGACTCGGTGAAGGTTGGCCGAAACATGTCTCGCCTTTCTTTTTTTATTAGAAATGCTTGTACTATCTGCTATGTTATTGCCGTGCCTGAAAATGACAGAAATGTCAGATGGCGCAGGTTCTGCATCACGAACATCGTTCACACGGGACCTTCTTTGTTGATGCTTTCTGGGTTTTTTTTTCTGTTTTTTAGGGGGGTGCGGTGGTCATAATTGGAAAATATACAAAATGAATATCGAAGCGCGTTTTCACAGTTCTCCTAAGGACGCGGGAAGCTGAACGCATGCATCGGATCCCATACAAGTGAAGTCATTGCAATATTACGTAATGGCAGCACGTTGATGCTTAGGTGAAATCTAAATTAGCCGGGAGTATAGAAGAGCGGAGAATTGTGCTAGTTGATGGTTATGCATTGTGAGGCGAAGCAGACGTTTAATAAAAAATGATAGTTGATACTGTAGGCACTGCGCAAAAGTATCAACATCTTCCTATCGAGCGCCATTGCGCTCGTTATTTGGTTCATTTTTAACGCGACAGCGTTAAAGAGCTCGTTTCGCAGGAATTCAGGTGTCGTGTCGTTGTCGGCGCCGTGTCGTTGACGTGTCGGTGTCGCGTCGGTGTCGAGTTGGCGTCGTGTCGTTGTCGGCGTCGTGTCGGTGACGTGTCGTTGTCGGTGTCGGTGTGGAAAAGAAAACCTCATTAGATGGCACAATAATGAGTGCACACGTGTGCAGACGGTTCACACAAACGTGCACACAGAAAAACGTCACTGTGGTATGACGCCTTTCTTTTTTTATTAGAAATGCTTCTACTATCTGCTATGTTATTGCCGTGCCTGAAAATGACAAAAATGTCAGATGCATAGGTTCCGCATCACGAACATCGTTCAAACGGCACCTTCTTTGTTGATGCTTTCTAGGTTTTTTCTGTTTTTTTAGGGGGTGCGGGGGTCATAATTGGAAAATATACAAAATGAATATCGAAGCGCGCTTTCACAGTTCTCCTAAGGGCGCGGGAAGCTGAACGCATGCATCGAATCCCATACAAGTGAAGTCATTGCAATATTACGTAATGGCTGCACGTTAATGCTTACGTGAAATCTAAATTAGCCGGAAGTATATAAGAGTGGAGAATTGTGCAAGTTTATCGTTATCCATTGTGAGGCGAAGCACACGTTTAATAAAAAATGATAGTTGATACTGTAGGCACTGCGCAAAAGTATCAACATCTTCCCATCGAGCGCCATTGCGTTTGTTATTTGGCTCATTTTTACGCGACAGCGTTAAAGAGCTCGTTTCGCAGGAATTCAGGTGTCGTTGTCGGTGTCGTGTCGTCGTCGTGTCGGTGTCGTGTCGTTGTCGTGTCGGCGTCGCGTCGGCGTCGTGTCGACGTCGTGTCGGTGTCGTGTCGGTGTCGAGCTGGCGTCGTGTCGTTGTGGTGACGTGTCGTTGTCGGTGTCGGTGTGGAAAAGAAAACCGCATTAGATGGCGAACACGAGTGCACACGTGTGCAGACGGTTCACACAAACGTGCACACACAAAAAGTCACTGTGCTATGACACCGGATTTCTGCAATAGATTAAATTAGCTATTGAGCAGACTCCGTGAAGGTTGGCCGAAACATGTCTCGCCTTTCTTTTTTTTATTAGAAATGCTTCTACTATCTGCTATGTTATTGTCGTGCCTGAAAATGACAAAAATGTCAGATGGCGCAGGTTCCGCATCACGAACATCGTTCACAAGGGACCTTCTTTGTTGATGCTTTCTGGGTTTTTTTTCTGTTTTTTAGGGGGTGCGGGGGGTCATAATTGGAAAATATACAAAATGAATATCGAAGCGCGTTTTCACAGTTCTCCTAAGGGCGCGGGAAGCTGCACGCATGCATCGAATCTCATACAAGTGAAGTCATTGCAATATTACGTAATGGCTGCTCGTTCATGCTTAGGTGAAATCTAAATTAGCCGGGAGTATAGAAGAGTGGAGAATTGTGCAAGTTGAATGTTATGCATTGTGAGGCGAAGCACACGTTTAATAAAAAATGAGAGTTGATACTGTAGGCACTGCGCAAAAGTATCAACATCTTCCTATCGAGCGCCATTGCGTTTGTTATTTGCTTCATTTTTAACGCGAACGCGTTAAAGAGCTCGTTTCGCAGGAATTCAGGTGTCGTTGTCGGTGTCGTGTCGGTGTCGCGTCGTTGTCGGCGTCGTGTCGGTGTCGGTGTCGGTGTGGAAAAGAAAACCGCATTAGATGGCGCACACATGAGTGCACACGTGTGCAGACGGTTCACAAAAACGTGCACACACAAGAAGTCACAGTGGTATGACACCGGATTGAATCAAGAATCAAGAATCAAGAAAGTTTATTTCCAACAGTAGTTGTTGGGGGTCACCCCAGGCGAAAAGCGGCGAAGATGCAGCTTGAAAGTGCCTGGGGGCCCGTACAAAAGGCAGTGTTCACATAGATTTTGGTCAACGTACGCATATACAGTAAACAAAGGATATTTATACTAGAATAACAACAAATTAAGGAGACAGAAATACTAAAAAAAAACATAAGACACACATATATAAACTTTAACACATGTGCATACATAAACAGAAAAGTAATTGAACTGAAAATAATGATGTCGGAAACATAATAAGTATCTTTAAACATGCTTGCTTTTAACACGTATATTGCTACATATATTTGTAGAAAAATTATTTAGAGGGTTATAACACTATACAATGAATGAAATGTGTGGTGGTAGAAACTGATAGTTCTGTTTAGTGAAATTCAGACGTTAGAAAAAAAAATCGTGCAACCTTTTTCTACCTACGTTGCTAAAATCTGTGCCCTGTTTCTGATATTTGTTCAATATATGCGGTACATTAAAAGCCAGAGATTGTTTGCCATAAGTTGTGCGCCATCGCGGTACCAACCATCTTTCATGACTTCTGGTTCGAGGATCGCCAATTTGTTTCTTTAAACTGCAGTTAGCTCTTAAAAAGCTCCTAGTACTTTCATTTGAAAAGAAAAACGAGTACAATAGGCGGTATTGATAAATCAAAGTAGCGTTGATTACTTGATAGCGAAGAAAGAATTCCCGAGTTGGATGAGTGTAGGAAACGTTAGCGACGCATCGCAATGCTTTTTTCTGTAACACGAGGATTCTGCGCAGATTAGTCAGCGTAGTTGTTCCCCACACAAGTGTACAAAAGTTTACCCGAGAGCTGAATAGTGCGTTATATATTTGTATTTTTACTTTGCTCGGAAAGAAATGGCGGCACCGCGATAGCGCTCCCGTAGCTGAAGACAGTGATCTCGCAAGATAGTCAACGTGAGCTGTCCATGTCATATCAGCAGAAAGGATGACGCCTAGCGATTTATGCGTTTCTACTAGCTCAATTGGACTCCCACCAAGACACAAGTCTGCAGGCTGGCGGGCAAGTTTGTTTTTGGCCCTAAACAAGATGGCTTTAGTTTTGCCGGCGTTGATTTTAAGGAAGTTATTGCTCGACCACTCCCAAAGATTTGAAAGCGCTTTTTGAGACTTTGTAAAAACTTCATTTACATCATGGCCGGTTACGAACAGACTTGTGTCATCTGCGTACATTACAATAGAAACGTCTTCATTTATTTTGGTAACATCGTTTACGTACACATTAAAAAGAAGTGGCCCCAGGAGGCTTCCCTGTGGAACGCCAGAGGTAATACTTTTAAAAGAGGATACGCAGTTATTAATTGCAACGCACTGCTGACGATGATTCAAGTAATCATCAAGCAAGGAATGAGCTATACCACGAACGCCATAGCAATACAATTTCTTTAAAAGAGTATTGTGGTTTAGACAGTCAAAGGCTTTTGAGTAGTCTATAAAAACACCAAGAGTTACTTGGTTTTTTTTCGATGTTATGAAGAATTATTTCTTTTTGTGTTAGTAAGGCTGTTTCCGTTGATTTTCCCTTGCGAAATCCATGCTGGCAATCGGAAATTATGTTGTGTTTCGCAAAGAAGTCGTTTAAACGGTTAAGAATTACTTTTTCGAGGCACTTAGAAAATACTGGGAGTATAGATATGGGTCTATAGTTGGTAACAAGGCTCCTTTCACCACCTTTATAAATAACAGTGACTTTCGCACGTTTCATCGCACTTGGGAAGCAACCGGATTCTAATGCCTGATTAAATACGTGCGTGAGAGGAAGGGAAATGATATCTATCACATACTTCACGGGTATAATCTGTACGTCGTCAACGTCTACAGCCCTACTGTTCTTTAAGTGCACAAATACTTCACAAATTTCGAGCTCAGTTGTGGGCACGAAGAAAATACTTTCTTTGCAACAATTTATCATGCCAACGTCAGAGAAGCCATGTGATGGCTTCACCATATTTACAAAGTGGGAGTTGAAGTGTTCGGCCAGAGCAGACCCAGATAGACGCTTATTATCAATTGTTAGTTCTGATATCATATCACATGTGTTTCCGCGTTTCAGGACTTGATTGATAACTTTCCACGCTTTGTCGGGGTGTTTCTGTGATAAATCGCAAAAAAGGTTACTGTAATACAAGGCCTTTGCTTTTTTTAGCTCCGAGTTTAACTGGTTTCGGTACTTTTTAAAAGCTGCCAGCTGGCAGGGATCTCTTGATGACAGGAAGCGCTTAAAAAGTTTATTTTTCTTGTCGATCATTTTAATGTGTTCCGGTCTAATCCATGGCTTCCTAATGTTTTTCCGTTTCTTGAGACATTTATATGGAAAAGAACTGTTGTATATTTGCAAAAATATGGACAAGAATTCTGCGTAGGCATCGGAGGCATTAGTTTTGGTGTAAATAACAGACCAATCTGCTTTGGTGATTCGGTCCCTAAATAAGTCCATATTTTGCGCTGTCATGCACCTGTATCTTACAAGAGTTTCGGGAACACCATCTTGCACCTTTGGGCTCGAGTACGTAAGTACAATAGGATTGTGATCACTTATGTCTGCGCATATTGTACTCACACTGTGAATACAAACATCTACATTTACTATGAAGTTATCGAGTCCAGATTGGCTATGTTCTGTTATACGCGTTGGTGTGGTGACGACGGCCTGGAAACCACTAGCTCGGATTCTATTTAGTAAATCAAGAGAATACATATTTGCACTAAGCACGTTTATGTTAAAGTCGCCTCCAAGGAGCATAGTTGCTTGGTTAAACGTGGCGTATTCTAATATTTCGTCTAAAATATCTAAAAAAGCAGCTATCTTGCCCGAGGGAGGTCGGTAGACTACTACAAAAATTTCAGTTTTATTTCTAACGCAAAGTATTTCAAAGTCGGCTGTAACTCGTGTAAATTCTTTTACTAGTTCACATGACTTGTGTCGCGCGATATGCATTGCCACCCCCTCCACCACGCATGCCTGTGCGGTTTATATAATAGCGGTGGTAGCCATCAAGCAACAACTTATCGCTATCAGCAGTATACCACGTTTCGGAAAACATGATCACATCAAAGTGAAAACTAAATTCGTCCAACAGCATACTAATTTCATCCTGTTTAGAGCTAAGGGAACGAGCATTTATGTGAATGGCTGAAATCGATTTGTGCGATCGAGGGGGCTGTGGTAACCTTTTAGGAAGGCACAACTCGTAATACGCCATGGTGTGAGCTGTCGAAAGGCTGATCTATTTTTGTTTGCTCAGTCGATTTTACCTAGATCCCCGTCACACTCGATGCGTATCGCTTCGCTTGTCTCCGATTTTCGTGCAAAGATTTTCCCATTGCGGGTCCACACAAAACACCAGTGACGTTCACGCTTTTTGTTGATTGCCAAAGAGAGAAGCCTTTTCAGAGCAGGGCACAAATGTTCATTTACGAAAATCGGTGACTCATCAGCGACACCCACCTCCCGGTTCCTGATCCTTTTCTTGCGAGCCTTTTCCAGAACGCTGTCCCTCTTTTGCCTAGTTTTGAACTGTACAACAACATTGCTTTTTTCCGGGATCTCTTGTCGGAACACGGTGACATGCCTCTATTTCTTCTGGAATTATTGTCTCGCCTACAGCGTCACCTATTTTAACGACAAGATCGGTCACATCTTCGTTTTCTTTTTGGACCAGACCCTTCACTTCTAAGTTACAACGGCGCGAGTACTGCTCGATTTGAGAAGTTCTTTTTTGAAGCTGGTCAACCAAAATTTCGTTGCTTTTAGACGTTTCGCGAAGGCTAGCATTTTCTCTCCTTAAAACATCTCTTTCTGTAGACGCGACAACAAGTTTCTTCTTCATCTCCTCAAATTCTGAGTTCATGAACTTTACGCTTTCCTTGAGTTCTTTCAATTCAGCGCGAAGCTCACGAATCTCATTGCGGAAATCCCTGTCATTTGGGGGGAGCCATCGTTCCCACAAGTGGCACAACACGACAAGCGTAGTACACTCTACAATTGAATACAAGATAGAAAGAAACACTTTTGAAAGAAAAAAAATGGCTGCAGCAGCGACAGTTTTTAGAATAATTGGCAAGTTCGTGAACTAAAGTATGTCACACCAACCTGCAGAACAAATTTACGGTGAGTACGTATGCCGGTTTGCTGTCGCTGCTGCCAAGTGGTCGACTTTGCTGGTTCTCCTGTTTATATGTGCGCCGCCAAGATGACGTCACTCGTACAACGGTGTTTCCGCCGGCGCTGCGTTTTTCCGTGCTTCCGGTGCAGATGCACTGGTCCGCTGCCCGCACGCGCTGTACGCTCGAAGATCTTGAGGGCTGCAGAACAAATTTACGGTGAGTACGTATGCCGGTTTGCTGTCGCTGCTGCCAAGTGGTCGACTTTGCTGGTTCTCCTGTTTATATGTGCGCCGCCAAGATGACGTCACTCGTACAACGGTGTTTCCGCCGGCGCTGCGTTTTTCCGTGCTTCCGGTGCAGATGCACTGGTCCGCTGCCCGCACGCGCTGTACGCTCGAAGATCTTGAGGGCTGCAGAACAAATTTACGGTGAGTACGTATGCCGGTTTGCTGTCGCTGCTGCCAAGTAGAAAAAAAAAAGCTGCAATAGATTAAATTACCTATTGAGCAGATTCGGTGAAGGTTGGCCGTAACATGTCTCGCCTTTCTTTTTTTTTATTAGAAATGCTTCTACTATCTGCTGTTATTGTCGTGCCTGAAAATGACAAAAATGTCAGATGGCGCAGGTTCTGCATCACGAACATCGTTCACAAGGGACCTTCTTTGTTGATGCTTTCTGGTTTTTTTTTGTTTTTAGGGGGTGCAGGGGGTCATAATTGGAAAATATACAAAATGAATATCGAAGCGCGTTTTCACAGTTCTCCTAAGGGCGCGGGAAACTGAACGCATGCATCGAATCCCATACAAGTGAAGTCATTGCAATATTACGTAATGGCTGCACGTTGATGCTTAGGTGAAATCTAAATTAGCCGGGAGTATAGAAGAGTGGAGAATTGTGCAAGTTGATTGTTATGCATTGTGAGGCGAAGCACACGTTTAATAAAAAAATGATAGTTGATACTGTAGGCACTGCGCAAAAGTATCAACATTTTCCTACCGAACGCCATTGCGTTTATTTGGTTCATTTTTAACGCGACAGCGTTAGAGAGCTCGTTTCGCAGGAATTCAGGTGTCGTTGTCGGTGTCGTGTCGGTGTCGCGTCGTTGTCGTGTCGTTGACGTCGTCGGGTCGTTGTCGCGTCGGTGTCGTGTCGTTGTCGTGACGTTGTCGTGTCAGTGTCGCGTCGGCGTCGTGTCGGTGTCGTGTCGCTGTCGGTGTGGAAAAGAAAACCGCATTAGATGGCGCACACGAGTGCACACGTGTGCAGACGGTTCACACAAACGTGCACACACAAAAAGTCACTGTGGTATGACACCGGATTTCTACAATAGATTAAATTAGCTATTGAGCATACTCGGTGAAGGTTGGCCGAAACATGTCTCGCCTTTCTTTTTTTTATTAGAAATGCTTCTACTATCTGCTATGTTATCGTCGTGCCTGAAAATGACAAAAATGTCAGATGGCGCAGGTTCCGCATCACGAACATCGTTCACACGGGACCTTCTTTGTTGATGCTTTCTGGGTTTTTTTCTGTTTTTTAGGGGGCCCGCGGGTCATAATTGGAAAATATACAAAATGAATATCGAAGCGCGTTTTCACAGTTCTACTAAGGGCGCGGGAAGCTGAACGCATGCATCGAATCCCATACAAGTGAAGTCATTGCAATATTACGTAATGGCTGCACGTTAATGCTTAGGTGAAATCTAAATTAGCCGGGAGTATAGAAGAGTGGAGAATATTGCAAGTTGATTGTAATGCATTGTGAGGCGAAGGACACGTTTAATAAAAAATGATAGTTGATACTGTAGGCACTGCGCAAAAGTATCAACATCTTCCTATCGAGCGCCATTGCATTTGTTATTTGGTTGATTTTTAACGCGACAGCGTTAAAGAGCTCGTTTCGCAGGAATTCAGGTGTCGTTGTCGGTGTCGTGTCGGTGTCGCGTCGGTGTGGTGTCGGTATCGCGTCGGTGTCGTGTCGGTATCGCGTCGGTGTCGTGTCGTCGTCGTGTCGGTGTCGCGTCGGCGTCGTGTCGGTGTCGCGTCGCTGTCGGTGTGGAAACGAAAACCGCATTAGATGGCGCACACGAGTGCACACGTGTGCAGACGGTTGACACAAACGTGCACACACAAAAAGTCACTGTGCTATGACACCGGATTTCTGCAATAGATTAAATTAGCTATTGAGCAAACTCAGTGCAGGTTGGCCGTAACATGTCTCGGCTTTCTTTTTTTTATTAGAAATGCTTCTACTATCTGCTATGTTATTGTCGTGCCTGAAAATGACAAAAATGTCAGATGGCGCAGGTTCCGCATCACGAACATCGTTCACAAGGGACCTTCTTTGTTGATGCTTTCTGGGTTTTTTTTTCTGTTTTTTAGAGGGGTGCGGGGTCATAATTGGAAAATATACAAAATGAATATCGAAGCGCGTTTTCCAGTTCTCCTAAGGGCGCCGGAAGCTGAACGCATGCATCGAATCCCATACAAGTGAAGTCGTTGCAATATTACGTAATGGCTGCACCTTGATGCTTAGGTGAAATCTAAATTAGCCGGGAGTATAGAAGAGTGGAGAATTGTGCAAGTTGATGGTTATGCATTGTGAGGCGAAGCAGACGTTTAATAAAAAATGATAGTTGATACTATAGGCACTGCGCAAAACAATCAACATCTTCCTATCGAGCGCCATTGCGTTTGTTATTTGGTTCATTTTTAACGCGACAGCGTTAAAGAGCTCGTTTCGCAGGAATTCAGGTGTCGTTGTCGGTGTCGTGTCGGTGTCGCGGCGTTGACGTGTCGTTGACGTCGTCGTGTCGTTGTCGCGTCGGTGTCGTGTCGTTGTCGTGACGTTGTCGTGTCGGTGTCGCGTCGGCGTCATGTCGGTGTCGTGTCGCTGTCGGTGTGGAAAGGAAAACCGCATTAGATGGCGCACACATGAGTGCACACGTGAGCGGACGGTTCACACAAACGTGCAAACACAAAAAAGTCACTGTGGTATGACACCGGATTTCTGCAATAGATTAAATTAGCTATTGAGCATACTCGGTGAAGGTTGGCCGAAACATGTCTCGCCTTTCTTTTTTTATTAGAAATGCTTCTACTATCTGCTATGTTATTGTCGTGCCTGAAAATGACAAAAATGTCAGATGGCGCAGGTTCCGCATCACGAACATCGTTCACACGGGACCTTCTTTGTTGATGCTTTCTGGGTTTTTTTCGGTTTTTTAGGGGGTGCGGGGGTCATAATTAGGAAAATATACAAAATGAATTATCGAAGCGCGTTTTCACAGTTCTCCTAAGGGCGCGGGAAGCTGAACGCATGCATCGAATCCCATTACAAGTGAAGTCATTGCAATATTACGTAATGGCTGCACGTTGATGCTTAGGTGAAATCTAAATTAGCCGGGAGTATAGAAGAGCGGATAATTGTGCTAATTGATGGTTATGCATTGTGAGGCGAAGCAGACGTTTAATAGAAAAAATGATAGTTGATACTGTAGGCACTGCGCAAAAGTATGAACATCTTCCTATCGAGCGCCATTGAGTTTGTTATTTGGTTCATTTTTAACGCGACAGCGTTAAAGAGCTCGTTTCGCAGGAATTCAGGTGTCGTTGTCGGTGTCGTTGTCGTGTCGGTGTCGTTGTCGGCGCCGTGTCGTTGACGTGTCGGTGTCGCGTCTGTGTCGAGTTGGCGTCGTGTCATTGTCGGCGTCGTGTCGGTGTCGTGTCGATGTCGGACTGGAAAAGAAAACCTCATTAGATGGCGCACACATGAGTGCACACGTGTGCAGACGGTTCACACAATTGTGCACACACAAAAAGTCACTGTGGCTATGACACCGGATTTCTGCAATAGATTAAATTAGCTATTGAGCAGACTCGGTGAAGGTTGGCCGTAACATGTCTCGGCTTTCTTTTTTTTATTAGAAATGCTTCTACTATCTGCTATGTTATTGTCGTGCCTGAAAATGACAAAAATGTCAGATGGCGCATTTCCGCATCACGAACATCGTTCACAAGGGACCTTCTTTGTTGATGCTTTCTGTTTTTTTTTCTGTTTTTTAGGGGGTGCGGGGGTCATAATTGGAAGATATACAAAATGAATATCGAAGCGCGTTTTCACAGTTCTCCTAAGGGCGCGGGAAGCTGAACGCATGCATCGAATCCCATACAAGTGAAGTCATTGCAATATTACGTAATGGCTGCACGTTGATGCTTAGGTGAAATCTAAATTAGCCGGGAGTACAGAAGAGCGGAGAATTGTGCAAGTTGATGGTTATGCATTGTGAGGCGAAGCACACGTTTAATAAAAAATGATAGTTGATACTGTAGGCACTGCGCAAAAGTATCAACATATTCCAATCGAGCGCCATTGCGTTTGTTATTTGGTTCATTTTTAACGCGACAGCGTTAAAGAGCTCATTTCGCAGGAATTCAGGCGTCGTTGTCGGTGTCGTGTCGTTGTCGCGTCGGTGCCGCGTCGGCGTCGTTGTCGTGTTGTTGTCGGCGTCGTGTGGTTGACGTGTCGGTGTCGCGTCGGTGTCGAGTTGGCGTCGTGTCGTTGTCGGCGTGGAAAAGAAAAGCGCATTAGATGGCGCACACATGAGTGCACACGTGTGCAGACGGTTCACACAAACGTGCACACACAAAAAAGTCACTTTGGTATGCCATAGGTCGGCACTTTAAGGGAGTACTCACTCGAACTCACTCACCACAATTTTTTCAGCCTTCGCACTCACTCACGGTCACACTCACGTCCACTCACACTCATGAGTACTCACTCACGTTCACACTCACCTCCACTCACACTCATGAGTACTCACTCACGTTCCCACTCACGTCCACTCACACTCATGAGTACTCACTCATACTCAACTCACCACGTTGAAATGAGTGTGAGTGAGTGTGAGTTGAGTGCACTCATCAGTCAGTGTGCCGAGCTCTATAGGTCGGCACTTTAAGAGAGTACTCACTCAAACTCACTCACCACAATTTTTTCAGCCTTCGCACTCACTCACGTTCACACTCACGTCCACTCACACTCATGAGGACTCACTCACGTTCACACTCCCGACCACTCACACTCATGAGTTCTCACTCACGTTCACACTCACGTCCACTCACACTCATGAGTACTCACTCACGTTCACACTCACCTCCACTCACACTCATGAGTACTCACTCACGTTCCCACTCACGTCCACTCACACTCATGAGTACTCACTCATACTCAACTCACCATGTTCAAATGAGTGTGAGTGAGTGTGAGTTGAGTGCACTCATGAGTGAGTGTGCCGAGCTCTATAGTCGGCACTTTAAGAGAGTACTCACTCAAACTCACTCACCACAATTTTTTCAGCCTTCGCACTCACTCACGTTCACACTCACGTGCACTCACACTCATGAGGACTCACTCACGTTCACACTCACGACCACTCACACTCATGAGTTCTCACTCACGTCCACTCACACGCATGAGTACTCACTCATACTCAACTCACCACGTTCAAATGAGTGTGAGTGAGTGTGGAGTTGAGTGCACTCATGAGTGAGTGTGCCGAGCTATGGGTATGACACCGGATTTCTGCAATAGATTAAATTAGCTATTGAGCAGACTCGGTGAAGGTTGGCCGAAACATGTCTCGCCTTTCTTTTTTTTATTAGAAATGCTTCTACTATCTGCTATGTTATTGTCGTGCCTGAAAATGACAAAAAAAACACAGCATATCCACGGAGTGAATGATGATGAGTGGGCGAGGGTGCGGAGGTTCATCTGTAAACCGTGAATCTTCCGTGAATTCTGCCCGGTACATCATCACCGACGTGAGATCGGGCGCGTTAATACTAAATGGTTGATGAGAGTTATGGTGACTGAAGCAATCATGGTTACACCGTGAAATCTTCAGTGGTTTCGCCCAGCAGTAATCAAAGCGATAGTGTGTGTGAAATTTTATTCAAACTTCAACGACCGGTCGTCGTCCATGGTCCGCCAAGCAGCACGATCCGGCAAGCGCACTCGTACGGCGGTCCGCGAAATCGGAGAGCAGCTGCACCGCCAACGCCATCTAGCGTACCTTCTTCACCCAACCGCCATATTGTACGCATGTCTATAGGACAGCGCCCTCTCGGAAACGAGACGAGAACTGGAGATGACGGCACCATATTACAGTGTACTAGAAGGGGGGCAGTGGAGCTGCGCCGGCGCGGCGGCGGGATACGGCAGTGAGCCCACTGCCCCATTCTAGTACACTGTAGTGCGGACGATTGCGGTGACAAAGCAGCTGAAAGGAAATGTACAAAATCCTAGTTTCACAACCCACAAACGTGTTCTCTGTGGTGGCGAGTCACTGCAGTATTATGTTGCAGTGACGCAGTATTAAATCTTGTCCATATTACCTCAACGTTGGCTAATAGCGGCCAAAATATCGGGCGCGTAGCAGACGCTCGCCGCCTTGACGCGGCTTCCACCGCGGAGAAAGCCCACGGGTCCGGCACGGCAGTTCACCGCGAAAGGCCCTCGCTCCTCCCGTGTATTCGCGCGGCGCTTTGTACACTCCCCCTATTCTAGGTCACTCTATTAGCGGCCCAGCTTTTCCTCTAGAGTCTGTTATATTAACTCTATGTGTGCGCCGAAGACGTAGTGCACGTAGTCTGCGTGGCGGATCCGCACACCACTGACGCTGCGTCTGCCCTTCGCTTTACACCCCCTTATCCCTCCGCTTTTATTTTTCTTCTGCTTCCTTCGGTCAGCGTGCTCTGCGAACACGGACATGGCCTCCGAGATGGCGGGCGCGCGGCGGGTTTTTCTCCGGCCGTCCCAATCGCACGGAGAGAGCGTATTTCCCGAGGTGGGCGTGGCCCGCTCTTTTCTCCGCACCGCGGCGCACTTACTTGGGATGGGGAAAAGCTGCCGCGCTGTTGGCGCAGCTTGCATGTGGCGAGGAAAAAAATGGTTTTGCGCTTTTATTAACCTCACGCTGATTTGGAAATGTCTGGTCAAGGTGTACGAGAGGCCAAGTAAATGCCGGGACCTATCGATTCTCAAATGGGCTTATTTGCGCCGCCTTTATTAGAGCACTTAGAAAAGCGATGCCTCTGCAAGAGATCCGCATGTGCTAGAAACTTACTATACTTCGAAATTTCCGGGCTGTATAGTATGGGAGCGCTAGCGAAGGAGAAGAAAAAAAAAACGATGATGAGGCTGGGCGTGATGACGCCCGGGGCTCGCGCTCACCCTGCCGCTAAAGACTGATCAGTCGTTGCCGGGCCTTCGTAAATTAAACGCGTTTTTCTTGTCGCCTACGTGTTCTCTGAGGGCTTCGGTCGACCACTGGCCCCGAACCCACAATAGATATGTTAATAATGTTGTAAGCTAGATGTAAGGCCTGCGACGGAAGCAGTCCGTTTGGAAGCTCAGTATCGCAAAAAGCAGGTATCGGTGCTTGCTTCCTTTGTGCATTTTTTTCCTTCGGTGTAACAAACATATAGCGAAATGAAAACACACGTACAGCAGCACTCAAATTTTCCATTGGGAACACTTTGTTTATATTTCCTTTATTAACAACTTGCAGGCACTTCCTTCTATACGGAATGCTTTACAGGCGCCGCAGCATGAGCGCGTTACAAAGAAATAAGGTCGCGCGCACGCTGGAGGGGAACGCTAACTGAGCCGACCAAACTCGACACGCGGCATCAGCAATCGTCATGCACTCTCCTCGCGATGTCGCCGGCGCCATCAAGTCTGGCGCGTAAGCCGCGCTTGCATAGCGCACAATGCTTCGCACTCGCCCACGAGGCTTCCCCAGTTTCCCCTTTCCAACTACCTCCCGTCGCGCCGCAGGAGACAGGGAGGAGGTTGCAGGCGGTCGCCACACGTCTAGACCGTGGTCTAGACTGAAAGTCGCCGGTTCTGCGACGACCACGGACTGTTTACAGGCGCGTTTTGTTCATTTATGACCAATTGATTGATTTGGATACAGTCGAGAGCACAGTAAATGAACACGATACTGATATTGCCATTGCGCTACCAAAACGTAAGCAAAATCCGGATGACGAAAAAGGAGGCGATGACAACTCAGGAACTTTCACTGTGAACGACGTGTGGGGTAAATGTAGGTCGGCTAATCGAAGCCTTCAATAATATTCCGGCAAAATTACTTATCTTAATTCAGTGACATCACCAGGGCACTCAGTTATCTAGAGCGTAACCGTGCTTCGGTTGACCAACTCATAAATATCCGTACGCGATCAAATAGTAAAACGATGCGTCACGACAGGAGGGCAATATGATTCAACGACGAAAATTAGCCCAGTTTTCACCCATACACGTCTCCAGAAAGGAAGAATGCTAGAACGCCTCTGTATATTTTTCAAATCAAGGTATTTCGCGCCGAGACAAAACGGACCGTAATGAAAAAAAAAAGTAACACTACCACAGATGAATTGGTACCTCCTTACAATAATTCATATCAGGAAAATTCAGCAGTTGCCGTGCTTTTCTCCGTAAATTGGACCACAATAAATGCAATAACAGAAAAAAAAATACTTGTCTTCAGTGCATCCAGAAGATCCTGGCGGCAATGCTTGCTCGTACGCAGAAAAAAAAAAAAAGCATGCGCGCGCTGTAATCCCGCGCGCTCTGCTTTCTTCCGCGGTCTCCGCTGCCGCCGGAATCCCAAGTGAATGCGCCATCTCGCGGTAGCTGGTCGCGCGACGCGATGTACGTTTTTTTTGCTGGGGAGCGCGGCGATTGGGACGGCCGAGAGAAACCCGCCGCGCGCCCGCCATCTCGGAGGCCATGACACGGAGCGCCCAGTTACGGAACCGTGCTATAGATGGAGCATGGAGCGCCCAGTTACGGAACCGTGCTATAGATAGAGCTATTTGTTCGGTAGAAAAAATAATGACATTCTGCCATAAAGGGCACAGAACCGGCCATGAATTTGCCTTTTTTCCCCCTATAGTAAGATAGATTTAATCAAAATTGACAATTAAGGCATTAGGTCAATTTAAAAAAAAAGGAAAATGTTTTTTTTTTTCTCCTGAAATCAAAAGGTTGCGCGAAATGGCATGCGAAAGCAAAGAGCACGATATTTTAAAAAGATAAATCAATGAACGCACACCTATAGAGTTCAAGAAAACCAGAACGACAACACTAAATCCGTGCGATAGATTACGATCGACCACAAGGCATTATAAACAACCAGTGTGTATTAAAAGAGAATTACTCGGGACGCCCTCTTCGTATACACTGAAAACGCGCGATCAGTATATTTTGTTTGGTTTGCGGCGCACCGCTCATGCACATGTCGCACGCCTTGTCCGTTTCGAAAAACTGCGACGCACGCTATTGCGAAGGGTGTAGAGAGAGATACCTGTGGCTAAAGAAATGAACCGAGGAATGCAGCATAGCGTTGCACAGGTCGCGCAGAAAGAACGTGGTTTCGATATCTGACGCGTGTTATTATAATCGCAGTGGGAAATACAATGGAGGTGTATTGCTGCGCAAGGTCACCTGAGGAGTTTGAGAATCGCACCTCCTCTGCAAAGAGGACTTTTCTGGATCGCCTACCTCAGATCGGAAGCACACGCCACTAGAGAACAGCAGTTCGTCTTTGCGAAGCGATGCGCCTTGTGCAGCTGCCGTCCGGATGAGTTTTGAAGCGCGCAGAGCTGCGATTTTGCGTTCTCGTCGATGTGTGGCAGCACAGTGAGGTTCACTGACTGCATGCTCGGCGCTGGATGACGAGGAAAAAAAAAAAAAAGCCGTATTTTCTCGGTCCGAAAGCTTCACCACCTACAGCGGCTCAGCCTCTACGTGGCCTCACCTATCTGAGACGCTAGCAGACGATTCCGCGCAGGTGCCCAACAAAAAATGGTGGACGCGCCCAGCGTTGCCAGAGCACTAAGCACTATGAATATCTCCTATTCGCCCAAACTAAAACATTCTATAAAAACTGCACATTCATAGACTCACGGCGGCAGCTTGGACATAAAGCAGCGGTGATGCTATTCCTTTTCGATGAAAGAAAATTAATTTCTTGAAACACGAAGAGATTGGATTGGTCGATAAAACGTTTACTGGTTGCCGCCTGCGTTTGCGTCGTCGATGTTTTAAATTTCAGGCCAGGCAGAGCATAAAAGCATGACAGAGTGATCTAACATTGCAGAGCCTCTGCTAAGCTCTAGCCTGCTCTGCAATGCTGGAGAAAAAAGGCGCAAAAGTATCGTATAAGAGGCCTGCACCGCAGAAAGCCTACAGTGCGTGGTTGTGAGACACGGACAACCTTCGGAAGCATAGGACAAACTTCATTATATAATTACGTGATTGCTGTGCTGGAAAACATCGCCTCAGTTGTTGGTTTCCCAGCGTGCAGCCGACAGTGAGCACTGTCGAAAGGGGGGGGGGGGGGGAGGTCCCCACCTTCCTAAATATTTAGCGTGAGCGCGCTAGCCCCCCCCCCCCCCCCCTCCGGTAGGTACGCCCTCCATGGATACGCTTATGCGCTTATGCCATCTGGCCTATGCCAACCAGTCGTGGGCACGTTACCAGTAAAAAGTAATAGTGTTACAGTTACAGTTACCTAAGCCAAAAAAGTAACTCTGTTACGGTTACAGTTACTGAGTTTCCAAAAGTAACGTGTTACAGTTACAGTTACCGTTAAAAAGTAACGTCGTTACTTTTCCGTTACCGTGTAAAATAACTAATTGATTATATACCAAATGTAAGAATTTATTTAATAAAAAGCTGGCAGATCCCACGCACTGTGGGAATCGACGTAATGCGAAGCAGCCAGGAAGGAGCAAATCCTGTTTTATATAATTTGCATGTCATGTTTTACATGTTAGGATGCGTCATTTTTGTTCGTCATAAAGTCACGTCGCGCAATACTAATTTTGGCGTATATCAAGCTAGCGAACTGGACGCAAGCGCACCATGAGCGTGGCATGTAAATGGCGTTGTAGATGACATGCATGCCGAGATTTTCATGTTACCACCTGCCACTTATGTTCGTCATACAGTCACGCCACTCAATCTCAAATTTGGTGTATATCAAGCTAACGAAACGGCCACGAGCGCGCCATGAGCGTGGAATGCAAGTCATGTCGCTCATGACATGTCATGATTTCCATATTACCACTTGTCATTTATGTTCGTCATACAGTCATGTCACTCAATACCAAATTTGGTGTATATCAAGCTAACGAAATGGCCGCGAGCGCGCCATGAGCGTGGAATGCAAGTCATGTCACTCATGACATGTCATGATTTCCATATTACCACTTCTCATATATGTTCGTTATACAGTCATGTCACTCAATACCAAATTTGGTGTATCTGAAGCTAACGAAACGGCCGCGAGGACGCCATGAGCGTGGCATGCAACTCATGTCGCACATGACAAGTCATGATTTTCATATTACCACTTGTCATTTATGTTCGTCATACGGTCACGTCACTCAATACCATATTTGGTGCATATCAAGCTAACGAAACAGCCGCGAGCGCGCCATGAGCGTGGAATGCAAGTCATGTCGCTCATGACATGTCATGAGGAAACGAAAAGAATGAGCGCCGAGCAAATGAAAAAGGTTTAGAACATTTAAAAAAGACGTTTCGGCTACCGTACGGTAGCCTCTAATCACAACATTGGCTGCCTCTAATCACAACATTGACTGGACCAAGGCAACTGTAATCGCAAAGGAAAGAAACTGGTGTTCGCGTCAATATCTGGAATCTCTCCTTATCCAGACTACGAAAAAAACGCTGAACAGGAATGATGGCAATCTGCCACCAGCGTACGCCACGTGTCTCGGCAATGTTCTGAAACGGACATAAGCCCGCTTCGCTGGGCCACTTTACTGTGAACAAGGCTACCGTACGGTAGCCGAAACGTCTTTTTTAAATGTTCTAAACCTTTTTCATTTGGTCGGCGCTCATTCTTTTCGTTTCCTCATACTTCTTCCCGACCAGACGATGTTTCGTCAAACCATCGATTTCATGAAATGTCATGATTTCCACATTACCACTTCTCATATATGTTCGTTATACAGTCATGTCACTCAATACCAAATTTGGTGTATCTGAAGCTAACGAAACGGCCGCGAGGACGCCATGAGCGTGGCATGCAAGTCATGTCGCACATGACAAGTCATGATTTTCATATTACCACTTGTCATTTATGTTCGTCATACAGGCACGTCACTCAATACCAAGTTTGGTGTATATCAAGCTAACGAAACGGCCGCGAGCGCGCCATGAGCGTTGCATGCAAGTCATGTCGCACATGACAAGTAATGATTTTCATATTACCACGTGTCATTTATGTTCGTCATACAGGCACGTCACTCAATACCAAGTTTGGTGTATATCAAGCTAACGAAACAGCCGCGAGCGCCCCATGAGCGTGGCATGCAAGTCATGTTGCACATGACAAGTCATTATTTGCATATTACCACCTGTCATTTATGTTCGTCATGCAGTCACGTCACTGAATCCCAAATTTGGTGTATATCAAGCTAACGAAACGGCCGCGAGCGCACCATGAGCGTGGCATGTAAATCATACTTTTCATGACAAGTTAGTCATGATTTTCATGATATGACCAGCCATTTACGTTCGTCATGGAGTCATGTTACGTCATACCAAATTTGGTTAAATCCCATTAACGATACGGCCAGGGAGAGCACAAATTCGTAGGCGGATAGATAGATAGATAGATAGATAGATAGATAGATAGATAGATAGATAGATAGATAGATAGATAGATAGATACGCTCAAACTCGCCGAAATTCGCTAAGAAATGCTTCGCATTTAAAACGCACGAAGAGGAACGACGAGTGCGTAACGAGAGAAGACGTCCATTGAGTTTATTCCGTATGTTCTCCAAGGTGTCCACTTGGCACATAAGCGTGCACAGGGCTCCCCCTTATGGGGGGCGGGAGGGGGGGGGGGGAAGGGTCATCGTCGCGGTCCCCCTCCCCTATTAAGGGAATGTATGGGGCAGATTTTTGCGGACCCCTCTCCTCTGAGGTGATTAGGGGGGGGGGGGGGGCTGGTCATACAAACCGTTTTTTGAGCACCGCGATACCTCGGGACACGTGTTCGCGAAACCCAAAGACATGCTGCCCAAATACCGTACACCTGCGGACGATTAGTGCGGGATAATGTACAAGCACGATGCAGAAAAGAAATGCTAAAGTCAACCATGCAACAGCTGGACAGGGCATAGCTTTGACCTAAACAATGCGACAACGCTGGATCATGAACGAAAGCGAGGGGGGAGGGGGGGGGGGGGGAGTCTTACGGAGACGTGGTTCATTCGCCACGACGCATTGGCTTGCAACAGCAAGCGCAGCCACCAACCGAACATTTTTGAGGACATGTGTGTGACTAATGGACTCATGTGCGCTCATCTTTTTTCTTTTTTTTTTTTCTTGCTAGTGAATACTGAGGATGCCACCTGCATAGGAGGCAAAAAATTATTTCATTTGGCTAATAATTCTTGTGTTAAGTCTGAGTAGGCCTTTGACAATCAATTTCAAAGAAGTTTTAAAATGCTTTGCTACTTCACGGCACTTCTTGCTTTCAGCCGTTTCGCACTGCTGTTTTCTAGCCACCTGTCAAACATGATTAGCTCGGCGCCTCGGAACTGGAATTCTCCACCGACACACCAAGAACAGCTAGAAGCTCAAGTGATAAAGAGAGTATATATGCGCCCCTCCCCCCCCCCCCCCTTCCAAAAAAAAAGAAAGGACGTGAACTTAGCAAGCTAGCTATTCAGTCGCAGCTTGGTTGATTTACAACATGTGTTTTACAAGTAAACTTCGAACACGGTCTTCTGCGGGGAAGATATTTCTCTTAGCTACCTCTTCTCCTGAAGTGCGAGGGGAGCCTTATTGGAGAGTTGAAAGGTGGATAGGATATGGTAAAGAGAAAGTTCGAAAAAGTGAAAAGCGTGTAACATCGGCCTTTTGCTATTGGATAAATTGTTATAAAAACAGAAGTAACTGTAACGGTATTTTCCGTTACAGTTACTGAGTAAAAAAGTAACAGTGTTACAGTTACAAGTTACTCCAACTAAAGAGTAACTAGTTACAGTTACAAGTTACTGAAAAAAGTAACTAGTTACCGGTAACGCGTTACTAGTAACTAGTTACTGCCCAAGACTGATGCCAACGATGCATGGAAGTTTTTTCTTCCATGCGTGCT